>JARQOC010000011.1:73687122-73706747 GCA_033576535.1 Allobates femoralis
TCTCATTTAAACAACTTTATGTTCTTCAAATTGTTCAAAACAGTAAAAGGCAGAAATGCCACATCTGAGCTGAAAAAAATGAGGATGTTAAATGGCATTGCATGACCGCCGAGACACGAACCAACCACCGGAGGCACCCCCTTACAATGACGGTCACAATAACCATCAACTTGGAACTCTTTAATTTCTTTATAACATCAATAAACAAAACTTTTAGTTTTCTTTTTTTTGGCAGGGTAGGTCACAACTTTTAAACATACAGCCCGAGGGGCCTATAAACCTGCCATGAAGCACTTCGCCCTCTGGTGGCAAGAATACTTTTGAAAGGATAGCTGGCACCATCAAACCGCTGTGACTTAGAAACTAAAGGTACCGTCACACGCCGCAATCTCGCCTGGAAATCTGAAAGGCGATATGTCGCCCCGTGCAATCGCCGTGAAATTGCCTCAAGGTTGCGGCATGTGATTGGGCGATTTCGCGGCGATAAATAGCCCACCGGCCGTCGCCTGATTCCTGAAAAGTGCTCAGGAATCAGGCGCAGTCGTTAAAGCGATATTTCCATGCTGTGGAGTGTGACAGGGCAATAGTGATGGAAAGAGCGTTGTCTATGATTTCCCGTAGGCGTGCCTCAGCGTGCTGTAGTCCGGTCCCTGTCTGAGATTATTGGTCTGGGCTACTGTGTTCCCATTGGTTGTCAGTTGACACCGCGTCATATTTGAAGAGCTGTCCGTTCAGCACCACACACATCTTCAGCTACACAACCGTCCTCAAACTCAGTGCAAACTCCGATAGACAATGGCGTCATGTGTTAGCCAGCCTTCCAGAGCAGGCTGACCAATCGTAACGCTGTTGTGTTGTCCAATGAGCATGCATGGGGCGCGGTGTAAACCACTGTGGCACGCCTATCTCCTCGCTGTGCTGAACATGTACGCCCACATTGCCTTTGAGATTGCGGCGTGTGAAGCGGCGATGGAATTAGGCAAGATTAGTTCCGCAGTAGGTGAGGCAATTTCCGGAGCGACACATCGCCTTAGCTTCAGGGTGAAATTGCAGCATGTGATGCCGCCATCGGCGATCTGAAGTGACCACGAAAAACATGAGCGCGCACGTTAGATCGCCACACATCGTCAGCCGAGATGGCGGCGTGTGACGGTATCTTTAGAGTGGAAACACACTGTTATTTAAAAAAACTCAGGGACAGCTGTGCTAGATGAGGCCACGGGATCCTCTTGGGATATAGAAGGGCCCAGCCCTCGTCACCAGATTCGCCAAGGCCTTCTACGTGGTACTTTTACTCGGGGCAGAAGGGTTTATCAAGTTGCTGTCAGGTCTGGGAATCAAGGAATAACAACTATCACTAAACTAGTGTTCATAAATAACAACATATCATGAGCACAGATTACAAAAGAAAAATACATACGGTCTCAGGTCCATCACAGGTGCTAGGACAATAGCCTCTGGAAATAAATATAGACCCTCTTCCGCGGTGCTGCAGAGCCACTGGGTGGCATATATTTTGATTCATGCTGGTATTGGTCCCGGCAACTTTGCCAGCACTTTGTTGCCATGTCCACTGCATAATCAAAAAAAACCTTTGTTTTCAAATTTGCTCCAGCACACGGATTAAACACTGACACCTCCATTCCCATTACAATTGTTAAAACATTTTAAAAATGGATACATTACCAAGGTTACTCTGGACATCCCGCAAACTGTTGTCATAACACGGGAACAGTTGCCTGGTGATGTAAGTCCAGGACGCATCCTTCTTCCTCCTGTCTACATACCCTGGGTCTTTAGAGTACCACAGCTCTGGCCTCTCCTGGACCAGGACAATCATCATCACCACATTAATGTAGTAAGATATGGTGTGTGGGATCCGTGGAGGCTTGCTACCAGGAGTTGTGCGACTTCTTCAGCGTGTTACTTCCTGATTTGTCATGTGATACCTCCTTATCAGCACTTATTACAAGCTTCTGAGGGTTTCAGCTGTGAAAATAACGCTTCTAACTCGGATGGTTCGTGTGCGGTCTGTGTGTGGTCCGTGATTTTGTTGGACACATAGACTTGTATAGGCGAGTCTTGCGCGTGAATCGCATATTGTCGCAGCATGCTGTGACTGTTTTCACATCCAGAATCTGGATGTAAAAAAAAGGGGCTGACACATGCCAACATGCTCTGAGACATTGATTAACATTGGTCCGAGTGCAATGCGAGAAAATCACGCATTGCACTCGTCCCAGTTTAACGCCAGTGTGTCCGTACCCTTATGCAGACAAACGGACACATAGGGAGGGAGGATGGGAGAACTTGCTGTGCATCTCAGATGAGGAGAGAGACCGGAAGCCAGGTTGTTGCAGCCTTATAAGGAAGAAGGAGGGGTCAAATACTGTGACTCTATAGTCTTCCAATTATTATAATGCACCCCATTGCCCTCCAATTATTATAATGCAGCCCCAATATCATTTAATGTCCCCAAGAGTCCTTAGGCCTCTGTACTCAATGATTAAAAAACATATATATAAATATGTGCTCACCTCTTCTCGGTCACCCACTGCTCCGGTCTCTGTGCAAGCGTACTGCAGCACTGAACATCTCATACAGTGGGCATTCAGTAGTGATGTCATCACGCCCCGCTGTGCTGAAATGACAGACCATCAGCGCAGGCACAGTGGGAGAATTGCTTTGTGCGATGACGGGCAAGGGGACACACAGGGCCCCGTGAATCCCTGGTCCCATATCGGCGACGTGGTCTGCCACCATTGGCAGTATGCCACTGCTTACAAGGTCTAAAAGTGTTTTGGATAATGGATCTGTTTTTGGGTATGAACTTGAGACCATTAGTGGTTTATGGTAAATCTGGGCAAGTATCCGGGCTCACTAGGAATGGGGGTCATGGTGATCTGAGAAAACATGCTCTGTGCATGTTAACAATGAAGTAGACAAGGGTGTCTGCTGTCCAAAGGCCTACATATCCAAGGCGCTGACTCCGGCATGTCTGCAATGGGGATGAAGCATCCTGTTTTTGCACAACGTCTTCCCCAAAAAATAAAAATAAAATGCTTAAACTGCAAATTGAAACATAACAGAGTGATTATGTAAGCAGACTGGTACTAAGGCTGGGGTCACAGTACCATTTTTCACATGCATTTTTGGAGACCTGCGTTTTCAAAAACGCATGTAAAAAACGCACCCATAGGCCCCCATGTTAAAAAACGCATGCCCAAATAGCCAAAAAGCATGTGTGACTGTCCCATGCGTTTTTGGAGCATATCCAAAAACGCATGCGTTTTCTACAAAAACGCATGCGTTTTTGTAGAAAACGCATGCGTTTTTATAACATGGGTTCCTATGGAAAACGCATGCAAAAACGCATGTACAGTTAGTACCTTTTAGTGCCAATCAAAAACGCATGCGTTTCCCATAGGAGCCCATGTTAAAAAAAACGCATGCGTTTTTCCGGAAACGCATGCGTTTTTTTAACATGGGCTCCTATGGGAAACGCATGCGTTTTTGAATGGCACTAAAAGGTACTAACTGTACATGCGTTTTTGCATGCGTTTTCCATAGGAACCCATGTTATAAAAACGCATGCGTTTTCTACAAAAACGCATGCGTTTTTCAAAACGCTCAAAAAAATACTACAAGCACTATTTTTATGTGCAGATTCAAAAACGCAGCCAAAAACGCAGGGAGCCATCAGAGACCTTAAAAAACTCATGCTGACATGAAAAACGCATGTAAAAAAGCATGCGTTTTTAAAAGGCACTAAAAAAATGCATGTCAACTGTGACCCCAGCCTAAGGCTGGGGTCACAGTTGACATGCATTTTTTTAGTGCCTTTTAAAAACGCATGCTTTTTTACATGCGTTTTTCATGTCAGCATGAGTTTTTTAAGGTCTCTGATGGCTCCCTGCGTTTTTAGCTGCGTTTTTGAATCTGCACATAAAAATAGTGCTTGTAGTATTTTTTTGAGCGTTTTGAAAAACGCATGCGTTTTTGTAGAAAACGCATGCGTTTTTATAACATGGGTTCCTATGGAAAACGCATGCAAAAACGCATGTACAGTTAGCACCTTTTAGTGCCATTCAAAAACGCATGCGTTTCCCATAGGAGCCCATGTTAAAAAAAACGCATGCGTTTCCGGAAAAACGCATGCGTTTTTTTAACATGGGCTCCTATGGGAAACGCATGCGTTTTTGAATGGCACTAAAAGGTGCTAACTGTACATGCGTTTTTGCATGCGTTTTCCATAGGAACCCATGTTATAAAAACGCATGCGTTTTCTACAAAAACGCATGCGTTTTTTACAAAAACGCATGCGTTTTTGGATATGCTCCAAAAACGCATGGGACAATCACACATGCTTTTTGGCTATTAGGGCATGCATTTTTTAACATGGGGGCCTATGGGTGCGTTTTTTACATGCGTTTTTGAAAACGCAGGTCTCCAAAAAAGCATGTGAAAAATGGTACTGTGACCCCAGCCTTAGTGAGCAAAAATGAAAATGTGGTGCCTGTGTAAGGCCAGGCATGTACTAAGCACAGGCCCCAATTAGAAGGCATATATTAGAATGGAAACCACAAGATGGTGTGATCTTTGTTAGACTCCACATTAATCATACTCACAATACACCCAGTGCCTGAGAAAATGGTGTCTACGTTTTTCTCACCTCGTGTTCTGAGTACTCAGATATGCATGTTGCACAAAAGGGTAACAGGTCTTGAGTATGAGATGGATCAAGCGAACTACTGCAAACTTCCATGATCTGACAGATTATATGCAAAATATATACTATGTTGTTTGCTTTGTGTTGGTGGAAATCGCTCAACTTTTATCTATTGTGCAATTGATTCATGGAAACAACGTGAGTATGAATGTGACATATGCATTGTTCAGCCTGAACACCACAAATAATTTGTTGAGGTTAAAGATATAAAATGTTACAATTAAAGGAAGCAGTTCTTTGGAGCTATTAAAAATGATTCCCAGGATCAAAAGTTATTCCCTATCCTTAGGAAAGATCTTTGTTGTCCCCATAGAGCTTGAGAATGGGGCACTGAAGAGTAGAGATGAGCCACCACCCCGGTGTTCGAATTCGATTCGATTCGTCGAATCGACGGGGTGTTCGACGAATGTTCGTCGAATGCTCGACGAACACCGTCGAACACCCCGGAAAACGAACAATCCGGGCCTGTGGGGCATTTTCACTTCCACAATGTATATACATACATTGTGGAAATGAAAAAAAGTGAAAGAAAGTGTTAAAAATAAAAAAATAATCAATGCTCACCTGTCCGCGGTACACCGAAGCCTCCGGCAAGGTCCTGTGGCTTTTAGGACCTGTGGTGACGTCATGTTCTCGCGCGAACTCCGGTCACATGACCGGAGTTCCGCGAGAACATGACGTCACCACAGGTCCTGGAAGCACAGGACCTTGCCGGAAAGCTTAAAATAGATATTTTTATGATTCGGACCCTTTCTTTAAGTAAAAGAAAGGGTCCGAATCATAAAAATATCTATTTTAAGCTTTCCGGCAAGGTCCTATTGATAATAGGACCTGTGGTGACGTCATGTTCTCGCAGGAACTCCGGTCACGTGACCGGAGTTGCCGCAAGAACGTGACGTCACCACAGGTCCTGGAAGCACAGGACCTTGCCGGAAAGCTTAAAATAGATATTTTTATGTTTCGGACCCTTTCTTTAAGTAACGTTTACTTAAAGAAAGGGTCCGAATCATAAAAATATCTATTTTAAGCTTTCCGGCAAGGTCCTGTGCTTCCAGGACCTGTGGTGACGTCATGTTCTCGCGGAACTCCGGTCATGTGACCAGAGTTCGCGCGAGAACATGACGTCACCACAGGTCCTAGAAGCCACAGGACCTTGCCGGGGGCTTCGGTGGACCGCGGACAGGTGAGCATAGATTATTTTTTTATTTTTAACACTTTCTTTCTTTTAGGGAATGTTTAGTTTGGCTCAAAATGCGGCAGATGCGGTTTTCTGACCGCATCTGCCGCATTTTCTAACCAAAATCGAACATGTTCGAAATTCGCCGAATTGGAACCAAATTGTTCAAATTCGGCGAATGACTCGAATAGCGCCAAAATCGACTCGAATTTGAGATTGGCGAACTATTTGAGTCGAATATCGCTCATCTCTACTGGAGAGTTCCACCTTTAACCATTTCACCATTGTTTATGAGACTGTCAGAGAAGGCCAATAACAGTGAGGCAGTCGTCAGGGTAGGGGGTACTCGGATACCGAGATAGGCGGTTGCTTCGATGGGGGAATCATGGCTGGTCGGTTCCCGGTTACATGCCCTGGAGCTTCAGTGATAGGGAATGGGGTGATGATGATGATGGAGGGGAAAGGAATGGTATCGTGACGCCACCTGTGGTACCTGGTAATAGGGTTACCAGCACTGCGGCAGGTCTGAGATACTGTTGAGTCAGTCGACAGGGTAGGGGGTACTCGGATACCGGGACTGATGGTTACTTCGATGGGGGATCACGGCTGGTCGGTTCCCGATTCCGTGCCCTGGACTTTCAATGGCGGGGATGGTGGAGAATGACGATGATGGATGGGGAAATGGTAATGTGACGCCACCTGTGGTACCTGGTAACGTGGATACCAGCAGTGCAGCTGGCCGCTGAGGTGATGGAGGTCCAGCTCAGAGTAGTACAGCTCCCCACTGGTGGAGCTTTTCCTCAGGGCAGTTAGGATGGATGAGGGGAGTTGTAGGTCTTACCCCTCTGATGATGCTGAGGCCCTCTGGGCGCCGGAGGAAAGGATCACAGACACCGATTCAACTCAAACGTCACTTTACTGGTATCGGGAAGATGATACAGTACACAGCCACAGTCTGATTGAAAGGGGACGTAGCCACTGATTGTAAGGTGATCCTGTAGAGTCTGTTGATGGTCCCTTTTAATGGCTTTTGGGGCCTGTGTTCCTCTTTACCCTCTTTAACCACTTTGCAGAGCTCCTACGCCAGCACAGGGGTCTGTTACAGTTAAGTACATTCGGTTCCTTACCGGTATGGACGAGAATGGTAACCAGCTAATCCTCTCGCCACCGGAATTCGGTCCCTTTTCCTTAAAGTGTCCTGGACCCAATTTAGGACTGAGCTTGAGGTGCAGTCTGTGGTGCTATGGCTCCCTTCTGTCGGTCCCATAGCTTGCCGGTTAGCAACCCGGGATAGAACACTGATTGCCTCGGCTCCGGTATGCCGGTGTCAACTCCAAACTTCCCCAGCTGGCTCCAGCTGGTTCCCGGGTCACCTCTCTCTAAGAGGCGCCCTCCTGTCAGGACTTCTGTCAGACACGTCCTCTCTGGCTGCCTTCCCAGCACTGTCTGACTAACATTAGCTCAACTGTCACTCAAGTCTCCCGCTCTACTCTAAGCTCTACCCCCTGGACCTACTAAATATATGGTCCCTATGCTAAGGGGGGCTAGTGTATGGGTGCTTAGGACAGACTCTATAAGGAAACCTCAAATCCATAGCTACGGAGGCACTACACCTTCTGTTTGGGATGCTATACCTCCCTGTGGTGCCTAGCCATAGGGGCACCACAACAGCACTTACCTATTTCTAGAAGTCCCATAAAATACAGTGCCTTGTGAAAGTATTTGGCAAAACAGCTGGAGCTCAGTGAGGTTGGATGGAGAGCGGTTGTGAACAGCAGTTTTCAGCTCTTTCCACAGATTCTTGATTGGATTCAGGTCTGGACTGTGACTTGGCCATTCTAACACTTGGATACATTTATTTTTCCATTCCATTGTAGATTTTGCTTTATGTTTGGGATCACTGTCTTGTTGGAAGATAAATCTCCGCTACGGCCTCAGGTCTTTTTACTCCAACAGAATGGTCTTGTATTTGGCTCCTTCCATCTTCCCATAAATTTTAACCATCTTCCCTGTCCCTGCTGAAGAAAAGCAGGCCCAAACCATGATGCTGCTACCACCATGTTTGATAGTGGGGATGGTGTTTTGAGGGTGATGAGCTGTGTTGCTTTTTTCAAACATATAGTTTTGCATTGTCGCCAAAAAGTTTGATTTTGGTTTCATCTGACCAGAACACCTTATTTCACATGTTTGGTGTGTCTCCCAGGTGGCATGTGGCAAATTTCAAACAAGACTTTTTATGGATATATTTGAGAAATGGCTTTCTTCTTGCCACTCCTCCATAAAGGCCAGATTTGTGCAGTGTACGACTAATTGTTGTCCTATGAACAAACTCTCCCACCTCAGCTGTAGATCTCTGCAGTTCATCCAGAGTGATCATGGGCCTTTTGGCTGCATCTCTGATCAGTCTTCTCCTTGTTCGAGATTAAAGTTTAGAGGGACGGCCGGGTCTTGGTAGATTTACAGTGGTCCGATACTCCTTCCATTTCAATATGATCGCTTGCACAGTGCTCCTTGATATGTTTAAAACTTGGGAAATCATTTTGTATGCAAGTCCAGCTTTAAACTTTGCCACAACAGTGTGGCGCCCCTATGGGAAGGTGCCACAGGGAGGTACTGCACCCCAAACAGGTGTAGTACCTCTGTAGTCATGGATATGGGGTTCTTACAGAGTCTGTCATAAGCACCCATTCCCTTGGCTACCTTAGGATAGGGGACAGTATATTCAGTAGGTCCCAGGGGGTGGAGCCTAGAGTAGAGCAGGAGACTTGAGTGACAGTGAGTGACAGTTGGAGTTAGTCAGCGATAGAGAAGCAGGAGAAAGGACGTCAGGAGACTGAGTCTCTGACAAGAGGGCACCTCTTTGGAGAGAGGTGACCCAGACACCGGAGGGGAAAAACCGGGACCGGTTGGAGCCGGATGGGGGGTCCGGGGTCAACACCGGCATACCGGAGCCGAGGCAGTCAGTCGGTCTATCCCTGACTGCAAACCGACAAGCTGTGGGACCAACATAAGGGAGCTATAGCGACACAGACTGAATCCTTACCTCAGTTCCAAATTGGGTCCAGGAAACTTTAGGGAAAGGACCGAATTCTGGTGGCGGGAGGATTACTTGTCTGTCGCTCTCGTCCATTCCAGTAAGGAACCGACTGTATCTAACAGTAACAGATCAGGGGACTGGCGAAAGGGCTCTTCAGGGTGGTTAAAGAGAGTTGAAGAGGAACCCAGACCCAGAAAGCTATTACAAAAGGGACCACCGACAGACTCTGCAAAATTACCTCAAATTCTGTGGCTACGTCCCGGGTAAACCAGACTGTACTGTGTACCTGTTTTTCATCTGGAGACAGTAAAGAACTTCTTGAGCTGATCTGGTGTCTGTTCTCATATCCTCCGCTGCCCGGAGGGCTCCTACAGCATCAAAGAGGTGATGCCTACTACTCCTCTCATCGCACCCCTGTGCCCTGAGGTAAAGCTCCACCTGTGGGGAGCTGTACTACTCTGAGCTGCACCTCCATCACCTCAGCGGCCAGCTGCACTGCTGGTATCCACGTTACCAGGTACCACAGGTGGCGTCACATTACCATTTCCCCATCCATCATCGTCATTCTCCACCATCCCCGCCATTGAAAGTCCAGGGCACGGAACCGGGAACCGACCAGCCGTGATCCCCCATCGAAGTAACCATCAGTCCCGGTATCCGAGTACTCCCTACCCTGTCGACTGACTCAACAGTATCTCAGACCTGCCTGGTGTGTTCCTTGGTCTTCATGATGCTCTCTGCTCTTGAAACAGGACCCTGAGACTATCACAGAGCAGGTGCATTTATACGGAGACTTGATTACACACAGGTGGATTCTATTTATCATTACCAGTCATTTAGGACAAAATTGGATCATTCAGAGATCCTCACTGAACTTCTGGAGTGAGTTTGCTGCACTGAAAGTAAAGGGGCCAAATAATATTGCACGCCCCACTTTTCAGTTTTTTATTTGTTAAAAAAGTTTAAAATATCCAATAAATTTCGTTCCACTTCACGATTGTGTCCCACTTGTTATTGATTCTTCACAAAATAATTAGAATTTATATCTTTATGTTTGAAGCATGAAATGTGGCAAAAGGTTGAAAAGTTCAAGGGGGCCAAATACTTTCACAACGCACTGTATGAATGGAGCAGAAATGGAATATGTGATCCTCTGTGCCAGTGAAGACAAGGCTTAGCAGATCAGGTTTGTTGTCCTCCCCACTGGCGGAACTAGTCTCTACGGCTCACACGTCATAGGGGGAACGATTAGAAGTGTGCACAAGACTCATGTGCACTTCCTGTCCCGACATTTGGGAACGCCATTCAATGAAGGGTTGTATCTATGTATAACAGAGCGTTTCACATGCTACACCTACTCAGCCTCCATCCATTATGGTAATTAATTACTTGATTGTATGCACATGTACTCTGTGATATATAAGAGATAACTGCACAGCAACCTCATGACCCCTGAGGAAGCCAATATGCTTGGCAATACGTGTGGGATATCTCCTCTCTACGGGCTCGGACACACTCATTAGAGTTTCACTGAGGAGACTCTGAAAGGGCTGGAGCAGTGACCCTGGACGGTCTCTCCCTCTCTGGACGGAGCTGTCAGCTAATTGTGTTTTTGTGCAGCTCCAGACTCCCCGTCCAGAGAGGGAGAAGCCGTTCAGGGTCACTGCTCCAGCCCTTTCAGAGTCTCCTCTGTGAAACTCGATGTAACTAGGAAAGTGTGTCCAAGCCCTACCCCCACAATTCTGACCTCCCTTCTGGGCATAGATACACACTCCTGCAGGTAGCTATGCTGATTTCCAGTAATATTCAGGTCCACTGGGTACACTGATCACCAGTTGCTCTAAGTGCATTAATTCATCTCCTGATGTTTGGGGGCTATTTGGTGCAATCGGTCCCAATTGTCCATTTTTTACTATATTGTAATAGGCATTGATAAAAGAATGAACTAACACTCTTTGGGCTCATATAATCAGGGTAATCCGTTTCTTACAAGCCCATTGTGTTTGACCTTGTATTATTTCTTTACTAGGGAATTGTTTCTACTTGCATTGAACTGCTAATATTCTGAGGGTTTGGTCTGGATTTATTGTGGGAGAACTGGTGTAGTTATTGTACATACCAGTAGAATATTTTTTGTACAGCTACGGCTTTATTTTTTTTAAATATAAATTTTTATTGTAGTTTTCATCAAGAACAAATAATGCAACAAAAGGAAAACAGAGCATATAGTTAAGCATGAGGGTGTGGCGATACACCATTCTGGGGGGTGCCCGTTTATTGAGGCGCTCTTTGCAGATGATCATTTCAGCCAGGGGAATGTGGACTTCCATATGTGATCGCCTCGAGAATTCTCATATTTTCTTAGCCATAATTAAAAGATCTATCTAACTAGTGTGAATAAAAGAGCCAAAAAGAAGAAAGTAAAAAAAAAAAAAAGAAGAAAAGAGGGCAGGGAAGAGGTGGGTAGGAGAGAAGGGGGAGGGGTTAGGATGGTTTTCGTCTCTGTCTTTCTTAAGCACCGTTTCCTCTCGCCATGGCATCTCACTTTGAACCAGACGCTGTCCCCCGGTTAGTCTGTGGGGTCATGTGTCTAAATCAAGGTACCCTAGAGTATTTTTTAGGTTTTCCATCATGTACCATTTTGTGGAGGTGAAGGGCCTTACGATTTCCTGTTTCTCACTAGAGTTGCAAACTCTGCCAATAAATTGCCTCCATTTTGTCAGAAATTTGCCTGCCTGAGTTTCTTTGTTTAGCAGTGCTTTTCCCTGTTCTATCTTAGGGTAGTGGTGTATTTGGGTAATCAGGTCTGGAAGTGTTGGGGTGGATGGACTTAACCAGTGTTTAAGAATCAGTTTTTTGGACATTATCAATATCGTGTGCAAATGTCTTGGGGAACCCTTGTCACTGCGCATTCCCTGATCAGATTCTTCCCAGGAGTGCTGACCATGGGGTCAGTGGTTTGGTACAGCTTCAGAGTGTAACCACTAGAGCTGAAACGCAGTCCCAAAAGTGGGCAATGTTTTGACATGACCATAGCCCATGTAGCAGGCCTGAGTTGGGTAGCTGACATAGGTACGTTTTTTTTCATTGTTTTTACAACTGTTTGTTGTTTCTTGTATTATATTGGCTTTAATAAAAATTTTGCAATGTGTTTTTGAAACTATAAAGTGACCCTGGTTATTATATACACCTCTCTTCTTAATGTTAATTGATAGAGCTTGAGAATAGGGCACTGGAGAGTCCCACCTTTGACCATTTCATTATTGTTCATGGGACTGTCATAGAAGGCCAAGAACAGCACTTACCTATTTCTGGAAGTCCCATGAAATATGAATGGAGCAGAAGTGGAATATGTCATCCTTTGTTCCAGTGAAGACAGATTTGTGGGATCCAGGATATGGTTCTCGGGACCTTCGGTGACAGTAGCATAGCATGGGATGGCCAAAGTGGAAGTTGCCATGAGCACCAAAATCTATTGAGTATGCAAAATTTTGTCATTTCCCTACCCCACTGACAAATAATTGGTAACGGCAAGCACCCACTCTTCTTAGAGTAGTGAGTGCCTGACTGGTGATACTGCAAGGTGCAGCATTCAAGATTGCTTTGCCTTCTGCTGTTATGCTCTGCATAGGCAACATCTGAGATGACAAAGCTTGACGCTATTACATATTTTTCTAACATTAAATAGGCATTGGGTTAGTGCTAGAGTTAAGACTAGGTTTAGGGTTAGGGATGGAGCTTGTATAATAAAAAAATGGATGCAGCAATTGAAAAAATTGTGCAAATTAGCCTTTGGCTTGCGAAAGGCTCTTACTAGGTACTGAAACGTCGTTACAAGTACCAATAAAGTCCTAGAATTTGCACTATTTTTAGGAGTGCTGCTTCCATTTTTTGTTTCCACTATTTAAGTTAGGCTAGGGTCACACTTGGAGGGTGACCCACGCTTGATGGAAGCGTTAAAAACTTAGAAGTTTCCTCCGCAGCGCATAGCGTTAACGCTATGCGCTTCCAGACAATGCAGCCCCATAGAAACCCGCTGATTACTTTAGCAGCGGCTCCACGCATAGCTTCAGGGTGTGCCCTTTTGGACAGCGCACAGCAAAACACTGCAGACCGCGTTTCCTGTGCGCACTTCCTGAAGCTTTGTATGGAGCCGCTAAGGTAAATGGGTTTCCATGGGGCTGCGTTGTCTGGAAGTGCATAGTGTTAACACTATGTGCTGCAGCGGAAATTTCTAAGTTTTCCGTCAAGCGTGGGTCACCCTCCAAGTGTGATCATAGCCTTAGGGTTATACCTGGAAAGCTTTTCACACCCATTTACTCCATTTTTACATACAGTATATATTATTGATAAAAAAATATAGCTAATAGTTGAATAGACCAAAAAAGAAAAAAAGAGATACAAAAATCTATATATATTTCAACTAAAGGATAAAAGAAGTCAAAAGATTCCATTTACAGACAAATAAAATGAGTCAACCAGACCCAGCTTATAAAAATCGCACAAATATATCAAATATATAGGAAGATGCCACAAAGTAAGAAACCAACATGAACCTATTTAATAAGGGTATGTAATTTTACTCTTAGACAGTAATGCAGTTGAAGCGATGGCTGGGAGGACCACCGCGGTGCAGAATAAGGTACGATACACAAGATGGGAGTGCAAACCACAAGGGTGAATTTATTAACAGGCGGGGAAAGGAGTGAAGAAGGAAGGTTCAAGCAGGGGTAAACAGTGGCAAAAACGAGATTTAACAAACTGTTCGTTTTCTCTAGTTGGTCCGCTCAATAGCACGGTTCTCCAACTATCACAAGTTAAGAGCACACAGGTAAATTCACAAAAGCAAAGTACAATGCTACTCTACGTATAACCTTTCTGGCCGTGTTACACAGGCCACACAGGCTGCCGTGTTCTATCTACTGAAGCCTATTCTAAACCCTGAAAGGTGCACAATATTTAACTCACAGTGATGCAGGGATTTGGATGCAGTCCCGGGGGCCCCCAACAACAGCAGTCCGATCCGAAGGTGCACACGGCTCCTGTCTCGAGTCGATGGGCTGCAAATCTTCTCCTTGCTTCAGATTCTCACGGGATCCCGGGCTTGTCTGTGTCCCACTTTCATTTCACACGAACACTGCAGTGCTTTCCAAACTACACAGAAAGTCTGTTCCTCTCTACACATAAACGGGCTGTTCCAAAAAACACACTCTCCGAAGGGGGGAAAACAGGACATACCATCATCCCACAGCTGGGGGGGGTTTCTGTCTCTTAAAGTGGCAGCGTGTTTCTTACGGTCCCACACAGGCAGGGACTTCTTAAAGTGGCAACGCTTCTCTTACTGTCCATAGCAGTAGCCCCCCAATATGCCTCCCTACTTAATGATGGTCGTCCTCGGCCATCACAACATCAGGTCCACAGTGTAATGACGGGCCGTTCAATGTGAACACAGCACCTGTGGAGGAGACAATAATGGCAATACAGCAGACTGAGTACATTGTTCAACATATCGGATTGGTGGAACCCCTGCAGTAGACCTCTGAGACCTTCTAAGATCTTGACTATCAGGCCAGGCCTGGCTAGCTCCCGGAGGAACACCTGCTGCAGTAGCCACAGTGGAATCTTGGCTGGGCTCTTCTTCACGTGGCGGTAGGGGCTCATCCATGGGCTCCCCGCTTCTGGAAGGCTGAGGGTCCCCCACTGTGTTGGGGACTGTCCACCAGTCATCGTTGACTTCACACACAGGTGACGTGAGTTCAGGGAGCGGGGTAGAGAATGTAGGAGATATTGGCGTAGGAGAAGCTTCGGACCGACATGGCCGCAGCATATTTCTGTGTAGTACTCTAGGGCCGGACGCCCCATTCTCAACTTGCACCTTGTAGACTGGGCCATCAGCATATACCCGTCCAATTACTCTGTAGGGTTGTACTTCCCATCTCTCACTCAGTTTGCCCTTGGGGCGCTTCTCTCTGACTAGCACTCGATCTCCAGGTTGCAGCGGTATTTCCTGAATTGGTTTAGGGCTCGTATGTTCTTTCTTCTGTAGCTGTTGACCGGCCAACCGACGGATCGTTTGTAATCGTTGTCGATGTTCTTTCACCCACGAAGTGACAGTTCGTTCCATGAAATCCTCTGGCTGCTCCAAATTCAGCTCGATGATGTCTCGCCCAGCTCTTCCAAAGAGCAACAGATATGGGGTGTAACCCGTAGTGGAGTGAACTCGGTTATTGTAGGCCCAGACCAATTCTGCTAGGTAATCCGGCCAACATGCTTTCTTATCTTCCTCCAATGTCCGCAGCATCTGAAGTAGGGTTCGGTTGAAGCGTTCACATGCTCCATTGCCTTGGGGGTGGTAAGGTGTAGTCCGAGATCGCTCGATGCCATACATACGATAGAGTTCCTCCATCACCTTGCCTTGGAAACATGCCCCTTGATCGGAGTGGATTCGCTTTGGGCATCCATACACCCGGATAAAGTCTTGGCAGACAGCCCGTGCCGCCGACTCTGCAGTCTGATCTCTAGTCGGGGTGACTACAGCGAACTTGGAGAAATGGTCAGTCATAACCAAACAGTATTGTAGCCCCCGAGCTGAGTGTCCCACGAGGAGATAATCAATCATCAAGATTTCTAGCGGTTCTTTGGTCTGTATGGTCTGAACGGGTGCCCTCTGTTCGGTGCTTTTAATGAGGTCGCATACTCGACATCGCCGGCAAACCTCTTCTACCACAGACTCCAATCGAGGGCAGTACACATACCGCTGTAACCATTGGTAGGTCTTTGCAGGTCCGAAGTGAGCGCCAAACTCGTGTGCTTCCTTAGCTACCTCTTGAGCCATTTTTCCGGGGATGACCACCTGCCATCTTGTTTCTATTTCTTTTGGCTGTTGTCTCTTACGATATAACACTGATTCTCGAACTTCTAGTCTATCCCACTGGTGTAAGACGCTCTTCATCTCGGCGTCCAGGTTAGCCCTTTCTTGCTTGTCGGGCTTCTGCTTCTCAGCTACCCAGTGTTTCACCTGGTGTAGCCCTTCGTCTGCAGATTGAGCACGTCCCCATTCTTGATTGGTTCTTCCCAGGGACCGGGGCAGTGTGCAAGCCTCCCTACTTAATTGTGACGCAACCACTGGGGCCCAAACTTGCTAAAGTCTGGCGTCTCTTCCTCCTCTAGTTGTTCATCGAGATCCCCCACTGGGATCTCCACCGTCTCTCTTGACAGTCCATCCGCATTTGCGTTTTCGGTGGCGGGACGATAACAGATGGTAAAGTCGAACTTTGCAAGGCGAGCCACCCACCGTTGTTCCAAGGCTCCCAATTTAGTATTCTCAAGGTGGGCCAGAGGATTATTGTCTGTTCGGACCTGGATCTTGGTCCCTGTCAGGAAGCCAGCAAATTTCTCTGTCATGGCCCACACTAGGGCCAGGAGCTCTAGTCGAAAGGAGCTATAATTGTGGGGGTTTCTTTCGTTGTCCCGCAGGGACCTACTGGCGTAGCCGATGACTCTCTCATGTCCATTCTGTATCTGAGACAATACTGCACCGAGTCCATGAAGGCTACCATCCGTGTACAGCAGGAATGGTCGGTCGAAGTCCGCGTAGGCTAGGATCGGGGCTGAAGTAAGGGCATTCTTCATAGCCTGAAAAGCCTCATCTTGTCTCTGAGCCCAAAGGATGCCCTGGTTCTTTGACACTCCGGCGGTCCCCCTCAGCAGCTCATTCAAAGGACCCGTCACCTTTGCAAAGTCTTTGACGAACCGGCGGTAATACCCGGCGAGTCCAAGAAATGCCTTGAGTTCTCTCACCGTTTGAGGGACTGGCCACTTCTGGATGGCCGCCACCTTTTCTGCAGAGGGCAGGACTCCATCTTGTGAAACTGTGTGGCCCAGATACTCAATCTCTTTCTTGAAGAGGTGGCACTTTTTTGGTTTCACCTTCAGGTTATGAGCCTGTAGTCTTCCGAGTACCTGTCCAAGCCGGTCAAGGTGTTCTTTGAACGAGGCCGAAAACACGATGATATCATCCAGATAGATCAGAGTAGCTTCGAAATTTAAGTCCCCCAAGCACTTTTCCATCAGTCGTTGGAACGTGCCCGGAGCATTGGAGAGTCCGAAAGGCATCCGGTTAAATTCAAACAATCCCATCGGGAGAATGAACGCGGTCTTTGCTTTGTCCTTTTCCGCCACAGGTACTTGCCAGTACCCGCTTGCTAAATCCAAGGTGGAGAGGTACTTGGCCTTCCCCAATGCCGTCAAGGATTCTTCGATTCGTGGTAATGGGTACGAGTCGCGAACGGTACAGGCGTTGAGTTTTCTGTAGTCTACACAGAACCGGATGGTCCCATCCTTTTTCTTGACGAGTACCACCGGAGCTGCCCAAGGGCTCTGACTGCCCTGTACTACTCCCGCATCCAGCATTTGCTTCAGTAAAGTCTTCACCTCTTGGTACATCTTGGGAGGGATCTGTCGGTACCGTTCTCAAATCGGACGAGCTTCCCCGGTCGGTATCTCATGCATGATAGCTTCAGTGCAGCCGAAATCTTCAGCGTGGCGAGCGAATGCAGCCTGGTTCTTCCACAACATAGCTTCTACTGCTTGCACACGCTCGGGGCCCAGCGATTTCACATCCACTTCCATCTGATCAAGGATGACCTTTCCACTCCACTCTGGGGAGGGCATCTCTTCAGCCCTCGCAGAGACTGCTAGGGTCCACCCCGTACCTTCTATCGGCGATAGGGATATATCTTTTTGGCTCACCACTTCACCTTTATGCAAGTATACCAGGGCCAGATCTGTCCCTCGGGGCAAGGTGACCTCACTGGGGCCCACATTCAAGGCTCTGATAGGGACGCGTCCTTGTTGGACCACAGCTACCGTACGAGCTATCATAACTTCTTGGTCCACTCTTCCGGTTGCTACAGGCTGCACAATCACTTCTACCCCATCGAGATTGCGATGGGTTCCCACTGGAAGGTGTAATATACTTTCTCGTCCGGGAGGCAGGATTATGGGCACCTTCCCAGGAGCCCTGATGACCCCTACCGTCTGATGAGATGGCACACTCTTCTGCGTCCCACAGACACGGATCAGTCGCTGAAGTGCTTCTTGCGTAGGCTTATGTGTAGTAGCCTGCTTCCAGTATCCGGGTCCCCGTTTGACGAACATAATCTGATCTAATTCACGTAGGACATTCATCCCCAGTATTACAGGTACATCTTCTTTGATGGGCCCGGGGACTAGTAGGATCCCTTTTCTCCCCACTTCTTGCCCACAGATACGAACATTCATCCACACAACCCCTGTGACCGGGATCGGTTGCTGATTAGCGGCAATCACCCGGATCAATGTCTCTTTCTCTGGCCTGGCCAGTGCCTGGAAATGTTGATTGAAGTATGCTTCTGGCATCGTCGTCACTTGTGACCCGGTATCTATCAAGCAATCCACTAGGACACCCTCGAATTCAGCACGTATGATGGGACACCCAGCGATCAGATGTTCGTCATGATACGGAGCGGCCTCCCTTCTTGCCTCCCCCGCAGAGTGCCGCACTACTGCGGGGGTTGGTAGTTTAACGGAGGCTTCTGTTGGCCTTGAGTGCTATTCCGGCACCCTCTGGCAATATGCCCCTGACCTCCACATCTCCAGCATCGGATGTCTTCTCTTCGCTGAGGAATACCTTGTGCCTCTGGTGGCTGCTGAGAGGAAGCCTGCACCCTCCAGTTTCCTATTGGTCGCGCCGGGGAATTATTGCGTGCGTACGATGGGCCAGGTTGAAAGGAGGATGGTGCAGCTGGGTAGGGGGGTGCAACAGACAGATCCCTCATTCTTTGCTCCATCTGGGTCAGCTTCTCCTGTACATTGAGAACGGATTTCTGTAAATCCTGCACCACCTGGGCCAGCACCTCTTGGCGGTTTGGGTCCACGCTGGACTTGGCGGCTTGGATGCGCACCACCCCAGAAGCGTAGCTTTCTTCTTTACTTCGGGCTACTGTTTCTGCCAGGATTTGACGAAATGTAAGAGCCGGGTTCGCTCGGACCCGTTCTGACAGGGCTCGCCTCAAGGATATGCTGTGTAAACCTAGAATAAACTGCTCCCGGAGTATCTGGTCTGTGGACCCTATGCCGCCGAGTCCAGCTGCCTCCTTTTTCTGCACCTCTGCTAGCACTTCTTGTAGTGCGGTGGCATACTGAGAGATCCCTTCTTCTTCCCGCTGCAGCCTCGAAAAAAATTTGACGCGAAGATGCCCCGCACTAGCAGTCTCGCCATAGATTTCTTCCAGGAATCCAACTAACTCTTTCAGGGTACTACGGGTGGGTTCTGGTTGTAGACAGACATTTCTACGGGCTTCTCCTTCTAGGGCAGTCAAAGTGATGTCCACTTCAAGCTCTGGGCCGATGTTATAAACCTTCAGGGTGCTCTGCAGTCGGGACACCCAGTCACACAGTGCCATGTTATTGCCGTCAAACTTTGGGAGTACACTAAATATAGTGCCCATTGGGAGTGTCCTTGCAGGGGTTCCACCATTGCCCACATTACCCCCGTTAATATTAGCATTCCCGCCGTTGCTGTCTGCTGCCTCCATCTTGGTGACCGTACCCTGCTCGCAGCGCCACTTGAAGCGATGGCTGGGAGGACCACCGCGGTGCAGAATAAGGTACGATACACAAGATGGGAGTGCAAACCACAA
>JARQOC010000011.1:73706847-73722991 GCA_033576535.1 Allobates femoralis
GCAGCAGTTTTCTAATTGCAGCTCTTCCGTGGACTCCAGATTTGTGCAGCTCCCGACGAACAGTTTTCGTGGAAACTGGGTTGTGTAGGTGTTCATTGAGCTCAGCAGTGATTTTCGGAGCCGTGGTCTTGCGATCCTCTCTCACAATTCACTTTAGAGTCCGATGGTCTCTCTGTCAACTGCGACTTTCGGCCGGACCTGTGCTTTGCTGCGGACGTTTTTCCTTCTCTTCTTTCAAACGCAGTCATTACTTTGGAGACTGTACCTCTTGACACGCCAAGCATTCGGGCACTTTCTGTTACACTAGCGCCTGCCATACGAGCACCAACAATTTGGCCTTTATGAAAATCGGAAAGGTCTGCCATTAGTATCAGGTTCTCATCAATGTTCTTACAATTCGGCAAAACAAACAGTTAATTACATACACATATCACTTATCACAAATAATCAACTACAAAACATTAATATATGTCACGGTTTGCATGTTTATAACATGTCCGAAGATTATGATGCCAAAACGTTGGGTGTTTCCATTATTTTGTCCAACCCCTGTATGTTCAAAAGTATTGGAACACTTGCACATTATGATTACAGGAACTTTTATGAAATCACATTCTGAATCCGTAGGTATTATTAGTAGTTGGTCCCACTTTGCAGCTATTATAGCTTACACTTTTCTAAGGTTTTCTTCAAAACTTTAAATGGAGCCAATGGTGGGTTATTGAGTCTGCAGAGCGTTGGTGACTTCAATGCACCTCAGCACTCTGACCTCACTCTAATGTGATGTGATATACTTCTATGGCGGCCGTCACACGCTACGATATCTTGAACGATATTGTTAGCGATCACGTGCACGCGCGATCGCTTACAATATCGCTCACATCGCTGGTGTGGAGCAGCGAGATCGCTGGTAACTATGGTACACATCGGGTTACTAGGCGCCGCGTGTCGCATAGTAACCCGACGTTTACCATAGATACCATCTCCCAGCATAGGCTCTGCCGCTGGGAGATCGTTCATCGTGGTGTTATACACCACGATGAAGCTGTTTGTAAAATCGTTCATCGCAAGATGTGAGGTCCGGAGCTCAGATCTCGATCTTGCGATTTTAACCATTCTCGCTCGTCGTATCTTGCCGTCACACGCAGAGACATCGTTCAAGCGATGTTTAATCTGGCGCGTTCAAGCGATATCTTTCAAGATATCGTAGCGTGTGACGGCCGCCTTTGTCGCTATTCATAACTAATTTAAAGGGGATATGTCAGTGAGCATTTACTATGTAATCTGACAGAAGCATGAGGTAGGGATAGAAACCCTGATTCCAGCTATGTATTACTAATTTACTGGATGTAGCAGTTATGGTAGAATCACAGTTTTCTTAGCTGCCGATCTCAGTTCTTGAACTGTGTATTAACCAGCTCACATCACATCTTTCTGTGTACATTGTATAGTGACAAACAGCTGCTAATCAGGGCTGCGGGTGTGGATGGACTAGAAGTTATGAGGCAGCTTGTCCTGTTGTAATAATCACCTGCTGATAAAACACTAATTCTATTGAAACAGCAAAACACAGCCAGTAAGTGACACATCCCCGGAATCAGGGTCACTTCTGTTACATCATGGTGCTCTCAGATTACATATTATGCATGAGAGGGTGATTTTACATGGATTTATAAATGGCATCTGTGTAGAAATAGAATTTGAATTTTCAATACCTATAGGGGCATGTACAAATGTTTAAGATTTGATGCAGATATTTCTGCACCATTTCTCCATCTCTTGGCAGGAAAAACAAAGTGGTTTGCCTTGTTTTTGGTGCATTTTTGCCATGTGTATTTGGTGCAGAATTTTTCCTATTTATTAGAATGAGTGAAATCTACAGCAACAAAGCTTCAAGAATTGACATGCTGCAGATTCTGCACCAAATCTGCCAGGAGAGAATACTCAGGGTGTGCATGATACCTAAGGATTATCATTGATTTTTCTGGCATTAGGAATCCTTTCAGGTTTTGTGACAAATCTGCACTAAAAAAATGCATATAAAACTTGTGTGGCGTCTCTGCGTATTCAGTTGCCACTGAGGTACTGCACCCCTGTTAGGGTGTAGTATGCCACTCATGGGTAAGAGGGATACAGATCGGTACCGGGACACCCAGGCCACGCACTAGGAACCATTGTAGCGGGGATGGATAGTGAAGGAAGTAGTTAGAGGGAGCACTTGGGAAGGAGTGAGGTCAGGAAGAACAAACGTACATGACGTGGGACATGTGACTAGGGGTATAAATAGAGTGGGAAAGATCTAGAACGTAGGATAGACAGTTGAACAGTTGAGGAGAGAGTTGACCAGCTGAGTCGAGGTGGTAGAACAGCTGAGAAGAGACCATAACACCAGGGTCGAGTTGGAGGGAAGCTAGAGCAAGTACGCCTGTGAAGTGTCTAGAGGACTTGAGCTAGTGGGAGCTCATCCTGAGGCCAGACCTAGGAGCAAGAAAAGCACCCAAGTGGCTCCAGGAGGAAGAGAAGGTGCCAGTGGCACAGGAAGTGAGCAATCCACCCGTGGGACTCGTAACCATTGTCAGGTGAAGGCAAGTAGAGGGACCATGCTGCAAGAACAGGGGCACTGGGAAACCCAAGACTAGTGGAGAAGACAGACAAGGCTCAACTAGCAACCTGGAGGCTGTGGAACTTCTATGGGAATGCAGTCGACTACCATGCACATCTGCTGAAAAGGTGGCAACCATAGGGTTAAGGGGAGACACTGCAGGTTAACCCCTAAGAAAAGCCTGCAGTCACTGGTTCAGAGCTCTGTGTGGCGAGGCGCAAGGCAGGACAGGCAAGGCAAGCGCAGTGTGAGACGGCAGAGAAAGGACAGAGAAGGGTCATCCTATCTGGAAGCAGCTGGATCCCTTCCTCCGAAAACCCTGTGCTCAGCGGGCTGTTACACAAAGACTGTAAGAGATCTGAAGGCTGCAACCCGCTGTGTCTGTGAACTTTCTTAACAAATCAAAAGCACAAGAAATACAACTACCAACTCACCTAGGTACCTATAGCTGCCTTGAGGGTCAGCCCTACCCGTAGAGGACTTAAGAACATTGCTGCCTCCCAACCATCGGCCCCTAGGAGAACTATCCTGCAGAGGCGGCCATCTACAGCCGCAACCTGCGGGTGGCGTCACGTAAAATTAACAAGTATCCCAGGTCCATTTATCCCTTCCAGAATGAGCCCTCCATGGCAGATGCCCTTTCCTAAGAGAAAGAGCCACCCACACCAAATTTTTAATGACAGGGTCACAGAGCCGGGTGTCGGTCCCTGTGATCCCCGTGATGAAGCCTCAAAGCCTGTTTCCGAGTATCCTAAGGCCCTGGAGGGGCGTGTCACTTGAACACAACATGTACCCACAGCCTATTGCTATTTCTTTGGACTGGAAATCAAAGCCATAACAGTGAAAAAATGCCACAGTATACCTTAAAGGGAACCAACCAGCAAGATTTAGGGCTATAAAGTGAAAACAGTGCCTTACAGGCACTAGGTACTGAGTTCAATCATATCTTTACATCAATTATTACATGTATGGTTGCAGAAAAAAACCTATAAAAGTCCTTGGAAAGGAGCAGCACATTAGCATAAGTGCAGCACAACGTCATTATGAGGGGCTGTGTTTCTTTTTATTACTCCCCTGTTTGCTCTAAGGCAAACCCTCCTCCCTTCCTCTCTTCCTCCCCTCTCACTCCCTCCCTGTCAGTATATACTGTATAGCCTTGATTCCTACTGGTTGGTTGCCTGTAAGTGATGTACAGAATCTTTCCCAATTACATCTTCTGTACAATGTGAAAAGACTTTACATAAAAATAGTATTAGGTCTCACCTGGTGAGCTGGATCCTCGAAAGCCTATGGTCCTGATGAGCAGCTGTTATACCACAATGACAGATGACGTTGGTACAGCAGGGAGATCCAGATGGAACAATGTAAGCTATTGTGGCAGAACAGCAACAAGAGTAGCAAACTGGAATCACAGGATCTGATAAAGCAGAGTTAATGTTACTTTAACAGGTTTAATAAAGCTGGAATCCTCAAGGATGCACAGGCAACTCAGCAATGAGGAACTAATAAAGCAAATCAGAGTTGCACAATGATATGGTGGATTAAACACAGGACAGCAGGGTTTCCTGCTTAAGCGGCCATCACATGCTAAGATATCGCTTGCGATATTGTAAGCGATCACGTGCACGCGCGATCGCTTACAATATCGCTCACATCGCTGGTGAGATGTCACACAGACAGACTCACCAGCGATGTGGAGCAGCGAGATCGCTGGTTACTATGGTACACATCGGGTTACTAGGCGCCGCGCGTCGCATAGTAACCTGACGTGTACCATAGTTACCATCTCCCAGCATAGGCTCTGCCGCTGGGAGATCGTTCATCGTGGTGTTATACACCACGATGAGACAGATCGTGAAATCGCTCATCGCAAGATCTGAGCTCCGGAGCTCAGATCACGATTTTGCGATTTCATCAATTCTCGCTCATCGTATATTGCCGTCACACGCAGAGACATCGTTCAAGCGATGTTAAATCTGGCGCGTTCAAGCGATATCTTTCGCGATATCTTAGCGTGTGACGGCCGCTTTAGAGACACAAATAGAGCAGATATCTTATCTAGATCAGGTAAGGTTGGTTTCACACTGCAGGATTTTCCCTGATCAGGGTCCATCTAGTTTGTGTGCCAAAACCAGGAGTGTCTCCAAAACCCAGAACAGGTGTCAATCTTTCAATTATAGTTTCTCTGCAAGTTCCTCTCCTGGTTTTGGCACACAAATCAGATGGAACCTGATCAGGGAAAATCCTGCAGCGTGAAACCAGCCTAAAAGGCCTATTATACGCTACGATATCGTTGGTACGATACGGCGCT
Organism: Allobates femoralis; assembly: GCA_033576535.1. NCBI lineage: Eukaryota > Metazoa > Chordata > Amphibia > Anura > Aromobatidae > Allobates > Allobates femoralis. The sequence goes on from JARQOC010000011.1 coordinate 73,711,761, forward strand.
TATGGCAGTGCAGTGCAGCAACGTTGTAACGACGTTGTTGTGTGTGACGCGTAGATACGACCAAGTTGTTAGATTGTTGATCGTAGGTTTCTGAACATGTCCATAAATCTGTCGTTCGTCATTCATTCAACCTGCAACATCGTTGTGTGTGACACCTTTCCAACGACCTCGTTTATGACTTTGCCTATTCAGAACTAAAGCACGTAGGTGACCAAACGACCGCAAGTATCGTTCGCTTGTTGCAGAATGGTTGCTGCGTCGTTCAATATATCTGTACGTGTGACACCTCACTAGCGATCAATGAACGACAGTCACGCGATCCAGGCCAAGTCGGATCGTTGGTCAGATTGCTGGGACATTGAAGCATGTAACGGGCCCTTAAGACCGATGTGTGCCTGCAATAGCTCCCTCCCTCTGTCTCCTCATCAGGAGCTCCTAAGTGAAACTGAAATCTGACAATGAGAGCAAAAGGAGAAGGGAGAGCTGCCTGAGGAGGAGTGAATAATAAATGAACTCTTACACAGCCGGACTAATTGGCTGTGAAAGTGAAGGTGGGTTTACACGTTGCGATATCGGCGTCCAATTTCAATGAAAAGTCACGTGGTTCGAACGCTGGAGCCGATATCGTTCCTGCGTTGTATGGTGTGAACATCCAATACGATGCAGGAACGATGTCAATGCGATATCGGGGATTGAATGAGCGTGCTATTCAATGCTCTGATATTGAATGGAGATTGTGACAGCCCAACTCCGATGTGTAGGGCAACGTCACACATTGACTCCAATATTAACTGGTCGTTCCTGCGTCAAGGGGCGTAGACATCGTACGGACGTTGCATCCCGATATCGCGCCGTGTAAACCTCCGATGCGATGCAGGGAAAAGCGCGCACAAAAAGCGCGCTCCCGCATCGTTGGTTACGATATCGGGCCGATATCGGGCCGTGTAAACCCACCATAATGGACTGGAATAGTGCAGCAGCTGCCTGCAGGGTGTGAAAATGCTTATAGCAAGAGGTACAAATGGTACAATAATGATTTTACATGTTTTTAAAAGGTCTGCCCAGTCACTATTCAAGGGTACTATTAGTATCATACTGAAAAATGAATTAACAGGTTTAACCTGGTAGCTCAAGGCCTTCCCAGAGGACATGTAAAAAAGGACCAGGGAACCTGTAAAACTTGTGGCAAAGACTAGGTGCCAAAGTTATAATTTGGGTAATCTAGATTTAGTGTAAATGCAATCTCAAATATTGTAGCCTGTTCATAGTAGTTAGGGAAGACTAAGGGCCTCTAAATGGCTATATTCCACTGTTTGCCAGCCTCTTTTTCGGCCTCCCATCTACATTTAGCATTCATATGAGCAGGTGTGATACTTCTGAAAAAGTGAGTACGGTATATGTAAGCGAGACTAAGTATACAACTGGTCAAGGAAGAAACCAAGAGAGGGGTTGTGAAATTGACATTGCAATCCATGTCTTACTTTCATGGAGCAGAAAAGTAAAATGTTGGGGAAGTCCAGTTCTGCCTTGAGGACTTGGGAAACATTTAGCCGAAAGCTGAGTACACTTAATCCAAAAAGAGGTCACTTTCCTAGTTTCTCTATTATCTCAGGTTGTCCTTATGCCTTTGAAGATTGAGTTTGTTGTAGGCAACGAGTTGCATCAAAGTTCAGACAGCAACCTAGATCAGCTTTTCTTAGTAGAGTGAACCCCATATTGCACGGAAAAAGGAGAAAAAGGGGCTATGTACATCCCCTGGCAAAAATTATGGAATCACCTGGCTCGGAGGTTGTCCATTCAGTTGTTTAATTTTGTAGAAAAAAAAAACAAATCACAGACATGGCACAAAACTAAAGTAATTTCAAATGGCAACTCTCTGCCTTGAAGAAACAGTAAAATAAATCTTCTAAAAAAAAATGTGCTAGCCATTAACGGTTACTTTTGTAGACCAAGCAGGGGGAAAAATTATGGAATCACTCAATTCTGAGGTAAAAATGATGGAAACACCCTGTACATTTTCATTCCCAAAACTAACACCTGCATCAAATAAGATCTGCTTGTTAGTCTGCTTCTAAAAAGGAGTGATCACACCTTGGAGAGCTGTTGCACCAAGTGGACTGACATGAATCATGGCTCCAACATGAGAGATGTCAATTGAAACAAAGGAGAGGATTATCAAACTCTTAAAGGAGGGTAAATTAACACGCAATGTTGCAAAAGATGTTGGTTGTTCATAGTCAGCTGTGTCTAAAATCTGGTCCAAATACAAACAACATGGGAAGGTTGTTAAAGGGAAACATACTGGTAGACGAAGGAAGACATCAAAGCGTCAAGACCGGAAACTTAAAGCAATATGTCTCCAAAACAGGAAATGCACAACAAAATTAATGAGGAACAAATGGGAGAAAACTGGAGTCAATGTCTGTGACTGAACTGTAAGAAACCGCCTAAAGGAAATGGGATTTACATACAGAAAAGCTAAACAGAAACCATCATTAACACCTAAACAGAAAAAAACAAGGTTACAATGGGCTAAGGAAAAGCAATCGTGGACTGTGGATGACTGGATGAAAGTCATATTCAGTGATGAATCGTGAATCTGCATTGGGCAAGGTGATGATGCTGGAACTTTTGTTTGGTGTCGTTATTTATAAAGATGACTGCCTGAAGAGAACATGCAAATTTCCACAGTCATTGAGGATATGGAGCTGCATGTCAGGTAAAGGCACTGGGGAGATGGCTGTCATTACATCTTCAATAAATGCCCAAGTTTACATGAATATTTTGGACACTTTTCTTATCCCATCAATTGAAAAGATGTTTGGGGATGATGAAATAATTTATCAAGATGATAATGCATCCTGCCATAGAGCAAAAACTGTGAAAACATTCCTTGAAAGAAGACACATAAGGTCAATATCATGGCCAGCAAATAGTTTGGATCTCAATCCAATTGAAAATCTTTGGTGGAAGTTGAAGAAAATGGTATATGACAAGGCTCCAACCTGCAAAGCTGATCTGACAACAGCAATCAGAGAAAGTTGGAGCCAGATTGATGATGAGTACTGTTTGTCACTCATAAAGGCTGGGGTCACATTTGTGTTTAAAAATTCAGATCCTGATCCGGTTTTCAGCTGTTAAAAAGCTCAAAACTGGATCAGGAACCGCAGCCCATAGGAGCCCATTATGTAAACCGGATTGCACTACATGCAATCCGGTTACCGCATCTGGATTTGCAGCCTGCATGATAAATCATGCAGGCTGCAGTTTTCGGAGCGGTTTGCAATCCGCAGCAGGATTGCTATAATGGTCTCCTATGGCAGCCCATGCGGCTGCCGCAAGGCACTTGTGAATGCCTGCGGCAGCCGTCTGCTTTATTCATCACTGCTGCCACAGGGATGAACAAAGGGTTAAATGTTAATAATAGATGTGGGCAACATGTCTCTAGGAGGTGGCCACCCTCCCTAGAGACATGCTATCCACACAGGTCGGCATGTGAGGGGTTAATATGAGGAATTATAGTATTGCCTCACTGTGGAGGAGATACAGTACGTAATCTACGTACTGTATGAGCCGCTATCCAGGGTCCTGAAATCTTTAACATTAGGTCTATGGGTAGCGCACCGCCATAGACCTAATATTACAGCTTTCAGGACCATGGATAGCAGCAGATACAGTGCGTAGATTACCAACGATCCAACTTGACCTAGATCAGTTGAACGACGTTCAATGATCGCTAGTGAAATGTCACACGTACAAATATCTTTAACAATGCAGCAACAATTCTGCGACAAGCGAACGATACTTGCGGTCGTTTGATCACCTATGTCCTTCAGTTCTGAATAGGCAAAGTCGTTAACAAGTTGTCACACACACCGATGCTGCAGGTTGGACAGACAACCATCGTTTGGTTTAAGGTCCGGTTCATAAACCTCCCATCAACAATTAGCCGACTTATCGTTGATCGTTTGTTCATGTCACACTTGTTACATCATTTCAACGACTGCAAACCTGTGACGTTTCAACAATGTCGTTAGCGATATCATTGTGTGAGACGAGACCTTTATTCTAGTGTTTGTTAGTTTTTCTTTTCTATTTTACATAACTCAATATTTAAAATGTTGACTCATTTCTTTAATGTCTGATTTTTAGAACTTCACCAAACCAGGGGAGTCCGACTCAGTACGATGTGACACCAGTGAGAAACTTCTCAGTCTAGGTTGTACAGGAGATATCATTGCACCAAGAAGTCAAACTGTGTTTAGAAAAATGCCACCACTCAACGATGCAGTACAGCTAACGCCTACAGAAATTGATTTGCAATTGAGACCAGGTAAAACAACCCATAAAAAACTGAAACAAAATAGAAATTATTTTTGCTTACATTATTAAAAGGAATGTGTTATCAGAAGATTACATATTGTTACAGGGAATCTTGCATGTAGAGCAATCCGGTTACCATAACGGGCTCCTATGGGGAGTGGTTCCTGCTCCGGTTTTTAGCTTTTTGAGAGCTCAAAACTGGTTTCAGGATTTCAAAATTTAACAGCATATGTGACCCCAGTCTAATAGAAACACGTCACCACTTCAGCATTTATCACACACTACTGGTTTTGGCTACAAATACTGATGAGCAGAAACAGACCAAAAATGCACAGTTTGAATGTTGCCTTAAAGCAAAAATGCAGTACTATTCCATAAGTGGCAGCGGGGACAGACACACACACACACACACACACTTTATTACCTTCCCCCGAGGTCCATGGTGTTCAGTGATGTGTTAGGGCGGCTTCACACTGCAGTGTGATCCGGTCCGGGGCTGTCAGGTTCATCCCTGACAGCCCCGGACCGGATCACACCGCAGTGTGAAGCCGCCCTTACAATGTCTGATGGTGGGTTTACACACACCAATTTATCTGTTCAATATCTGAACAGATCTCTGGTTGCAGTGAAATCATGGACACATTGCTCCATGTTGTACACAGCCACAAAATGGAGCAATTTATCCATGATTTCACTGCAACCAGAGATCTGTTCAGATATTGAACAGATAAATTGGTGTGTGTAAACCCACCATAAGGGCCACTTTGCACACACCAACTTATCTGTCCAACTTCTGAACAACTTACTGGTTGCAGTGAAATCATGGACATATTGCTCCATTTTGTGGCTGTGTACAATGGAACAATGTGTCCATGATTTCACTGCAACCAGTAAGTTGTTCAGAAGTTGGACAGATAAGTTGGTGTGTGTAAAGTGGCCCTTACATTTCAAAGCCCTTACTTTCCCTAACTATTCTCTTGGCCATTACATTCAGACTAGAAGAGTAAGACTGTATACTTTATATATGTAAACTAATATTGTTTTGTTGCATCACTAGATGAGACCGGAGAGTTTATTGTAAAATTTAGAAGAGCAGAAGGGTATCCTGTCGACCTCTACTACCTCATGGACCTTTCTTACTCAATGTTTGATGATCTGGAGAATGTAAAGCAGCTTGGAACCCAGTTACTTACAGCCTTGAATAAGATTACCAAGTCTGCCCAGATAGGTAAGAATTGTTTGTGTGCAATGTTTTCATTAAAATGACAGTTTAGCAACATTGCTTATGCAAAGAATTATTCTACCTGACTTAAAAATGTATCTAACAAGTAATGTCTTTAAAGGGAACCTGTCACCTTTTTATGCCCCCTAATGGCTAGGTCACACATGCCAATCAGTTTTTTTTTAATGGATCCAATAACAAATCCGTTTTTTAGGCTGTTTTCGAGCCTCCTGTGCAGCTATGCATTTTTTTGGACTTTGCCATTTTTTGCCAAAAAATGACAGAAAAAAACGGATTCGTTAACCCTAGAACGCATACCTGGGGCCTCGCAGGCACGCCAGGTTACTTGTTTTCTATTTTCTGTAAAAGTACTTTAGTTTGAATTTTGAAAATCTAGGTAATCCTCAGGTATATAGTTGTTAGTAATTTCCAGTTATTCATATATTTTTATGTTACAGACATTTCAGTATAACAACCTTTTTTTGGGACTACCCGTATTCACGCACCTGGGGCCTTTTAGGCCCGTACTAGGTTTACATGTGATATTCAGTCTTTTTGTCTGTATTGTTCCTGGGGAAGAACTTTTATGACTCTGGGAAGAGTGTGGATTCTGCATGACAACATGGTCATGTGATCTTGGAAGGGAGGCTCCCTCACAAAGTCATGTGTCTCTGACCTCATCACAGGTCTTTTTGTCCTAATTGCTGGAGCTTTGGAGGAAGAAGTCAGCTTTCTTTTGTCTGGAAATAGAAACTTTCTGAGCTCCAAACCCAGAGGCTTCTACTGCACTACAAGAAAGTGATCTGTTGGAGGTAAGAGGAGGGGGGCTGCACTTTACCTGCTTTATATCGCTTGGTGTGCTGGGACCCTAACAAAGAGTCTTATCACATACTGTTTACAGTGCACAAGCCTGATTGTAATCTTTTTCTTTTTTTCTTTTTAGTTTACTGACATCTAAAATTACAATGGCACAGTCATTCCGCCAGCCTTAGCTGGGGTCACCAGGAGGTCAGATCCATTACGGATCCCCTCCTGGCAGACCCCAGCGCTACTGGGAATGCATCCTTACTTTGCAATTGTAAAATAAATTTTGAAAAGTATTTTCATTTGAGTTATTCCGTGTTATTTGCACACAAGCCTAAAAGGCCCCAGGTGCGTGAATATGGGGTAGTCCCAAAAAAAGGTTGTTATACCGAAATGCCTATAGCATAAAAATATATGAACAACTGGAAATTACTAACAACTATATACCTGAGGAATACCTAGAGTTTCAAAAATCTAACTAAAGTAATTTTACAGAAAATAGAAAACAGGTAACCTGGCAGGCCTGTGAGGCCCCAGGTATGTGTCCGCCAGCCTTAGTTGGGGTCACCAGGAGGTCAGATCCATTACGGAATCCCGTCCTTGTGGACTCCAGCGCTAGTGGGAATGCATCCTTACTTTGCAATAAACTTTGAAAAGTATTTTTTTTTAGTTATTCCATGATAATTGAAAACGGGCCTAAAAGGCCCCAGGTACGTGAATGTGTAGATTTCTATGGGTATGCGTTCTAGGGTTAACAGATGGTGCCTTATTTTATCAGATCCGTTTACCATAAGGCCCCATGTTAAAAAAACATATCCGTTTTTTTACTGCACCATAAAATGCTGCTTGCAGCATTTTTTGGATCCTGTAATAAAACACATAGCAGAGCAGTCACACTTGAGTCCAGGGTCCGTTAACAGCATCAGTTTTTGGACTTGTAATTCTAAAATTGAAAAACTGATGCAAATAACAGATCCAGGGCTTATGTGTGACCCTAGGCAATCTCTCACTACCTGTTCCTGCAGCTTCTTAGTACATCCCTAACCATCCCTGTCTGACCTAAATGTGTCCTAGAATCGCTGTGAAAAATGCTTTTATAACTTATATTCTCCTGTGTTAATAAGCAAGGTGTTGTTGTCAACACTGTAGACACTGTAGACCAGGGGTCCCGAACTCCAGGCCTCGAGGGCCGCCAACAGTGCATGTTTTCAGGATCTCCTTAATATTACACATATTACACAGGGGATGTAATCATTACCTGTGCATTTGATCACATTATGGCCACTTTACACACACCAACTTATCTGTCCAACTTCTGACCAACGTACTGGTTGCAGTGAAATCATGGACACATTGTTCCATTTGTACACAGCCACAAAATGGAGCAATGTGTCCATGGTTTCACTGCAACCAGAGATCTGTTCAGAAGTTGGACACAGAAGTTGGTGTGTGTAAAGCGGCCCTAACACCTGTGCAATACTAAGGAAATCCTGAAATCCTGCCCTGTTGGCGGCCCTCGAGGCCTGGAGTTGGGGACCTCTGCTGTAGACGTTCTGTAAGGCTCCATGTCCCCCGTCACTCCATTGTAATCACAGCAAGGATACCTCATCTCTCCTGATACGTTTGTTTTAATAAGTAATTGTATCAAACAACAATTCCAAAGTATTTTTCCTTAGAACTCATTAATGCGCTGTTCCTCTTGTGTTTGGTTGTTGGGTGTGACCAGTTGGGAAGGGGAAGGGTGGGAACTGGATATTGATACTGTCCAGAGCTCACAGAACTGAAGTGTGTGAGACAAAGAATGCTACAATTCAGATTTCTACATAAGTATTCTTCAGAATTATTACACTGGGGAACAATTTGAAAAACATTTTCTGTTGAGTTAGGTTTTTGAGCTGATTTATACTACAATTGGCATGCTGATTCCAAAAATGTAGTCAGTTTTTTTCTAGCACATCAGGTTTTTCCTCCACAACTTACCTGCCAGAAGTGCACAATTGCACTGATATCTGTAATAAGACTTGTTATCTGATTACAATTCGACTCATATAGAGCTACGTGGCAACTTGTAAGAGTAGTCACAACTGAGACAGTGTGGTGAGAGGTGTGTGCAGCTCTCAATACATCATAATTATCAATATCTTGAAAAAAAACACTTTTTAGGTACAGTAGTTTACATATTTTTGAGAAGACAAAAATCCTATAGTTCAAAAACTTGACGTGATAGAGAGAAACTGAGATCATTTCTGGATTCAGCATCCAAAAATTAATTAAGAACAGTTGTCTGACCTGACTCCTAAAAAATTGTGTTCCCCAGTGTTATTATAAGTAGGATATATGTGTTGCACAGTGTACACAGGAGGCTCAGCATTCTGGGCACTGCAACATCTATAAAGAGAAAATGGGGATTCTATCAAAACTGCCCCAAGCAGCATAGTAAATGACATATCAGTGGAGTCAGGGTTTCTGCCGCTACATTACTAAGATCGCAGATTCCATAGCAAAAACCTGCTTATAGATTCCTTTTAAAATATGGACTTAAAATAGATACCCTGGTATTGTATCCCAGGTGACTTGAGAACATTGTGAGAAATGTACAATACAAACCTTTGTTCTTGATGCATCTGATCACCTTATGGTGTTGCATTCAGGATATAACAAAGTGCAGGCACTAGTTCATGAACCCGCAGTGTTGGGTGGATGGCGCAGGGCCTTAGTAGTTGCAGAATCAAACATTCTCTTTGGATCCACTCTGTCTCACCCACAGGGATTTAGCGTAAAGTATTGGAATAGCCAATGAGACAACACTCCTCCGATACACGTCTACGGCCCGCTCTCTAGAGCCTACAGGCCTTCAACAACTGAGTAGAACCTTTCAATAATCACCAGTAGAAGTCGCTCTCCACTCATATACTTAATCCTTGAGCGATGCAGTCACTTGGCTGTCACCACTCAGTCCTCCACTTTCTTGGACCACGGCGTATATGAGTCCTGAGTCTGACCCGAAGGTTTGGTGAAAATAGATTCTTAGGGCGTGTACTCACCACACCTCCCACAGGCGCAACATCTGTCATTTCCGTTTCTTTATCACCATTCCCCATTCTGCAAACCCCTTTTGTCTCCCCTAACTCCACCCCTTAATGGGGTGTACAAAACACCTAGACACAATTATCTCTAGCTAGCTCGAGAGCCCAGGGTAGCGGTCTCTAAGGCGCTGGCCATATCACATATTACAAATAAACCAACAATACATGTTTACAATATACACAGACAGATTCTTATGTCACAGTATCCTCCAAGATGGAGGTGGCAGCACCCTAGACCCCCGCTACATCAGGACCACAGACAGAAAATAATGTCTAGAAAAAGAGCTTGATGGTCAGTACAGTGATTATACAACATTCCTTGATAATATGGATTTCTTAAAAAGAAAGGCCTTTATTTGACTGGAAAAACATTATGAGTTCCTATTCACCTCCCCCAGCAGCTTCATTACGGCTATGTCAGCGGTGCTGTTCCCATTTGACCTTGTTTTGGCATGTGAGTTGCAGCGAATAGATGGTTGCTGATCAGTTGCAGCTCATAGATGTCTGTTCTGACAAAGCAGAGGCTGCAGCGATCATATGACACAACAAATCACGTCACCCGCCGGGAACAGCGGCGCAGACATCCTTGGCACAGCGGCCCTGGGAGAAGTGAGTATACATTGTTATTGTTTTCTCTGTGGCATGGTTATTACCTATTGTAATATTTCTCTATACAGAATTGCATGGTAATTTCTGTCAGTGAAGGCACCAATTAGTAAACAGAAAATCTGGAACTTCGCCTGTAGCTTTTACCAGAGACATAGTGTTTTATGTATCTACTCAATATTGCAGTTTTTACTCCTTCAGTTCCTTCAAAAAAGGATGTTAGTAATAATTCTCACGGAGAATATTTATTTGTATCCATCTTTTCAGGTTTTGGCTCATTTGTGGACAAGACTGTACTTCCATTTGTAAGCACGCATCCAGAGCAACTGAAGCACCCTTGCACAAATAAGAGTGCGCCATGTCAGCCACCATTCTCTTTCAAGCATATCCTCAACCTCACGGGAGAGGGAAACAAATTTAGAGATCAAGTAGGGATGCAGTTGATATCTGGAAACTTGGATTCCCCAGAAGGCGGACTGGACGCAATGATGCAAGTGGCAGTTTGTGGGGTGAGATATGTATTTAGTTTCAGATACAAACAGTAATTAAGTTAAATAAAATACAAAGCCATCAAAGACAGTATCCAAATATTCGTAATTTGGACTCAGCATGCCACTATTTTTTATTTAAAACAAACTGAGATACAATTAAAGTGTAGACTTTCAAATATAATTAAAGGGGTTGAACAAAAAATTCTGTGAGACATTTAGAAATTGCAACTATTTTTCTAAAAAGCCTCGTAATTTACATACTAACATAGTAACATAGTTTTTAAGGTTGAAGGAAGACTTTAAGGGTACCTTCACACGCCGCAATCTCGGCTGGCGATATATGGCGATATAACGTGCGCGTGCACGTTTTTTATGGTCGCCTCAGATCACCGATGGCGGCATCACACGCCGCAATCTCGCCCTGAAAGTAAGGCGATGTGTCGCTCCGGAAGTCGCCCGCCGCCTCACACGCTGCAATTCCAAAGGCAATGTGGGCGTACATGTTCAGCGTGGCGAGGAGATAGGCCTGCCACAGTGGTTTACACCGCGCCCCATACACGCTCATTGGACAACGCAAAAGCGTTACGATTGGTCAGCCTGCTCTGGAAGGCTGGCTAATACATGACGCCATTGTCTATCGGAGTTTGGCATCAATACACGCTCAAATATGGTGCGGTGTCAACTGACAGCCAATGGGAA
>JARQOC010000011.1:73723091-73761570 GCA_033576535.1 Allobates femoralis
TGCATACTGCTGTGTGAGATGTGAGTACGTTGTGCATTTGGAAGCCCAGATACTGGATCTAAATGAACGACTGACAACGCTGAGATCCATAGACAATATGGAAAGGAGTCTGCTGCTCACTGAACAGCTGCTCAATGGGATAGATGTGGGGGAGGATGGTACTATGGAGCCTCAGGACCATGAGGTAGCTAGCTGGGTGACAGTTAGAAGGCGGGGTAGAGGGAAGGGTGCCAGGGAGGCTAGCCCTGATCTGGCACACCCCAATAAATTTGCTATGTTGGCAGATGAGGGGGGTGTGAGTTCAGGTACAGCACTGCTGCAGCAGGGCATGACCTCTGAAAGCCAGAGGAGTGTCTGCTCCAGTAAGGGGGAAAACAGGAGAGTAGGGCAGGCCAGACAGGTGCTGGTAGTGGGGGACTCAATTATTAGGGGAATAGATAGGGCAATCTGTCACAAAGACAGGGATCGTCGAACAGTGTGCTGCCTACCTGGCGCTCGAGTCCGGCACATCGCTGATCGGGTTGACAGATTACTGGGAGGGGCTGGTGAGGACCCAGCGGTCATGGTGCACATTGGCACAAATGACAAAGTTAGAGGTAGGTGGAAGGTCCTTAAAGATGATTTCAGGGAATTAGGCTGCAAGCTTAAGGCAAGGACCTCCAAGGTAGTATTCTCTGAAATACTGCCTGTACCACGTGCCACACCAGAGAGGCAACGGGAGATTAGGGAGATAAATAAGTGGCTCAGGAATTGGTGTAGGAAGGAGGGGTTTGGGTTCCTGGAGAACTGGGCCGACTTCTCTGTTGGCTACAGGTTCTATGCTAGGGACGGGCTGCACCTCAATGGGGAGGGTGCAGCTGTGCTGGGGGAGAAAATGGCTAGAAGGTTGGAGGAGTGTTTAAACTAGGGATTGGGGGGGAGGGTATTCATTGTATAGGAGGGGAAGATAGTGTAAACAGTAACCTGGGCACAAGTAATAAAATTGGGGGTGGCATGGGGGGTGGGGTTAGAACAGTCAATCTAGTAGGAAGGAATAGAGGTAAAGAGAGATGCATAAAGTGCATGTTCACTAATGCCAGAAGCCTCACCAACAAAATGGAGGAATTAGAATTGATTTTGTTGGAAAATAATTATGACATTGGGGATTTCGGAGACTTGGCTGGATGAGAGTCATGACTGGGCTGTTAATTTACAGGGCTATTGTCTGTTCAGAAATGACCGTACAAATAGGCGAGGAGGAGGTGTATGTTTATACGTAAAATCATCCTTAAAACCCATCCTGCGTGATAATATAGGTGAATCTAATGGAAATGTAGAGTCTCTGTGGTGGAGATAAGGGGAGGGGGAAAAAATAATAAATTACTGATAGGGGTTTGTTATAAGTCCCCAACAATAATGGAAGTGGAGGAGAATATCCTCATAAAGCAAATAGATGAAGCAGCGACTCAGGGAGAAGTCATTATTATGGGGGACTTCAACTACCCTGAAATACATTGGGGATCAGAAACCTGCAGTTCTAGCAAGGGTAATAAGTTTTTGAAAACTATAAGAGACAATTACCTTTCACAACTGGTTCAGGACCCAACAAGAAGGGGGGCACTGCTGGACCTAATATTAACCAACAGGCCAGACCGCATATCAAATATACAGGTTGGAGGTCACTTGGGTAATAGTGATCATAACTTAATAAGCTTTCAAGTATCCTTTACTAAGACGTGTAGTAGAGGGGCCACAAGGACACTAAACTTCAGGAAGGCAAATTTCCAACGGTTGAGAGATGATCTTAGTGCAATAAACTGGGACGATGTCCTGAGACATAAAAGTACACAACACAAATGGGAGATGTTTATTAGCATCCTGAATAGGACCTGTGCACAATATATACCCTATGGGAATAAGCATGCTAGAAATAGGAGGAAACCACTATGGCTAAATAAAGCGGTAAGAAGTGCAATATGTGACAAAAAGAAAGCATTTAGGGAATTAAAGCAAGTAGGTAGTGATGAAGCATTAAATAAATACAGAAAATTAAATAACATTTGTAAAAAGCAAATCAAGGCAGCAAAGATTGAGACAGAGAGACTCATTGCCAGAGAAAGTAAAAAGAATCCCAAAATATTTTTTAACTACATAAATAGTAAGAAACTAAAAAATGATGGTGTTGGCCCCTTTAAAAATAGTCTGGGTGAAATGGTGGATGAGGATGAGGAAAAAGCAAATATGCTAAATGACTTTTTTTCAACAGTATTTACACAAGAAAATCCCATGACAGACAATATGATCAGTGATAACAAAAATTCTCAATTAAACGTCACCTGCTTAACCCAAGAGGAAGTACGGTATCGTCTAAAAATCACTAAAATTGACAAATCCCCGGGCCCAGATGGGATACACCCCAGAGTGCTGCAGGAATTAAGTACTGTCATAGATAGACCATTATTTTTAATATTTAAAGATTCCATAATATCAGGGTCTGTACCACAGGACTGGCGTATAGCAAATGTGGTGCCAATATTCAAAAAGGGGACAAAAACTGAACTTGGAAATTATAGGCCAGTAAGCTTAACCTCTACTGTGGGTAAAATCCTAGAGGGTTTTCTAAGAGATGCTATACTGGAGTATCTGAACAAAAATAACCTCATGACCCATTATCAACATGGTTTTACGAGGGACCGTTCCTGTCAAACTAATCTAATAAGCTTCTATGAAGAAGTAAGTTCTGGACTGGACCAAGGAAATGCAGTGGATGTGGTGTATATGGACTTTTCAAAAGCTTTTGATACGGTGCCACACAAAAGGTTGATACATAAAATGAGGGCAATGGGGATAGGGGAAAATATGTGTAAGTGGGTTAAGAACTGGCTTAGTGATAGGAAACAAAGGGTGGTTATTAATGGAACACACTCAGAATGGGTCACAGTTAACAGTGGGGTACCACAGGGGTCAGTGTTGGGCCCGCTCCTATTTAATATATTTATTAATGACCTTGTAGGGGGCATACAGAGTAGAATCTCAATATTTGCAGATGACACTAAACTCTGCAGGGTAATCAATACAGAGGAGGACAATTTTATATTACAGGAGGATTTATGTAAACTAGAAGCTTGGGCTGCTAAATGGCAAATGCGCTTTAATGGGGATAAATGTAAAGTCATGCACTTGGGCAGAGGAAACAAAGGGTATAATTATGTGCTTAATTATAAAACACTGGGCAAAACTATCACTGAAAAAGACCTGGGTGTATGGGTAGATGACAAACTCACATTTAGTGGCCAGTGTCAGGCAGCTGCTGCAAAGGCAAATAAAATAATGGGATGTATTAAAAGAGGCATAGATGCTCATGAGGAGAACATAATTTTACCTCTATACAAGTCACTAGTGCGACCACACTTAGAATACTGTGTACAATTCTGGTCTCCGGTGTATAAGAAAGACATAGCTGAACTAGAGCGGGTCCAGAGAAGAGCGACAAAAGTTATTAGAGGACTAAGGGGTCTGCAATACCAAGACAGGTTATTAAACTTGGGGTTATTTAGCTTGGAAAAACGAAGGCTTAGGGGTGATCTTATAATAATGTACAAATATATGAGGGGGCAGTACAGAGACCTTTCTAATGATCTCTTTACTCTTAGGCCTGAGACTGGGACAAGGGGGCATCCTCTACGTCTGGAGGGAAGAAGGTTTAATCATAATCACAGACGCGGATTCTTTACTGTAAGAGCAGTGAGACTATGGAACTCTCTGCCACATGATGTTGTAATGAGTGAGTCACTACTAACATTTAAGAAGGGCCTGGATGCCTTTCTTGAAAACTATAATATTACCGGTTATATATACTAGATTCTTTGATAGGGCGTTGATCCAGGGAATTAGTCTGATTGCCGTATCTGGAGTCAGGAAGGAATTTTTTCCCCCAATGTGGAGATTAGTGTTGCCACATGGGGTTTTTTTTGCCTTCCTCTGGATCAACATGTTAGGCTATGGGTTGAACTAGATGGACTTAAAGTCTTCCTTCAACCTTAAAAACTATGTTACTATGTTACTATGTTAGTGCGCTGTCACACACAAGGATATCGTTAACGATATCCTATGTGGCAGCGCAACTGTTAAATAGGAGAGGAAGGAGTGAGCGATGTAATAAAGTGTCGAGCCCCAGGCCCTGGGGTACTCAGGTATCAGTCTTGGTGGTTGTTCTCACGGGGGATGTCACGGGTGACAGCACCTGAGCCCATGGCCTGGGTGACACTTCAATAAGTGTGTATGTACAGGGGATTAGAGTTTGTCATGTGACGCCACCTGTAGTACCTGGTGATGGGTAACCAGCGCCGCCACAGTCCGACAGAGGTAGATGGTAGTGCGGCTGAGATGGCAAAGCTCCCTACAGGTAGAGCTGGTCCTCCGGGGCAGCGTTCCTGAAAACAAGCAGGTTGATGGACACACACAGGCAAAGTCATTTTCTCCCGGGTACTTTACTGTAAACCTTTAGCAGCAACATACAAAGTCCACAGTTCAGCATCTGATGTTAGAATAACAGGTAGCTCAACGGGTGGCTGCAAGTGGATCCCAGGTGGTATGGTGGAACCCGTGGTGTACCTGAGTTGACGAACCCGTGTCCTTTCTTCCCCGCCTAGGATGAGTCTATACCCAATGGTTCCATGTAGGTAGTATTGGGGGTCCTCTCCCTCGTGGTGAGGAAGCAGGCAGACCGCTCCATCTGGCAGGGTGCTGTGGTGATATACAGACCACAGCAGCCGGTTGCCGACGGCAAAGCTAGACCTTGGCCGGATCCTCGGGCCCGGCGTTCCCGTGGTAACCTCTCACAGCTCAGCTAATGTGGGAGTGCAGGAATGGGGCCCACCCACCAACCTAGGGTCCACTTGCAGCTGGGTAAATTACACCTCTTTTACGGGTGCAATACCCCTCTGTGACGCCTGACTACATGGGGCGCCACAAAAGCGCCAGGAATAGGAACTTTTTGAACGATATCGTTCAAAAAGCTGTCAAACTGAACAATGCTGCTTCCTCAAGCAGTGTTAATTGGACGATGAACGATAGATTTGAGGTCAGGATCTCAAATCTAGGATGAACGATCCAACGATCTTTTCATCCTATATCGTTCGTTTACATGCAACGACGTCAGAACGATATCTTTTCAACGATCACATATCTGTGATGTTTCAAGGATATTGTTCAGGATATCCTAGCATGTAAACCTACCATAAGGCTGATTAATGTTTTACATGTTGTGGTGAAACCTCTGTATTTGCTCTCATGAAGTCTTCTCTTTATAGAAGACATAGGCCCCTTTCACACTAGCAATTTTGTCAAATTGCGGCAGATGCGGCAAATTTGCCGCATCTGCTGCCTAATGGCCGCACTTGCGGCAAGCCCCATGCACTGTCTATGAGGCTTGCGGCAAGTGCGGTGTAGCTGCGATTCTGGGACTTGCGGCAGTTGTGACCACGAAAAAAAAATGCGGTCTGCAGCATTTTTTTTCTGGCCGCCACTGCTGCAAGTGCCTGAACCGTGGCTATACCGCACTTGCCACACCTGCAGCAAGCCCCATAGACAATGCATGGGGCTGTTAGGTGGTAGATGTAGAAAATCTGCAGCAATTTGACAAGAACGCTAGTGTGAAAGGGGCCTTAGATACTGAAACACATAATTCCTGGAGAGTGTTCTTCACTTGGGTGGATTTTGTAAATAGCTTTTTCGTCACCGTAGAAAGGATGTTGTCTTCCATAGATGTCCAGGACTTTTTAAATTCCTAAGCTGTCCAGTGCACTCTTTTTTCGCAGGATGTACCAAACTGTTGATTTGTACACTCCTTACATTTCTTTTAACTCTCTGATGGCTTATTTATTTTTCAGCCTAATGGTGGTTGTTTTTTTTTCCCATGGAGTTCTCTTTTGACTGCTTGTTCTGGGTTCACAACAACAGCTTACAAATGATAATGACACACCTGGAATCAGCTTCAGATCTTTTACCTGCTTAATTGATGACTAGATGGTGGCCCGATTCTAACGCATCGGGTATTCTAGAATATGTATGTAGTTAACGTGAGTGAACTACATATATAGCAGCGCTATGATATATGGTGGTACATTACAATACATGTATAGCAGCGCTATTGTATATGGCGGTACACTACAGCACATGTATAGCTGCACTATGGTAAATGGCGATACTCCGCACTCCACGGCCCCCCCGCTCCTCCTGGCCCCCGCTCCTCCACAGTAAAAGTAAAAATAAAAAAAATCCTCAGTGAGGATACTCACCTGTCCGCCGGCTCGCTCCACCTCCATCTTCTAGGTCCTACAGGCCTTTAGGACCTGCTGTTGCCTGGGAAACCGATCAGCTGATCGGTCACATAACCACTAACTGCCAAGGGGGGCAGGATGGTGATGAAGGGGAGGCAGGATGGTGATGAAGGGGGGGCATGACGGACGAAGGCGGGGGCAGGACGGACGGAGGTGGGGGCAGGATGGACGGAGGCAGGGGCAGGACGGAGGCGGGGGCAGGACAGACGGAGGCGGGAAGGGGGCAGGACAGATGGAGGCGGGAAGTGGGGGGAGCAGGACGGACGGAGGCGGGAAGTGGGGGGTTGTTTAGGATCGTCCTCGCCCCCATCTGTTCTCACCCACAGCGTCGCACTGTGTGACGTCACATCAGCCTGCACTGTCACATGTCCGCTGTACACGGAGAAGACGGGTGAGAACAGCGGGAGGCGAGGAGCGAGGCGAGGAGGGGAGGAGCGAGGCAGGGAGGCGAGGAGGGAGGCAGCGGGTACCGCTGAATTAACAAGAAAATAGCCCATGCAGCCCATTAAAGAATTATTTAGATAATTGTTCAATTACTGTATTATAAGAGCTGTAATTTCTAAACCCTTACTTCAATTAGGATGTGAATATCCTTAAATTGAAACTGAGAGTCTGCTTAAACCCTTATTGATTATATAACTGCATCTTGAACATGTTTTAGTATCCAGCTAAAATGCTAAAACTTGTGTCACTGTCCAAATATTTTTGGACCTAGCTGTATATGATGTAGGTAGCTCAGCTCAGGAGACTTGGTGGTTAGTCCAAGCATAAACTGTCTTTCTTTCCCTCCCCGAGTTCAGTGCTACCTCTCAGGCACTGCTCTGGTCATTGTTGATCAGCTGCAGCGGTGCTGTAAAGGCCCCGTTACACGGGGAACATCTCCAGCCACATCGCCGGCAACTGAGGGGCGTGGCCAAGTTGCGGCCACATCGCTGGAGACTTGCCCTGTATAGCAGGGTGATTTCAACAGCGATTGTTGCTGAAGCAACATCGCCAGATTTCAGGACAATCTCCTGAAACCTGCCGATGTTCTGCAGATGATGTGCCTGCATCACCCGGTCTGACATTGCAACAACGATGTAGCCGGCAACTTCCCCCATAGGCTACCATGTTAAGGCTCGCTGCCAGGGTTGAGTTTAACCCTGGCAGCGATAGTTGCTAGAAACATCGCTGATGAGTTGCCAGCGATGTCTCCTCATCTGACAGCTCATCAGTGATGTTGGAGAGCAGCCAAAAACGTGCGCGCTCCCGGGAGTTGCCGGCGATGTGGAACCGTGTGATGTTACCTTAAAGGTGATATCACATCTACAGTGATATATCATATTATTAAGCTCATTGAATACCTAATAGACCATACATATTAAGTGTTTCCCAATTTTGAAAGAAAAAAAAAATATGGAAATTCAGGAGTATTAGCCAAATGAGCTAAAAAGAATCTTTATTGGACAATTGACAAGACAAAGTTTAAAAATAAGAAGGAAGAATGTCAAGCAAAGACATAAGCCACAGAGGTATCCTCCTGAAGTAAATATAGCTACTTCAAATTTATGCAAAATATATGTACCCATGAGAAATAACAAAAATATATAATTAGTAGTTGGTATCAAACGGTATGGACCAATCACATTGTTAGGGCCGCTTTACACACACCAACTTCTGTGTTCAACTTCTCTCTCTTATTACACAGTGTACGGTATTTATTATAATGATTGGCCCATACCTTTTGATAACTATTAATTATATTTTCTTTGTTGTTTTCTCATCGGTTTTTATTTGGTGTACATATATTTTACATACTGTACATTTTCTGTAGCTGTATTTACTTCTGGAGGTTCCCTCTGTGGCTTATGTCTTTGCTTGACATTTTCCCTTTTTATTCTTTAAACTATGTCATGTCAGTTGTCCAATAAAGATTCTTTTTCCTTATTTGGCTAATAGTTCTGAATTTCTATTAAAGGGGAACTCCGGGGAGAGAGAACTTTTTAGTACAGTCCCTGCCCTCCTACATAATGAAGCAGAGCTGGGCACTACAGTTCTATGATCTATACATCTCTTATAAATCGATAATATCATATCTGCTCTTCAGCACTCGCTCCTCCTCAAGGGTCGCAGAAAATCAGCCTTACAGCTTCATGCTGCTAATGAGATCAGGTGTGTCGGGGGTGTGGACACTGGGGGCTCCAGAATCATCCTACATTTCCACCCCCTCACACTACTGTGTGGGCAGGGGGTGTGGCCGCCATTCCCATGGTCCCACTACAATACTGCCCCTGATATACCATCCTATGTAATGTAAGAACGGGTGTTCTGGCTTGAAATGGCAAACATGTCACCAAGCAGATAGAAATACATGCTATGATCTTTTGCTGTATGATAGTGTATAATGTGTACTGCCATGTATCTAGGCTAGGAGCACAGGCAAAGCATTTCATTGATTTATTCAGAACTGCCATGGTCTTCCCTCCCCCACAGCTGAGAAGAATGCAAAAAAAAATTCAAGAGTTGACAAACTGCAGATCTGAAAAAATGCTTTGTAGGTTCATATCTGCAAAATAAAAATAAGCAACATGTCCATGACATTTTAGAAATCTCAATTTCCTGGTACTATGAAATGCAGCATTTTTGCATTTTTTTCTGCTGCATAATTGCATGAATAAATTGCCACAAACTGAAGCTTGTGAACAAGCATATCTGTAGTGCATGTTGGAATTTTTTACACGTAACCCTGAGGTGTGCAAATAGCCTAAAATTGCCTGGGTGCAAGACTATACGTACAGAAAGTACATTCACATGGATTGATAAACCAAATAAACCATTACACTAGATATACAGTTGTGGCCAAAAGTATTGACACCCCTGCAATTCTGTCAGATAATACTCAGTTTCTTCCTGAAAATGATTGCAGTCACAAATTCTTTGGTATTATTATCTTCATTTAATTTGTCTTCAATGAAAAAACACAAAAGAGAATGAAGCAAAAAGCAAAACATTGATCATTTCACACAAAACTCCAAAAATGGGCCAGACAAAAGTATTGGCACCCTCAGCCTAATACTTGTTTGCACAACCTTCCAAAATAACTGTTATCAACCGCTTCCAGTAACCATCAATGAGTTTCTTACAATGCTCTGCTGGAATTTTAGACCATTCTTCTTTGGCAAACTGCTCCATGTCCCTGATATTTGAAGGGTGCCTTCTCCAAACTGCCATTTTTAGATCTCTCCACAGGTGTTCTATGGGATTCAGGTCTGGACTCATTGCTGGCCACCTTAGAAGTCTCCAGTGCTTTCTCTCAAACCATTTTCTAGTGCTTTTTGAAGTGTGTTTTGAGTCATTGTCCTGTTGGAAGACCCATGACCTCTGAGGGAGACCCAGCTTTCTCACACTGGGCCCTACATTATGCTGCAAAATTTGTTTGTAGTCTTCAGAGTTCATAATGCCATGCACATGGTCAAGCAGTCCAGTGCCACAGGCAGCAAAGCAACCCCAAAACATCAGGGAACCTCCGCCATGTTTGACTGTGGGGACCGTGTTCTTTTCTTTGAATACCTCTTTTTTTCTCTTGTAAACTCTATGTTGATGCATTTGCCCAAAAAGCTCTACTTTTGGCTCCTGTGACCAGAGAAAATTCTTCCAAAACGTTTTAGGCTTTCTCAGGTAAGTTTTGGAAAACTCCAGCCTGGCTTTTTTATGTCTCGGGGTAAGAAGTGGGGTCTTCCTGGGTATCCTACCATACAGTCCCTTTTCATTCAGGGATAGTACGGATACTACGGGTTGACACTGTTGTACCCTCGGACTGCAGGGCAGCTTGAACTTGTTTGGATGTTAGTCGAGGTTCTTTATCCACCATCCGCACAATCTTGCGTTGAAATCTCTCAAGTTGATTAGGGATCCAAGATGGCCGCGGATGAAGGAGGCTGCATCTCAGAGCTCTCCTAACAATCTGCCCACATCCGCGCCACCCAAACACTGGAGGGACCCCCGACCATCCAGAGGAGCCGGTGACCAGCTCCTCTCCAACCAGAGGCTTATATTGGCCTGTTTGTACTGCGGGAGCCCCGCTTCCCGTGCCTCGAGGCCGATCACGAGGAGGCCGCACGAGCCGCCGCGGCGCCGGAGCCGGACGGGGCCTTAAAGCTGGTGATCCCGGCCCTGCTACAGCCCTGGTGGCTACTACCGCACCTCGGCTGAGCCGAGCCGCGGTGCTGAGGCGATCTACTACGCAGAAGGGAGGAGACGCCCGTAGCTGAGCAGCGGAGGAGGCCTAAGAGCGGGAGCCGTGGACCGGAGGTAGCCCTGAAGCGCGGGCGCGCGGTGCAGGGAGCGAGGAGCAGCGGGACACAGGGGAGACCGGAGGGAACTGAGCCTGCAGGTGAGAGGGACACTGGGGAGTGCACACACAGACAACCCTTGGTCCCAGCATAAGAGACCCAGCGCCATAGGGCCAAGAGACACAGCACATTGGTGCCCCTGAAGCACATCCATTGGACTTTGTAAATTATCATCCTCTGCTCAGACATACAGCAGCAAGATTCACAGGCAGGCAGCACCAGCAGTGAAACACTCTATTATATCTAATAAGTCTCTGCACACTACTATTTGGAATCCTGCTATCCAATAAGGCTAAAGTGATCTTATAAGACTGGCATATTCTACCACCTACTTCCACCTGTGTAACTGAAACCTTGCTGTGATCAGGGAGCAATAGTCGGTTTTTCATCAAATCCTCACATATTGCTACATTGACCCTCCGTCTCATCTGATTTCCACCCTGTGTGCTTCCCTCCCCAACTCGTGCCCTGCTAATATACTCTGAACATAAACCTCGTACCCTCCTTACCTGGTGTTTAAAACTGAAACCCAGTAGGATCTCCAAGGACATTTATTCCCTATACTAACAAGTCACTTAAAAGTTTGTGACATGTAAACCCCTTAAGCAAACAGCAGGGGGCACAAGCAGACCACATCAGCGTGATCCAGAACACGCATCCTTTTTTGTTTTGTTTCCCATTTTTCCTTTTTCTACTTGTAATATCTAACTCTCTGAAACATGGGGAAGTCAACCTTAAAAACCCCCAAATTAACGACAAAGACATCAAAATCCATAACCCAAGCGGATGTAGATCACTTCTTGAGGAAACAGACCGACTCCTCAGACTCTCTTAACCCATTTAAACACTCTGCTCTCCAACCTGATGACGATTCGGACTCGGACATGGAGGGTGAATCTGATACTAGCATTAAAAAGAAGGACTCTACGGTGACGAGATCTTTTTTGAAACGTATATTGACAAAAGCCTTAGAACCCATAGGACGTGACCTAGCGGACATCAAACAAGATCTCGCTCAACAAGGCCATAGACTCGAGGTGTTGGAATCAACACAGGGCACAATAATACGCCAGACGAATTCACAGCTAGAATGTATAATATCACATGAACAACAACTACACCAAATCCACGCCACCCTAGAAGATCACGAGAATAGGGAGCGCCGCAATAACATCCGCATAAAGGGCCTCCCTGAAACAGTGGCATTTGAAGCTCTAGGAAAAACAGTCTTAGAAATGTTTGCGGCATTGTTGAGAGAAGGAGATCCGCAGGACATCGAATTGGTCCGGGTTCATCGTGTCCTTCGCCCTAAACCAGCCCCTGGGGAAACCCCCCGCGATGTCTTGTGCAGGTTCCTGGACTACCGAACAAAAGACTTAATACTGCGCAGAGCCAGGGATGCAAAGGAGGTCGCTTATGGCGACTCCAAAATACTCCTATTCCAGGATCTTTCGGCTATAACATTGAGGAAACGACGCTTGCTGAAACCGTTCACGGGGGCTGTTCTCGAGAAAGGCTTTAAGTTCCGCTGGCTATTCCCCTTTGGGATAACCGTCACAGCCGGGGAAAGAACCATCACCGCCAGGACCTCTGCTGACATAAAAAAGGCATGCATTTCCCTGGACATAGTGCTCGACCAATACCCGGATCTGGAGTCTTTCCACTCGGCCTCCCTCTATCATCCACTACCAACCCCGACACCCTGGCAACAGATGCTAACACCAAAATCCCAGCGAGCAAAAAAGAAACTGTCTAAATCTCCATCGCTGAAGAACCCAGAAGATGTTACCTGAAGGGCGATCACATGGAACCTTTCCTTTTTTTTTTTTTTTTTTTTCTCCCTCTCTCCCTTTTGGCTCTAAATCGCCTTACATTTGGCGATACTGAACCTGCTGATTAGGCCTACCTCCTATGACCCTCCTTACTCTGAATAAGGACCACAATGACACCCTCATGTTTATAATATAAACTTGATACACTTGTTAAGATTATTAGTGTATAGTTGAAATTGTTGTACTCTGATAACTGAACTTTTACTATTAGTACCCATCTCCTCGTACACCCACGCACTAACACTCCTTCCTCCCCCCCCCCACACCCCCCATGTACCCCTCTCCCACTCCTTCCACTCCTAACACCCCCCCACTCCACCCCCCCCCCAACCCCGCCCTACACCTCTCTCCCGCTTCGCCCCTATCTGCCCCTCTCTCCAGCCCCCCCCCCCCCCTTTCCCTTATCCCCTCTCCCCCCTTCCCCTCCCTTTACCCCCCCCCATCTTCCCCTCCTCCTCCACCTTACCCCTCCCCCCCCCTCTTTACTACTCCCACCCCCTCCACCTCCCAGCTCGCTACCCAACGAGATAGCGACCGATAAGATGTAACCTGATTGTATATCCCCTCTATAATCCAACCATGAGGTTCATTACTACCAAAAAATCAACCCCCCCTATCCTGACTATAGTTACTGGATCTGTTCATAAATAATATATCTAGACAGCGCCCCCATACTGCTGTGCAGCATCAGACATGTTCACATTGATGAAAATTGCGCATTTTTCTTGTGACTTATATTTTCAAATGTTAATGTTTTTTTCTTTTCCTCTCTAATTCTATCACCTCTCACTATCTGTCCCCTCTTCTGCTCACTCCTTTTTACCCTGAGTCTCCCCCCAACCCCACCTCTCCTAACAGGCACAGCCGAACCCCTCTTCAATGCATCTTCTGGAGACTGCATACCCTAGAAGACCATGGCTGAGGGTAACGTATTCACTTATGCTTCACTTAATGCACATGGTTTGAATTCACCGAGCACTAGACACCCGACACTACATGCACTTAAGAAACAAGGTGCTGACGTCCTCTTCCTCCAAGAAACTCATTTTAAACCAGATAAAATCCCTAATTTTGAAAAAACGGCATTTGACCGATGGTATCACTCCACTTCCAACCAAACTGGAGCCAGAGGCGTGTCAATAGCATTTAGAAAACATGTTCACTTCCAACACCGAGAATCTTGGATAGACCCTCAAGGCAGATTCATACTGATCAAAGGTCTTCTGAATGGCACCCTAGTGACGCTTGGTAGCCTATATGCCCCGAATAAAAAGCTATTAAAATGGATATTAACCACTATGAATAAAATAGAGAGATTTAGGGAAGGATTAGTGATCATTGGCAGTGATCTTAATGTGGCACTTGAACCACTTTTGGACACAACCAAACAAAAAAGCTCCATTTCCCATCGGGACCTGGCAAGAATTCGTTCACGTTTACAAACCATGCAATTAATTGACTCATGGCGTTATATCAACCCATCGACCCGTGACTACACCTATTTCTCACACCCCCATAAATCATATCACAGACTAGACTACGTCTTAGTATCAAAGCGCTTGCTGCCATCAACACGCTCCTCAGTAATAACCCCTAGCATTTTCTCAGACCACTCGGCAGTCCTAACGTCCATTTCCACTTCTGCGCATCGCTCATCATGCAGATCCTGGCAGATAAATGAAACCCTGTTAACCTCCCAAGACACAAAAAAACGCCTAACGGAACGCCTCCAACAATATTTCCAGAACAACCAAAATGATGATACCTCTATCCAAACCCTATGGGAAGCACATAAGGCCGTGATCAGGGGAGAACTGATATCCATGGCAGCATATGCCAATAAGAGACGGCATACCGAAACACAGCAGCTGTATGATGAGATCGCAGATCTGGAACTATGTCACAAAAAATCCCAACGCCCGGAGGTTCTAAAAGTCTTGACATCCAAGCGCCAACGCTTGAAAGATTTAATTAACGTAACATCAGCAAGGCAATATAAAAAATGGAAAACCAAACTATATGCCCATGGTGATAAAGCATCCAAATTCATGCTCTCCCTATTACGTAAAAAGCAAGCCCGCACACAAATACACACGATAAAGAACGCAGAGGGAGTAGACTCTCAGGACCAATCCCACATAGAACGGGCTTTTTCAGATTATTACTCACGCTTGTACAACCTGAGATCTGGGGAATCTGAAGATCTCACGAATCATAGAACCCGAGAAATTGAAAACTTCTTGAGCGACATACACCTCCCAACTTTAACTAACGCTGACCAACATAAGCTCCTTCGTCCCTTTACTCTTGATGAACTCCAGTCCACCCTGTCCCGCTGCCCTAAAGGGAAAGCGCCTGGCCCTGATGGTTTCTCGGCCTTGTACTATAAGACCTTCCCATCCCTACTCTTACCGCACCTACTAGCATTGTGCAATGCCACACTTGCTGGTCAAGCACTGCCTGCTCCAATGCTTGAAGCGAAGATCTCGCTGATACATAAGGAGGGGAAGGACCCAACTCTGTGTAGCAACTACCGGCCTATATCTTTACTGAACGTTGACCTGAAGCTTTTGGCCGGCATGATTGCCCACAGACTGGCGGCGTTCCTACCACAATTGATCTCAGCGAATCAAACAGGCTTTGTAAGAGGCAGAGAGGGGAAAGAAATGCACATATAGTTTTACACTTAATTCAATATGTAAAAGCACACAAATTACCGTTAGTTCTCCTGGGCACAGACGCGGAGAAAGCGTTTGACAGGGTGGACTGGACTTTCTTGAGACTGACATTACTTAGATTTAATCTCCCGGCCGCACTTGTGGCATCCATTATGACGATGTATCAACGGCCCTCAGCACGTATCAAAATCAATGACTCGTTGACTACACCCTTTACAATTGGGAATGGAACCAGGCAGGGGTGCCCGCTCTCCCCCTTACTATTCGTGTTGACAATGGAGCCCCTCCTAATGGAGATACAGGGAAAACAGGAAATAGAGGGCGTCAGAATAGCAGGAGTTCACTATAAAACAGCAGCTTTTGCTGACGACCTCTTAATATTTCTAACAAAACCCATGAGCGGACTCCCAAACTCTCATGAATGTGATGGAGAGATATGGCGACCTGTCGGGCTTCAAAATAAACATGTCAAAATCTGAGGCTCTAGGAATACAGATCAAACCGAACACCCTTAAAAAACTACAAACATTATACCCACTTTCCTGGCCCACACACTACATTACATACTTAGGAGTGAAACTGAACGGAAACTACCGGGACTTATTTAAATTGAATATTCTTCCTCTCCTGACATCCACGACATCAACTATGCGGACCTGGAGAGATACCTATCTCTCATGGATGGGGAGAAAGAATATGTTAAAAAGCTTAATTTTACCTAAATTTAATTATTTATTCCAAATGCTACCCATAGCGATCCCAGTGATCTTTCTCTCTAAAATTAATACACTATTCACTAATTACATGTGGCAAAGCAAGAGACCCCGAATATCTTTACGCACTTTGACCCTCCCTAAGCACCTGGGCGGGATGGGAGCCCCTGACATTAAATTATATTATAAAGCAGCGCAAATCACCCGCCTTGTTGACATTTTGAGACGAAACAAAGAAAAACACTGGGTGAATATTGAGGAATCATTGGCACCTTGCAGCCTTAGATCTCTATTCCTTATACACCCCAACTTGAAAAAACATACACCTCTCCAAAATCTGCATACCAGAGATACTCTACAGATATGGCGTACCCATGCGAAATACTTATCACCACCCCTCTCGCCCCTAATTAATCTTAATGACATACTGGCCCACCTAGAGACTGCACACACCACTGTCCCGGGACCAAGTCGACACCTCTATGCCTATTCCATTGACCAACTATTACAGGACGGCACTATTCTACCTTATACAGACCTAATAACACTACCTGGACTCTCCAACTTGAATCACTTACACTACAAAATAATACACAGTGTCCTCCGCCCACTACTGAGATACTCGGATCTTTCTAGGGAGTTAACTAGCTTTGAACACCTATGTGCCGCTGTGACAAAGCCGAAACAAATTTTTTCTAAAATCTACCAGACTTTACTGGTGACAGAAACTAGCCCCAAAAGAGCATATATTGCGCTTTGGGAGAGGGACTTAGGACGCAAATTTACGGATACACAGGTGAAACATATTTACAGGCACTCACACGGCCCTACTCAATGTGTGAAAGCTCAGGAAACTGCTTATAAAATCATAACAAGGTGGTATCATACACCGGACCATATCCAGCAATGGGACGCCCATCATTCTACTACATGTTGGAGATGTGATGCACCCGATGCTGACTACTTTCACATATGGTGGAAATGTCCGACTATTGCTCAGTTCTGGAAACGAGTGGAACGACTCATACAGACCATCACGACCAAACCCCTCCGACTTAGCTCGGAAATGGCCTTGCTACACTTCCCAACCTGGCCGGACTGTGCCAATATCTCACTACTCGCTCAACACATACTAACAGCGGCTAAACTGCTAATTCCTCTGTTTTGGAAATCCTCAGACTTACCTTCTCAATCCCTACTGGAAGAGAAGATACACTCTCTTTACCGAGTGGCCGAAGTAGTGGCCGCAGTAAATAACACGTCCCCGAAGTTCCTAACCATCTGGACCCCCTGGCTCGTGTATGTTCATTCACACAGACAGGGTGATGCTCCCAGACACTAATTGACAACTAATAACATCTAGGGACTGGCTGTGCCTGCCACCCCCCCCCCCCCTTTCCTGACCCTCCCTCCCCCCCTCTACTCTCACGTCTCTTTGTACCTCCTTTATACCTCCTCCCCTCCCCCTGATCTACCCTGATACTCTATTCTATCCTCATTTCTAGTCTTCCTTTTCTTTCTCTCCACTCTACTACTACTTAGAACGCAAAGTTATATTCTGTTGATATGTTTAATATTTTGAAGAAATGAGCCAATACTCCAAGGGTATGTAAAACCTACTAGATGGGAACCCAATCCAACTGGCTTGACTCTGGCCTACCTACGAGGGAGCCACTACTATTCCTACGTCAAGTCTGACAAGAAGAACTTTATTAACAAGCTCGTAGTTCCGACGTACGCACAATGTCTTTAGTTTTTGAAGCTCCTCTACCCCTGATTGGATATCAGCCCGCTATTGGGCCGCAAGGAACATTATACTGACTGTTGGTTTGTATTGGGCTTTACTATTGGGTAGATTACCCTGCAAAAAATACTCTGTTACTGTTTTATTTTCACAAAATAATTCAATAAAAAGAATTTTGAAAAGAAAAGAAATCTCTCAAGTTTTCTTTTCCACCCACATCTAGGGAGGTTAGCCACAGTACCATGGGCTTTAAACTTCTTGATGACACTGCGCACGGTAGACACAGAAACATTCAGGTCTTTGGAGATGGACTTGTAGCCTTGAGATTGCTCATGCTTCCTCACAATTTGGTTTCTCAAGTCCTCAGACAGTTCTTTGGTCTTCTTTCTTTTCTCCATGCTCAATGTGGTACACACAAGGACACAGGACACAGGTTGAGTCAACTTTAATCCATGTCAAATGGCTACAAGTGTGATTCAGTTATTGCCAACACCTGTTAGGTGCCACAGGTAAGTTACAGGTGCTGTTAATTACACAAATTAGAGAAGCATCACAAGATTTTTCTATCAGTGCCAATACTTTTGTCCACCCCCTTTTTATGTTTGGTGTGGAATTAGATCTAATTTGGATTTAGGACAATTCTTTTTGTGTTTTTTCATTGAAGACGACAAATTAAATGAAGATAATAATACCAAAGAATTAGTGATTGCAATCATTTTCAGGAAGAAACTGAGTATTATCTGACAGAATTGCAGGGGTGTCAATACTTTTGGCCACAACTGTATATATTCCTAGATTTAGATTGATATCATAATATAATAATCTATATTTGGGAATATTAAAATAGCATTTTTTTTACCTTTAATACATATTATGTGATAATACAGGTGTGTACTACAACTTGTGTGTACTTATACCATGTTTAACAGATGCTGCGCAGATGTCTGGATGCCTTGCTGTGACTGGGGAGACAGTGAAGAATCTGGGATCCATAGAAGGTTTCAGGGAAAACAGTGATATGGGAGAGAGGAGATCACGGCAGTGCTGAAAAAATCAATGAAGTGTTTTGCCTCTACTCCTAGCCTGACAATGACAGTACACATTATGCACCATCATGTCATTGTACAGCAGAGGATCAGAGCATTTATTTCTATCTGCTTGGTGACATGATTGCTATTTCAAGCCTGAACACCCCTGTTGCATTACATAGGATGGTATATCAGGAGCAGGATTGTACTGTGACCTTGGGGCAGCTCCCATGCCCCCTGTCACGCCCCCTACCCATACAGAAGTGTGAGTGGGCAGTAATGAAAGATGATCCTGGAGCCCCCAGGGACCACACCACTGACACACCTCCTGCACTCTGCAACAGCATGAAGACTGTCAGGCTGATTTTCTTGGCCCACTCTGGGAGGGGTGAGAACAAAGGAGCAGGTATGACTTTATTAATTTATAATCGATCTATAGATCCTAGAACTGCAATGTATAGCTCTGCTTCATCATGTAGGAATGCAGAGACCGTACTAAAAAGTTTTCTCTCCCTGGAGTTCCCTGTTAAAGAGGACCTGTCACCAGCCATACATGGTGATCTAATTACAGCACTGGATGCAGCATGTCTGCTGCTTCCAGGCAAGGGGTCCCCCAGCCCTTGAGCCCCCTGTACCCCGAGATAATACACTTTGAAAACTTACATAGTGGAGCCAAATAGGAGGTGGCTTGTGGCTGGAGCCAAAGGGCAGTTTCACAAGCCCTGTATGTTTAATCCGCCTGTATGTTAACCATGGAGCAGGGCGGGTATAAGCGGTGACGTCACCGCAGGGGGCAGGGCAATGCGGCCAGAACCGCACCCCTTGCTCTGTGTTATGCTGCAGGCGAGGGAGACAATGATTGGCATCAGGGAGGCGGTGGTGGGTGGATTAAGCACACAGGGGGCGTGAAACTGCCCTTTTGTTCCAGCCACAAGCCACCTCCTATTTGGTTCCTCTATGTAAGTTTTCAAAGTGTATTATCTCGGGGTACAGGGGAAGTCAGGGGCTGGGGACCCCTTGCCTGGGTGCAGCAGACATGCTGCATTCAGTGCTGTAATTAGATCACCATGTATGGTTGGTGACAGGTCCTCTTTAAGCTCAATGATTGGTTACTTTGCTGTCGACGTGTTGTCACTGCCTGCAGCTGATCAACAATGACCAGAGCAGTGGCAAAGAGGTAGCGCTGGAATCAGTTTGCTATTTTATCCAGCACCACCCGAGCAGACCCAACCTACTGTCTCCCTCCCCATTGCCCTGTAGAATGTGAGCCCGCAAGGGCACGGTCCTCTCTCCCCTCTGTATCAGTCTGTCACTTTGTTCATTATATTTGTAACTTGTCTGTATGCAACCCTTTCTCATGTACAGCACCATGGAATGAATGGTGCTCTATAAATAAATAATAATAATAATAATATGTCATAGAGCCTATAGGCTAAAAGTAGCTGAAATGGACAAATCACTTTAACTGTCAGACACAGACTGTTGATTTATAGAAGCCTGCAAATTACACTACATTAGTAGAATACAGTATACATAAAATGGAAGATCTTTGGAGTCAGAGGGCATCTACAAGCTGTGGCATGTAGATAAGCCCCGATGCAAAAGTTAGGCCTCCCCCTTTCCCATGCGCACACATTGGACACATGTATGGGCCCGTGTAAAGACTCACCAATTGACCCCTCTCCCCCTTCATTATGTATTAATGTCCCTCATCTTGCTATCTATTGTCTCCATTCTGCTACATATGGTCCTCCTCCTGAAATATGGCCCTTATCCTGGTATATACATCTCCCATTCTGGTATACATGGTCCTCCTCCTCTCACCACCATAGTCCTCCATATATTATAATGTACCCCCTTGTATTAAAATGCATCCCATAGTCCTCCATGTATAAGGTAGCCCGCATTGTCCTCCAATTATTATAATACACCCTCATTGTCCTCCACATAGTATAATGCAGCCTCATATCCCTCCATATGGTATAATGCAGCTTTAAAGCTCGCCATATAGTATAATGTAGCCTCATGGCCCTCCTTATAGTATATGCAGCCTTATGGTCCTCCATATAGTATAATGCAGCCTTGTAGCCCTCCATATAGTATAATGCAGCCTTATAGCCCTCCTTATAGTATAATTCAGCCTTATAGCGCTCCTTATAGTATAATGCAGTCTTATAGCCCTCTATGTAGCATAATGCAGCCTCATAGTCCTCCATATAGCATAATGCAACCTCATAGTTCTTCATATAATATAATGCAGAATCATATTCCTCCATATACTATAATGCAGCCTCAAGCCTTTCATAAAGCATAATGCAGTCTTATATTCTTCCATATATTATAATACAGACCCATGTGTCACCCCAGGGTCCAGTTGCCACAATAGCGTTGTCTCCCCCGGGGGACCATGCTGTGCTTGGAAGCAAGGGAAGGTACCCACACCAGGTGAAACACACACACAACACCTTCCCAACTCCAGCCCAGAAGGGGGAGCTCGGAAACCCAACCTAGGGGGAGCTCTCCTCCTATAAATTCTGGTCTGAGAGTGGGGTTCAGTTCCTAGGAGAACTGTGAAGAGGTCCCGTGGACTAAAGCAGAGTAAGGCTCGTCCCGGGACGTAGACTAACCAGCGTGGTAGGGCTGGGGAATGGAGCCAGTGCCGGGCTTTCCCCAGTACCGAGCTCAGGAACGGACACCAGAGTTCGAGGTTGTGAGGGACTCTAGGCCCAGCAGCCAACACAGGATGATGATAGATTCCAAAGTCGCTCGTCCACCACGAGGCCCAGGAGACACAGCAGCATCAGAGAGCTCAGGGAGAAGCAGCCAGAGGAGAGTAACCCAAAAAGGGCTCAAGCCACCTGTCATACAGGTCAGAGACGGCACAAAAGAGAGGAGAGGGTCGCAGCATAGCTACAGGCAGCCAGGACCCACCAAGAGCAGCGCAATTGGGAGGCCTCAGAACTCGCCATGTGTGGAAAACTTCGACTTGCTTCCAGGCTCCGGACCCCTAACACCTCTTGTAGACAGTATCCTGGACAAACCTGCTACTTCCTTCAGTAAAGGTAACAGAGACTACAACCCCCTGTGTCTGTCGCTTATTTTGCACACTAAGTCCTGCATCCCCAAAGGCCTACTACCTCCATAGACTTTAACGGTTGCCTTGGGGACCCGTTCCTCCCGTCGGGAGCTAAACCATCACAGCTGCAATTCCATCATCCCCAGAAATCCCGGACCACATTAGCGGCCCCTACCGGTCGCCTTCTACGGGCGGCATCACGACAAACTCTTATTTACTTTTATTTTTCTTTTTACCCCTTTCAATCCCCTTTTTTTACTCACCGTCCAACAGGGGACCAAAGACTGGGTCATGCCCCTACAACCACCCCCAGACGCTCTAGGACATAGAGGGGGCCCGGTTCCGAGTACCCCACGGCCACCACTGGGGCGAGGCACTCATATTAGCAGCCTCATAGCCCTCCATACATTATAATGCACATTCACATTGTATAATTCACCCCCCTCCACCCCTCCTCCCATAGTCCCATAGGCCACTCACTGATTAAAAAAAATTGGGTACTCGCCTCTCCCGATTACCCCTCAGCTCCGGACATCCTACAAGCATCCTACACTCTGCAAATCTCAGTACAGCGACATGCAGTAGTGACATCACCGTGCTCCACCATGCTGAGTAGTCAGAACACAGGGACAGCGAGAATGAAAAGAGAGGGAGAGCTCCTCTTTCTTCATTGCGCTGTGTGATGATGGGCGGAGTAGCGGAGCTGACACCAGGTCTGCCTGACATACAGGATCATAGTGGCCGCGTGGTCTGCCGCTCAGTAACATTGATGTATATAATGTTGGCAGGTCCCTGTACCCCCAGTTGTGGTCCCAATTATTACGTCCCTGTCTACAAGTGATATAGTATTTTCCTAAAACCCTGCAGTTTATTATTAGATTGGTCCAATTTTTAAGATTATATGTAAAAAACCTATAATTGAGTTATATAATTTACTGTTTTACTTTGCATAGGACAAGATTGGATGGAGGAATGTCACAAGACTCTTAGTCTATGCTACAGATGATGGCTTTCATATTGCTGGGGATGGGAAACTTGCAGCTATTCTGACTCCCAATAGTGGATTATGTCACTTGGAAGACAACATGTACAAGAAATCTAATGAGTTTGTAAGTGAATTTACCATAATCTCTGATTTGTATCAGTTAAAATATGAATTGTTTATTTCCGAATTAGATTATTTAAAAGAACATTGCTCAGGATTGTTGATAATGAGTTTTTAAAGGGAATCTGTCACCAGATTTTTTTCACCTAATCTGAGAGCAGTTTAATGTAGAGACTGAGATCCTGATTCCAGTGATGTAGTTTTGATAATTTTATCAGCAGTATTTTATCTCTCCAGGACTAGTAAACCTGCTGCCAGGTATTCTTCCAAATTTATGAGCTCTGTATAACCACTGGCAGTTTTCTGCCTATGCGCAGTGTACACATAAAGCTGCCAACCAGTGGTGTGTGTGGAGGTTAATTAGCATTCAAAGAACTGATAGTTCTGTAGCAGCGAAAACATTTATCAAAACAACTGCAAGCAATTCAGTAAGTGACACATCACTGGAGTCAGGATCTCTGCCTCTACATGATGGTTGCAGAAAGAAAAAGAAAAGGGCGCATGTGTAAACACACAGGGCTATTTGTATAAATAAAAGTGCCAGTGCACTCACCTATAATGGTTGTGTACGTCTACACAACCAAGATTAAACGTGTGGGTGATGGGGCTCCGGGTCGCCTCTTTCTATTAGTGCTTTCGTCCTGCCGGTGTTTGCGTTCACAATTCCGTGCTCCGCGATTTTCACGTAATCCTACCGGACCGGATACCGCGTCACCGCAGGTCCTCAGTATGTTTATCCCGGTAATTAGGTAACCACAGGTCCTCAGCACTCCAGATATTCCAGGCTGCTCCTGCCGCTTTGGCTCCGTAGAGAGAACTAACATAAAAACAATAGTACAGCGGTCTCAGGGAGCGCCAAAGGAATACTGGACAAATTAGTGGATAAGAACCGACCTTTATTCTTCCTCCAATACCACTGCCACAACGCGTTTCGACGGTCTAAGCCGTCTTCATCAAGTGGGGTAAAGGAGAATGTTACAATGACAGCTTTATAAAGGGGTGCTATATTACAACATGTGGTCTAAATTATGTAAAATACCACCCCTTTATAAAGCTGTCATTGTAACATTCTCCTTTACCCCACCTGATGAAGACGGCTTAGACCGTCGAAACGCGTTGTGGCAGTGGTATTGGAGGAAGAATAAAGGTCGGTTCTTATCCACTAATTTGTCCAGTATTCCTTTGGCGCTCCCTGAGACCGCTGTACTATTGTTTTTATCTACATGATGGTTCTCTCAGGTGGGGGGTAGCAAAAACCTAAAGACAGATTCCCTTTAAATATGATGGTGGCTCTGTTGCTTTGCAGCGCTGGCATCATGGGTTCAAATCCCTCCAATCACATCTGCAAGGAGTCTGTATGTTCTCTCCATGTGTGTTTGTTTCCTCGGAGATCTCTCATTTTTCCCTCACTGCAAAGATATACTAATAGAAAATGTAAATTGTGAGCCCCAATGGGGACAGCGATGAGTGATAATGTCTATAAAGTGCACTATATAAGTGAGTGAAATAAATAAACAAATTTTACCTTAAAGGGGTGGTCTGAAGCAATTTTTCTCCTACAGCCTGATATATTCATTGCCATAATCTAAACTATTTTCCAATATACTTGAATGAAAAATTCCCTCTCCTTCCCTAAGTACACTATCTAATTGTTTTGCTATTCTTGTATTTGCCTCCTTATTGATGATGCTTCATTTGAGAAACGTAGTGCATGCTCATCCCCTCCCTGAAATGAAGCATCATCAGTGTTGCCCATTTTAGGGGGTAGGCTAGGTCCTGCGCGGTGTGAACTGTGCGATGTGGCTTAGATCAGCAGTAATGAACTGGCAGGAGGATGTTGTGTCAGAATACCCATCAAGCAGAGATCAGTGACCTAACTTGTGGGAGCGGCGCTGGTCTTCACACACTGGGTATACTGACACTGCTCTTTCGCCATCTCATTACTGTTGACCTGAACCGGCAATAGAGCGCGTACTATCATTGTGCACATAGAACAATGCATAGCGCACAAGAATGAGCCCCTGAAGCCATCATCACTGATAACACTTTGATTCAGGAAAAAGCACTTAAAAGGAAAGGTGCACAATAGTGTTTATCCGTGGGATTAGGTGCAATAGCAAGTTGTTTAGAACTGCTCACCTGTTCGGGTTGTGAGACGTCACAACCCCCTCATAAACCTGTGACAACCGTAGATGTCAAGCTACATGGTCTGCAGCAGCCCGTCCATGTTTTGGACAATCCAAAGGTGTATAGGAGAAATAGAAATCGTGGACTGCGCTCCCGTCCCAAGGAATCCATTGACTCACGCTGTTAGAATTCAGATGGTGGTTTATTACACGTTTCGGAGTAAAAACCTCTTCCTCAGATAATACCATTCTTTTGTGTGGTATTATCTGAAAAAGGAGTTTTTACCCTGAAACGCATAATGAACCACCATCTGAATTCTAACAGGGTGAGTCAATGGATTCCTTGGGACGGGAGCGCAGTCCATGATTCCCATTTCTCCTATACACCTTTGGATTGTTCAACACTTTGAAAAAAGGAGGGGGCAGAGGCTGTAGCACTGACTGTAGCCTCTGCCCCCTGATAATGCTTCATTTCAGGGAGGGGCCCAAGACTTTGACAGTGACTGCAGCCTCTGCTGCCTGATAATGCTTCATTTCAGGGAGGGGCCTGAGACTGACAGTGACTGCAGCCTCTGCCCCCTGATAATGCTTCACTTCAGGGAGGAGCCTGAGACTGTGACAGCGACTGCAGCCTCTGCCCCCTGATAATGCTTCTTTTCAGGGAGGGGCCTGAGACTGTGGCAATGACTGCAGCCTCTGCACCCTGATAATGCTTCATTTCAGGGAGGAGCCTGAGACTGTGACAGTGACTGCAGCCTCTGCCCCCTGATAATGCTTCTTTTCAGGGAGGGACCCAAGACTGTGACAGTGACTGCAGCTTCTGCCCCCTGATAATGCTTCATTTCAGGGAGGGGGCCAAGGCCGTGACAGTGACTGCAGCCTCTGCCCCCTGATAATGCTTCTTTTCAGGGAGGGACCTGAGACTGTGACAGTGACTGCAGCCTCTGCCCCCTGATAATGCTTCATTTCAGGGAGGGGGCCAATGCCGTGACAGTGACTGCAGCCTCTGCCCCCTGATAATACTTCTTTTCAGGGAGGGACCCGAGACTGTGACAGTGACTGCAGCCTCTGCCCCCTGATAATGCTTCATTTCAGGGAGGGGGCCAATGCCGTGACAGTGACTACAGCCTCTGCACCCTGATAACGCTTTGTTTCAGTATCCCAGCATGCACTGGGCTTCTCAAACAAAGCACCATCAAAAAGGAAGTGAAAAAGAAAAGTAGTTAGTGAACACTAGGGAACTCTTTTTTTAGTATGTTAGAAAATACTTTAGATTATGGCACTAAATAGATAAGGATTTAGGAGGAAAATTGCATTGACCTTTGGAGCACTCCTTGAATTATGAATGAATGATTAGATAAAGGTATTTTCAAGGACTTTTAACACTGATATCTTATTCTGAATGTCTGATTTAAGAGGTTGGTTCAATCACCAATGAATGGAGAGCATCATGTCCCTTTGATTGTATATATAAACATAATGAAGGGGATCGAGTGTATATGGGTGCTGTGGTAATCAGTCATATGATAGGCCATTTATGCTAATATCCCAAGATACTAAAGGTAACTAAATTATAAATATATTCTTCTCATAAAACATCACAATCTAATTGTCCACTTTATTGGAGCTTTTATGTATCTATTACCTTTTATTGCTATTCCTAATCGAATACAAATATGGTTATATGAAAATCTATGCCTATTATGTCACTAAGCATCAGAAGCTCAAGAACTCTTGGCCTTGGCTGATAGTGAATTTCCTTATTGGACAAAAAGGTTTATGTGGTCCTTTCAGACAAGGGGATAAAAAGTGATAAATTAGTAATTAGGTTATCTATCTCTTTCAGCAAAATGAATGGTTGATCCCATGTCATACAACAGAGCCAGATGTATTCACTATATTTTATTAGATCACTTCTAAACTGGATCTGCTTTTGGTTTTGAACAGGATTACCCATCAGTTGGGCAACTGGCACAGAAGCTTTCACAAAATAACATTCAAGTTGTGTTTGCGGTTACATCCAATATGGTTAAAACATACCAGGTAAGATAATATTTTATCATGTGAGCTGTGGAATAACGAAATACAAGAGGATTATGGGGATTAATTTATAAAATGTAACATAAAAGAATTGTTTATGTGTCACCAGGTTTCACAACACAAACTGCATACATTATTAAATAGACATTTTAGTTCTGATGAAGCTGGTATATTTACTTTGAAATTCCATGTCAAAATAATATTCTGTCCGTATATACTCGTGTATAAGCCGAGTTTTTCAGCACAAAATGTGCTGAAAAGTCCCCCCTCGGCTTATACACGAGTATATACGGTAGCCCCAGTTGTATACAGCAGCCCCAGCTGTATACAGCCCCCCCGTGGTATCCAGGGCCCCCCTTGCTGCACACCTGTAAAGTAAGATGTCAGTATACTTATCGCTGCCGCCGCCGCCGCTGCCGCTGCTCGGTCACCGCGCTGCTCCGGGTCTTCATGCTTCCTTCTCCGGCGCACAGGAAATGACGTCATTGTTCGAGCGTCGGAGAAGGAAGCATGAAGACCCGGAGCAGCGCGGTGACCGAGCAGCGGAGCGGCGGCGGCGGCAGCGATAAGTATACTGACATCTTACTTTACAGGTGTGCAGCAAGGGGGGCCCTGGATACCACGGGGGGGCTGTATACAGCTGGGGCTGCTGTATACAGCTGGGGCCCCTGTATACTACTGATGGGGGGGGAGGTCTGTATACCTCTGGGGCTGCTGCTGTATATACCCCCTGGGGCTGCTGCTGTATATACCCCCTGGGGCTGCTGCTGTATATACCCCCTGGGGCTGCTGCTGTATATACCCCCTGGGGCTGCTGCTGTATATACACCCTGGGGCTGCTGCTGTATATACCCCCTGGGGATGCTGCTGTATATACCCTGGGGCTGCTGCTGTATATACCCCTGGGGCTACTGCTGTGTATACTACTACTGGGGCTGCTGTATACTACCTCTGGGGCTTCTGTATACTACCACTGGGGCTGCTGTATATACCTCTGGGGCTACTGCTGTATATACCCCTGGGGCTGCTGCTGTATATACCCCTGGGGCTACTGCTGTGTATACTACTACTGGGGCTGCTGTATACTACCTCTGGGGCTTCTGTATACTACCACTGGGGCTGCTGTATATACCTCTGGGGCTGCTGTATATACCTCTGGGGCTGCTGCTGTATATACCCCTGGGGCTGCTGCTGTGTATACTACTACTGGGGTTGCTGTATACTACCTCTGGGGCTTCTGTATACTACCACTGGGGCTGCTGTATATACCTCTGGGGCTGCTGTATATACCTCTGGGGCTGCTGCTGTATATACCCCTGGGGCTGCTGCTGTATATACCCCTGGGGCTGCTGCTGTGTATACTACTACTGGGGCTGCTGTATACTACCTCTGGGGCTGCTGTATACTACCACTGGGGCTGCTGCTGTATATACCACTGGGGAGGCTGCTGTAACACTGCTGGGGCCTGTATGTACCACTAGGGAGGCTGCTGTATACCACACTGCTGGGGGCTGTATACTACCACTGGGGAGACCTGTATACCACTGTGGGGGCCTGTATACCACACTGCTTGGGGCTGTATACCTGTGCTGGGGTCCACCCTCGGCTTATACACGAGTCAATAGGTTTTCCCAGATTTTGGGGGCAAAAGTAGGGGGTCAGCTTATACATGGGTCGGCTTATACACGAGTATATACGGTAATTTTGATATGAAAATTAGTCTAACTAAAGCCTAAGAAAGATCAAGACCTAGTGTATTCTCTCTCCATAAACCAAAGTTGCCTGTTGCAGCTTGTACTGAACAGTGCGACATCTCAGTGGCAGCAGGGGAGGAGGGACACTGAAAAGCTGTCAACAAGGTTAGCTGAGCAGAGATTGGAATTAAGTTTTTAATGCGGGAGTCACACTACTGTATGACTTGTATGAGGATCGCATCACATTGCCTGGCCCGGCTGGTGGCTCTCCTGACCTGAGCATGTCAGCTGCAAAAAATACATGAAGCTGTCATGCTCGGGTAAGGAGAGCCACAGCCGGTTCAAGCAGTGGGATGCGATCCTTGCAAGGGTCATTTGATAGTGTGACTCCAGCCTGAAAAATATTATCCAACCATTCTCCTGTGGATATTCAAAGTAAACACACGCACATCAGCCATAAGTATAACAGATCTATTTAGTATTGCAGTTTGTGTAATCACTTCTGCTTACTGATCACTTGGTGCAATTAGGATTTATCCTTCCATAGAATAAAAGCTTCCAGTAGAAAATAATAGTATTGCATACTATGAAAAATGGCACAATTTATTTTATTGTAGACTAGTCATTTATAAATGTATCAAAAAAGAGGTATATACAGTTGTGGACAAAAGTATTGACACCCCTGCAATTCTGTCAGATAATACTCAGTTTCTTCCTGAAAATGATTGCAATCACAAATTCTTTGATATTATTATCTTCATTTAATTTGCCTTCAATGAAAAAACACAAAGAATTGCCCTAAAGCCAAATTGGATCTAATTCCACACCAAACATAAAAAAGGGGGTGGACAAAAGTATTGGAACTGTTAGAAAAATAATGTGATGCTTCTCTAATTTGTGTAATTAACAGCACCTGTAACTTACCTGTTGCACCTAACAGGTGTTGGCAATAACTAAATCACACTTGCAGCCAGTTGACATGGATTAAAGTTGACTCAACCTCTGCCCTGTGTCCTTGTGTGTACCACATTGAGCATGGAGAAAAGAAAGAAGACCAAAGAAGTGTCTGAGGACTTGAGAAATCAAATTGTGAGGAAGCATGAGCAATCTCAAGGCTACAAGTCCATCTCCAAAGACCTGAATGTTCCTGTGTCTACCGTGCGCAGTGTCATCAAGAAGTTTAAAGCCCATGGCACTGTAGCTAATCTCCCTATATGTGGACGGAAAATAAAAATTGACAAGAGATTTCAA
Source organism: Allobates femoralis (assembly GCA_033576535.1). NCBI lineage: Eukaryota > Metazoa > Chordata > Amphibia > Anura > Aromobatidae > Allobates > Allobates femoralis. Next base: position 73,753,030 of record JARQOC010000011.1, read on the forward strand.
TGCAAGATTGTGCGGATGGTGGATAAAGAACCTCGACTAACATCCAAACAAGTTCAAGCTGCCCTGCAGTCCGAGGGTACAACAGTGTCAACCCGTACTATCCGTCGGCGTCTGAATGAAAAGGGACTGTATGGTAGGATACCCAGGAAGACCCCACTTCTTACCCCAAGACATAAAAAAGCCAGGCTGGAGTTTGCCAAAACTTACCTGAGAAAGCTTAAAACGTTTTGGATGAATGTTCTCTGGTCAGATGAGACAAAAGTAGAGCTTTTTGGGCAAAGGCATCAACATATAGTTTACAGGAGAAAAAAAGAGGCATTCAAAGAAAAGAACACGGTCCCTACAGTCAAGCATGGCGGAGGTTCCCTGATGTTTTGGGGTTGCTTTGCTGCCTCTGGCACTGGACTACTTGACCGTGTGCATGGCATTATGAAGTCTGAAGACTACCAACAAATTTTGCAGCATAATTTAGGGCCCAGTGTGAGAAAGCTGGGTCTCCCTCAGAGGTCATGGGTCTTTCAGCAGGACAATGACCCAAAACACACTTCAGAAAGCACTAGAAAATGGTTTGAAAGAAAGCACTGGAGACTTCTAAGGTGGCCAGCAATGAGTCCAGACCTGAATCCCATAGAACACCTGTGGAGAGATCTAAAAATGGCAGTTTGGAGAAGGCACTCTTCAAATATCAGGGACCTGGAGCAGTTGGCAAAGAAGAATGGTCTACAATTCCAGCACGGCATTGTAAGAAACTCATTGATGGTTACTGGAAGTGGTTGATCGCAGTTATTTTGGCTACAGGTTGTGCAACCAAGTATTAGGCTGAGGGTGCCAATACTTTTGTCTGGCCCATTTTTGGAGTTTTGTGTGAAATGATCAATGTTTTGCTTTTTGCTTCATTCTCTTTTGTGTTTTTTCATTGAAGACAAATTAAATGAAGATAATAATACCAAAGAATTTGTGATTGCAATCATTTTCAGGAAGAAACTGAGTATTATCTGACAGAATTGCAGGGGTGTCAATACCTTTGGCCACAATTGTAGATATATATGGGCCAATAAAATTCTATGGAAGATTTGTTACTATACAGCATAGCTTCATAAGCTAAGCTTGCTATATTCTTGAGACTTTAAGCCTAGAGGAAGTTGGCTACATCCATGCCATCCCAGATACCTCAATACCATCTCAGATACCTCCACACCATCTCAGATACCTCCACACCATCTCAGATACCTCCATACCATCTCAGATGTTTCCGTACCATCTCAAATACCTCCATATTAACTCATATACCTCCACACCTTCTCAGATACCTCAATACTATCTCAGATGCCTCCACACCATTTCAGATACCTCTATGCCATCTCCGATACCTCCACACCAATTTAGATTCCTCCATACCACCTGAGATACCTTAATATAATTTTAGATACCTCCACACCATCTCAGATACCTCCATACCATCTCAGATACCACCACATCATTTCAGATACCACCATGCCATCTATGATCCCTGTACATCATCTCAGATACCTCCACACCATCTCAGATACCTCCACATCATCTCAGATATCTTCACATAATCTCAGATACCTCCATACCATCTCAGACACCTCCATACCACCTCAGATACCTGCACACCACCTCCATACCATCTCAGATACCTCTATGCAATCTAAGATACCACCACATCATTTCAGATACCTCCATGCCATCTAAGATCCCTTCACACCATCTCAGATACCTCCATACCATCTAAGATACCTCTACATCATCTCAGATACCTCCACACCATCTCAGATATCTCCACATAATCTCAGATACCTCCATACCATCTCAGATAACTCCATACCATCCTAGACACCTCCACACCATCTCAGATAACTCCATGCCATCTAAGATACTTCCATACCATCTCGGATATCTCCATACCATCTTAGATACCTCCACACCATTTCAGAAAGAGCTTACATGTTAGTACTATGGCACTCTGGGTTAAGAGGAAAAGACAGTATAGTGTTATACTGTAGGGCTAGAAAAGATAAGAATGCTTTGATTGGCCTCTTACATTGGATTTAAATTACTAATACATCTGGTGGAAGCCAAATATGAAAAGGTTAAAACAAGAAAGTATATTGTTTAGTTAAGCTCCATAATGAATAATTCAAAACTTGTTGATACAATTTTGACAATTTGTGGGAATTTGGAAAATAACATAAAGGAAACTTAATTGGTATTTATGTGAACGTCCCTGTCTTCACCCTGTGACTATATTACATTGTGTAAAGTTTTAGTTCCTGTAAATGTATATGTGTAATGGCAGGAAAACAGATAACAATTTTGCAACAACAAACAAGAAGTAAAACTTAATCTCCAAACTTCCCCCATTTCAATGTATAATTTTAACTGGAGACTCCCATCTTTCAATTTTTATTAACAAAAAACAAACTGAAACTTTTAAGTATTTTCTGGTTTTGTATTAAATGGGGAATTATGGATTTCTTCAGAAGTAGGAAATGTTACAATGTACAGAAAAAGCTCCTTTTTAAAAATGATGCAGGTTTGCTAGGCTTTTTTTTACATCCATTTTAAACATTTTTTAATCATGAATTGCATATACTGTACTTCAAAATGTAACACTAAAGTTTGTTATACAAAAAAGGGCTTAACAATACAAAAACTAAAAAGTTATGGTTTTCAGAACATGGCCACATATTTTTTTTCCATAAATTAATGTATTTTCCGGCATATAAGATGACCCCCAACTTTTCCAGGTAAAATATAGAATTTGCAACATACTTGCCATATAAGACTAACCCTCTTCTATGGTATGATCCCCACTGTGAACCCCACACAGCCCTCCATACAGTATAATAAACCCCCATACAGTATAATGGCCCCTAGATCGCTTTACTGTATTATGGCCCCCAACATAGCCCTCAAATAGCCCTCGATAAAGTATAAAGTCATCCTCATATCCCTCCATGTATTATGATGCCCCCACAGAGACTTCCAAATATTATAATGGCTTCCATATAGTATAATTGTCTCCATATATTTTAATGCATCATCCATAGTCACCCATTGTAATGCACCATCATAGTGCTCCATACAGTATAATGCACCCCTGTAGTCCTCCATATATTCTAATGCACCCCCATAGTCCTCCATATAGTAAAATACACCTCCATAGTTCTCCATATAGTGTAATGCACCCATATACTCCTCCTTATACTATAAACATGGAGAGGGGGATGTGTCAGCATTGGGGTGGGGGTGGGGTAGGTGACATAAAGAGGGTTGGACGTGCCAGCATTGTGGGGTGGGAGGTGAAATATGGAGATTGGGACGTGCCTGTCAGACAATATCACCCAGAGGAAATATTAACAGAGTAACTGACTACAGGAGAAACTCATTTCAACAATTTCCAGGAGCTCTGCCAGCTGTCAATGAATGGAAACCTGCACTGGCCTGGAGCGTCTCACAGCTGAAGGTTTGTAACAATGTGTCAGTGTGGAGATCACCGAGAGTTGGTAAGGCTGACACACTGTAGCAAACCCTCAGCAGTGAGAGGAGACAGTCTGAGCAGAATTCTGGTATTTAACCTACAAATGTCTGTGACAAACTGTGAACGGCCCCTCTCCAGTCTGCAGGTCTGTACTGTTGCAGGGGGAGAGGGGGAAGTCTCTATAACCACACATTCCTCCCCAGTCAGCAGGGATCCCCAGAGCAGGATGCAGGATCTTCTCCATCATCTGCCTCTCATTTTCAATCATCAGAGCGGTGTTTGATGGAGGGGAACTTTCATTCAGAGGACAATCCCCTCCTCCATACACAACTCTGGTGATTGAAAAACCGTGGGAGCAGTGACTGACCCCACCACAAAGAGAAGCACAATTCCCACCCTCCTCACAACCAGGAGGGAGGGAGTAGTAGTGATGGCTGTACCTGCGGTTGGTACTTGATGTCCAGCTCCCTCATGCTGGAGGCGGCAGAAACGTCAGCTGAGATGTCGCACCTTGGCTGAGGTGTCGTGGCAGCCCCTTGACCCATCTCTCTCCTCCTGGAGAATTAAAGGCAGAAAGAGCGGCTGACCCCAGTACACATATGGTGGGCAGCGGGTCTCCCCCAGATGCTGTCCTGTCTCTTTGCCAGCAAGTGGCACCCTGCACCCGGTGTGTAAGATGACCCCCGACTTTTGTGAAGATTTTCAGGGGTTAAAAAGTCATCTTATACGCCAGAAAATACAGTATGCTCTTAATGTTCAAAAGTAGAAATACTACCCATGTCCTTTATTCCTGCCTTTGTGCATGTCTCCCCACAGATACATTCCACTAACTGTAAATACTTTATTTTTAGGATCTCAGTAAGCTGATTCCTAAATCTGTGGTTGGGAGTTTGTCTAATGATTCAAGCAATGTTGTTCAGTTGATTACAGATGCTTATCAGGTAAAAAGTTTACAAATTAAAGAGCTTCAAAGTGTAAATGTCATTTCATTGAAAAAAAAAACAAAAGACAAAAACCCAATACTGCACTGGTTGTTAATGATGGATCAAATAGCAGCTAAGATAATGTTTTTTTTTTTCCATATGACTTATTTTCTCACATTTTTCTGTGCTCTTTTAAAACTGCATTTTATGTCTGTGTGGGCGTGGCCAGCAACTGAGAGGGAGCAGTGCAATGTAATAGCAAAGAAAGGGGAAGAGAGATCCTGAGCTGTGTTGGGAACCAGCAGTCAAGGAATTAACAGAGATCGTGACTGAGCTGTGTGAAGCCAGATGACAGATCAGAAACTTGTGCCAAGGAAAGAGGGGTTTGCTGTGATCCTGACATTGCTTAGTAACTATGCTATAGTCTGAAGTTAACTGATGCATTGTCACCTCATCAGCTGCAGTCAGGAGCACACAGTGTAGGCTACAGTGTAGGCCCCTTCCCTTATATGGTTACATGCCCCGTATTCAGTGTGAGAAGCCTGAAGACAGATCTAACTGATAATGAACATATGTCTGCTTCACACGGTGTAGTGGGGACACCTTGTGGAAGTTTTATAAATGGTTTTCAACCAGAATTTTCTATAAAGTATATTTGAAAGTTTACTAAAATCACTTGCTCTACATTATTATTAAAGAGGACCTAATTACAGCACTGGATGCAGCATGTCTGCTGCATCCAGGCAAGGGGTCCCCCAGCACTTGAGCCGCCCTGTACCCCGAGTAAATACACTTAGAAAACTTACATCGTGCAGCCATAAAGGAGATGGCTAGAGGCAGGAGCCAAAGGGCAGATTCACACCCCCTGCATGTGTAATCTGCCCACCGCTGCCAATCATTGCAGGCCGGCCTCCTGCTCTGACATCACCACCTTTCCCCGCCCTGCTCCATGTTAACCATAGAGCAGGGCGGGTATAAGCGGAGACTCTGTATTATGTTGCAGAAGAGGGAGACAATGATTGGTAGCGGTGGGCAGATTACACATGCAGGGGGTGTGAATCTGCCCTTTGGCTCCTGCCTCTAGCCACCTCCTTTATGGCTGCACGATGTAAGTTTTCTACGTGTACTTACTTGGGGTACAGGGCGGCTCAAGTGCTGGGGGACCCCTTGCCTGGATGCAGCAGACATGCTGCATCCAGTGCTGTAATTAGGTCCTCTTTAATAATAATGTAGAGCAAGTGATTTTAGTAAACTTTCAAATATACTTTATTAGAAAATTCTGGTTGAAAACCATTTATAAAACACACGCCGCAATTTCGCCCTGAAGCTAAGGCGATGTGTCGCTCCGGAAATCGCCTCCCCTACAACGGAACCAATCTTGCCTCATTCCATCGCCACTTCACACGCCGCAATCTCAAAGGCAATGTGGGCATACATGTTCAGCGCAGCGAAGAGATAGGCGTGCCACAGTGGTTTACACCGCGCCCCATACACGCTCATTGGACAACGCAACAGCGTTACGATTGGTCAGCCTGCTCTGGGAGGCTGGCTAACACATGACGCCATTGTCTTTCAGAGTTTGCACTGAGTTTGCGGACGGTTGTGTAGCTGAAGATGTGTGTGGTGCTGAATGGACAGCTCTTCAAATATGGCACCCTGTCAACTGACAGCCAATGGGAACACAGTAGCCAACACCAGTTATTGCAGACGGGGCGCGGACTACAGAACGCTTGAGGCACGCCTATGGGAAATCATAGGCAACGCTCTTTCCATCATTATCACCCTGTCACACGCCACAACACTGAAATATCGCCTTAAGGATTGTGGCTGATTACTGAGCACTGTTCAGGAATCAGCCGAGGGGCCGCAACCGTGAGGCAATTTCACGGCAATTGCTCCGGGGCGACATATCGCCTTTATGATTTCCAGGCGATATTGTGGCGTGTGACGGTACCTTTAGAGTAAATTCATTTGACTTGCTTCATGTAAATGTAAAAAATGTTTGTATCATGTTAGCCAGTAGATAGAAAAATATTGAAATCTGAGAGTCCTCAGTGCTTGATATCTTTTAATGGCTAACTGAAAAGATGGTAAGCATAGCAAGCTTTCGGGACACTGTGGCCCCTTCTTCATGCTGATAATGACATAAATTCTGAAGACACATACATATATACATAAGCAGGGCTAGATGCTGTAGTAAATACGACTGGTGACGAAAAGCAGAGTCAAGCTAGGGAAGGGGAGAGGAGCTGGGAAAGTAAAGTCAAAATTTTAAGATAAGAGGAACTGATTGCATTATTGTTCTATGATTAGTGGCCTATGGAGACCTGAAGATTCCTCAGTGAGTTGTAGAAAGCCGTACATCAAAGTGAGGCAATTCCCATAAGAAGTGTCAAAAGTTCATTGTCCTCTAACTTTGGTCTGGTGGAATCTGTGATATCGACAAATGTCCTTTCATTTTTTATGAATATGTATGAATCCATGTGAGACATTTAATCCTACTTTGAATGTGTCAAAAGTCGTTATCAATTTGTATTCCCAAATTCTCTCTCTCTGAGATTTGAAGTTGCTTTTTAAAATGAGCAGACTAATATCGGTTTCACTATGGTCAGGGCTGCAAAAATGCATTGCTACAGGTAGATCCATACGCTTTTATTTTATTGAGTGGCGATGAGAATTCATTCTTATTCTGATTTTTTGTCTGGTCTTCCCATGCCACCTGTTGTACATTTGGTACATATAATTAAATACACCACATTGCGTGTGATGCAACTGAAGTTACCCGGGATCTTGTAGTCAGCCATGGACACTCTGTGTAACGATGGCTATGTCTAGGGTCAGGGGACGTATAGCCCATCGCCCGACCTGCTCGGGACACTGTACATGAAGACGCGGGGCAGAACAGGAGAGTAGAAAGTGTGGAGAGTCAACCAGGAGAGGCTTACATCAGGGTGTCTTGGTTGAGTGAACCTGAATTGCCTGGGGTTGACTGATTGCTGACTTGGAGGACACGGTGCCCCTGCTGGGCTGGACTGCCGAACCGTGAGTAAAAGTTTGAGAACTGTCACCCCGGTGTCCACCTGTTATCCCCTCCCTGCCACCTGTTGCACCCTGACCATCACACCAACCCTGGTGCCCCGCTCCACCTGTGGGGAGCGATACCATCCCAACTGCCACACCATCTGCCCCAGAGGCCCAAACCAACAGCGTCAGCCATCCCTGGCCTAACACCACAGGCGGCATCATGAAATAGACTTCTAAATCCACTGTAAATTCCCTTTCACTGCAGGACCAGGGCCATGGAGCTGGGCCACAGCCACCGTAACCTCCCAAAGAACCGGCCGGCCTGTCTACCGAGTATTCCCCGGCCCTTCCGTCCATTGCACATCACCAGACAGTTGTGGATACTGCTCTGCACCTAATGCCTACACTCCTGGCAGCTGCTGACTAGTGACCAGGGACATGAGAAAGGTCTTTTGTCAGACCAAAATGTCTTCTTTAAACTGGTATTTGCTGCTTTCTCATGAAAGTTTTCCTAATCTATATTGTGGGGTAAGACATAAAATTTCAGCTAAAGCTGTGTGAAAATTGTGTGAACATGTGTTTTGAAATTGGGCACCTCCCTTGGTATAAAAAAAAATTGGTGGTTGCAAATCAAACCACAGAGGTCATAGAGTCACTGTAAAAATGTTCTTTGCAGTAGAAAAAGCAAGTTGTGAAATGTATTTAGCATATTTCAAAACTAGCACAAGCTGTAAATCAGATTTACCATGTAAATTTATTAACATAATCAGAGGTGGATATATCAGAGGGACAGCTTGTGCAGCCGTACAGGGACCCAACAGTTTAGGGGGCCCTTTATCTCCAAAGCACGTGGAATTGTGCAGTTTGATGAGCTCTTGGGTTGGTAAAGGGCCCATATATTGTTCTTGCACAGGAGCCCTTTTCTGTCTGTGCCTGCCAGTAAATTATAATCCAAAGGGTTAACAGAAAGTGCTGGGTTTCATAGATCCACCGCGCTGACCTCAGCACGGTAGATCTATGAAACCCAGCACTTTCTGTTAACCCTTTGGATCCTTACTCTTGCTGGGCACCTGCTGCGACCATAAGAGA
>JARQOC010000011.1:73761670-73831410 GCA_033576535.1 Allobates femoralis
TCATTAATAAATCTACTAAGCTCGCCCTGCTCTATAACATGGTGCCAGTGACCCGCCCCAGGGCCGGGGTACTCTAATCCCGGGCGTTAGTTATGGGTGCTGTCAACGGTGGTCGGTGCCCGGGCCCTTGGCCCTGGTGATTACTCAAAAAGGGGTTTAGTGAAATAAAAGTTAATTTGTGACGCCACCTGCGGTGTCTGATGATAGCACCAGTGCTGCCAGCAGACTACTGGGGGCGATGGGTAGGCAGCCAGATGATGTCGCTCCCCACAGGTGGAGGGAAGTCCCCAGGGCAGTGAAAAAGTACTGGTTGTTGTAGTAGAAATGAAACACAGGAGACCTTCTAGCTCTGCACGGGTATTTACTGGTGACTTTCAAGCAGTTTACATGGTACACAATCATGGGTAGCTGGTCAGGTAGTCACCAAAAGATGCAAAGTCTCTCTAAGGCCCTCAACAGTGTTCCTTCAGGTTTCCACCTCCATCCTTCTCACTCACTGCGCTCTCCTAACTTCCATGCGCAGCCCTGCACAGAGCCCTCTTCCTACCAGGCCCATGGGTCTGCTAGAGTTTACCCTTCTCTCTAAGGGGCTCAAATCCTGGACGGAGATCCTGGTGGGGACGTGCCTTGGACTAGGTCGCGGCTATCTGAAGGCCCACGACCCTCCAGTTTGGCAGCTCAGGGATAGACACCTGCATTACACTCGGAGCCGGTCCTCCGTTTTAGATTGGGTTCCCTCCCGACCAATTGTCAGGATGGTCAGGCATCAGGCTTGGTCAAGCCAGGGATCCCCCTTCTGTCTGGGTTGCCTTCCTTTACAGGCACCCTCCACTTCACTCCCCTCACGACTGACTAACTGTCACTCCTTCCCGTTCTTACTACACCTAAGCTCCTCCCACTGGGACCGCTTACCCTGGTTATGGTCCCTTGTACTAAGGTGGCCTACTGTATGGGTGTTGGGTTACAGACTCTGTAGGGTCCTCCATATCCATGGCTATGGAGGCACTATACCTTCTGTTTGGGGTGCAGTACCTCTCTGTGGCACCTTGCCATAGGGGCGCCACATATACTTATGTGCTTAATTGTAAAACACTGGGCAAAACTACCACTGAAAAAGACCTGGGTGTATGGGTAGATGACAAACTCACATTTAGTGGCCAGTGTCAGGCAGCTGCTGCAAAGGCAAAAAAAATAATGGGATGCATTAAAAGAGGCATAGATGCTCATGAGGAGAACATAATTTTACCTCTATTCAAGTCACTAGTGTGACCACACTTAGAATACTGTGTACAATTCTGGTCTCCGGTGTATAAGAAAGACATAGTTGAACTAGAGCGGGTGTGGAGAAGAGCGACCAAGGTTATTAGAGCACTGAGGGGTCTGCAATACTAAGACAGGTTATTAAACTTGGGGTTATTTATTTGGAAAAACAAAGGTTTAGGGGAAATCTTATAATAATGTATAAATATATGAGGGGACAGTACAGAGACCTTTTTAATGATCTTTTTACTCTTAGGCCTGAGACGGGGACAAGGGGGCATCCTCTACGTCTGGAGGAAAGAAGGTTTAATCATAGACGTGGATTTTTTACTGTAAGAGCAGTGAGACTATGGAACTCTCTGCCACATGATGTTGTAATGAGGGAGTCACTACTAACATTTAAGAAGGGCCTGGATGCCTTTCTTGAAAACTATAATATTACCAGTTATATATAGTAGATTCTTTGATAGGGCGTTGATCCAGGGAATTAGTCTGATTGCCGTATCTGGAGTCAGGAAGGAATTTTTTTCCTCAATGTGGAGCTTAGTGTTGCCACATGTTTTTTTTTTGCCTTCCTCTGGATCAACATGTTAGGCTATGGGTTGAACTAGATGGACTTAAGGTCTTCCTTCAACCTTAAATACTATGTATGTTAAATATCCACCCTTATTTTATCGTCATCTTTCTGGTAGAGAGCAATATATTTTTATCAAGAATGTCTCAGTATATTTGTCCATTCATCCTTCCTTCAATTATAAGAAGTTTGCCTGTGCCATATGCTGAAAAACAGTCCCAAACCATGATGTTCCAATCTCTGAAACTTTACTGTTGGAATTGTGTTTTGAGGTATGGGATATGTGGTGCCTTTTGGCCTCTAAACATGGTGTGTTTTATGGCATCCAAGAGTTCAATTTTGGTCTCATCTGACCAGACTAAATTCTCCCAGTATTTTAGAGCCTTATCGAAACATTGTTGAGCAAACTTTAAACACGTTTGAACATGCTTTTTTGTTTAGCGACAGAGTCTCGTGTGGTGAGTGTGCATAAAGCCATGGAGGTTGAGTACATTACTTATTGATTTCTTTGAATCAAATGTAACTGCTCATTCCAGGTCTTTCTGTAGCTCTTGCCAGGTGGTTCTTGGCTTTTAGACAATTCTTCTGATAATGCTTTTCATTCCTCTGTCTGAAATCTTGCGAGGAGTAGATGGTCGTGGCCAATTAATAATGAAATGATGTTCTTCCCAATTCCGCATTACGGCCCCAACCATGCTCACTGGAATCTACAGTAGTTTAGAAATTCTTTTGTAACCAATGTCATCAATAGGTTTTGCAACAATAAGGCTAAGAAGGTCTTGAACCAAGTCACTGGTTTTACCCATCATGAGAGTTTTCTTGTGTGGCCTCTTGGTAATGAGACTTTATATAGGCCATCAATTAAACCAGCTGAAATTATTATTCACTTAAGTGGCAGGATTGTTTTCTAGATAATGATAGTTTTCAGTTGGTGTCATGACTTTCTATGGCTTTTTGTATCTCTCTTTCTTCATGTGTTCAATATTTTTCCCAGTGTCATTTCTCAGTTTTACACATAACTTAACTTAATTTATGGACATCTATCGTTTCCTTATGTGGATTGGATGGGTTGGTACTGACATCTAATGAGAAATTCATGTCAATAGCATCTTTAGAAATATATTTACTTAGAAAATTGGTGATGTGTATGTATGCCACCTGCTGTAATTGATGTATAAGGTGGAACCCAGCAATCGTGTACATTGCTTAGTGGCCGCAGGTGAGTGCTGTACTTTTTCTTCCATTCACTTGAATGATGGATTTAAGGTGCAGCAACTATTCCGCGACAAGAGAACGATACTTGCGGTCATTTGATCACCTACGTCCTTCAGTGTTGAATAGGCAAAGTCGTTAACAACATTGTTATCAAGCTGTCACACACCGATGCTGCAGGTTAGACGAACAATCATCGTTTGGTTTATGGTCCGGTTCAAAAACCTCCCATCAACGATCAGCCAATTTATCATTGATTGTTTGTACTTCTCACACTGAACGACGTCATTTGAACGACTGAAAACTCGTCACGTTGCAACGATATCTTTAACCATATCATAGTTTGAAACAAGGCCTTAACTCAGAGACTGAGGAGGACACATTTCCTGTCTGTATCAGTTGTTTGTCTGTAGAGGTATTCCACCGAAAGTTGGATTGGTCTGGTATTGTAAGGCAGGCCTAATCGTTCTAAAAATGTATGTTGTGTAGTGAGATGCACTCTAAGCAACTTAATTGACTGAATACAGTACTGTATTTTAAAAGAAAATAGAGGAATAAACTTTCCCAATATAAGGCAATATAACTTAACAGCCCTGAGCAGCGTAATGTTTGACTGGATACATGGGCTCATCAGTTATGTTTTTAGGGAACTCAAGGACTGCTTGTCTTCTAGCTCTTTAGTTGATGCCCTACACTCTAGCTATGATAAATTACCATTGGAACTAACAATGAATCCTTTATTGATTTCAATAAACTTGGATTTCAACTTGGAAAGCATGGAACAAAATTCTACCCCTATACATCCCTGCATTGGTCTTTTATACGCAACCTATATTTTCAAAATGGCAATGCACACAAAATTGTTTTACTATTGGCACCAGAGAGTAATAACTTCAACCATTCATTTGGTATACATTAAAGAGTAAAGAATACATACCATTTTCACCACTAAAATAAGTTATGCATGTTTGGTATTGCTGTAACCGGACAGACCAGAAAATCAGCTTGTCATCTTACTTTTACTGCATAATGAACACCATAAGAACAAACCCCTGAAAATACAATTGCAGAATTTTGCTTTTCTCGCAATTTCACCACACATGATTTTTTTTATTTTCCAATACATCACATAGTATATCGGTTGGTGTTACAAGTGCTCCTGCTAAAGAAAAGCACTTACGGTATATGGCTGTATCAACAGAAAAATAAAAAAGGTATGACTCTTGGAAAAAGGGAAGGAAAAAACAAAGTGAAAAAATAGAAAATAACCAAGTCATAGAGGTGTTATTGTATCCCATGATCTTACTTTTTCGGCACTGATCACTAAAGTTGAATCTGCTGTACACCAATAGACCCAAGTCTTTTTCAGTGACTTTTTACCCAATGTTTTACTATTTAGCATTTCACTAGTAAATTCTCCTGTGAAGTCTACAGCTTCACTCAATCCCTCTGTTATATTAAATTATCATCCTTTGTGTTGATAATTGTATTGGGTTTAATCTTATCTGTAAATATTAAAGTTCTACTCTGTGTGCCCTCAACAAGATGATTAAAAAAACATTTAAAGTAGAGGGCCCAATACTGACCCTTGTATCACCCAATCACAGAGATTCATTAATAACCACCCTCTGTTTCTTATCACTGAGCCATGTGTTAACCTATTTGATATTTTCCACTAATTGCATTGTTCTCATTTTATGTACCAGCCTTTTATGTTGTACCATTACAAACACCTTCCATAAATTTAGATACACAATACTAGTGCATCTCAATGAATTAGAACACCATCAAAAAGTTAATTTATTTCAGTAATTCAATACAAAAAGTGAAATGCATATATTATATAGAGTCATTACAAACAGAGTGATCTATTTCAAGTGTTTGTTTTTTGTAAATGTTGATGATTATGGCTTACAGCCAATGAAAATCCAAAGGTCATTATTTCAGAAAATTAAAGTTGGGAGGATGAAGGGTTAAAACACGTGCTGCCATATTCCACGAGACATGAATATAACATTGATTTATTAGTCAACGTTTTTCAGGGCTCCCAGAAACGCCCTGAAACATGGCAATATTATATTAATTTTTGATGATATTCTAATGCATTGAGATGCACTAGTAATTTCAAAACAAAAGGCTCAGCGCTCAGTCGAATAGGGTTCAAGGTGTTCAAACGCAGAGACAATGTCCAAAAAATTGTATACAGCGCACTCAAAATTGGTAAAGCAGAAAACATACAGTGCCTTGTGAAAGTATTCTGCCCCCTTGAACTTTTCAACCTTTTGCCACATTTCAGGCTTCAAACATTAAGATATAAGTTCAAATTTTTTTGTGAAGAATCAACAACAAGTGGGACACAATCGTGAAGTGGAACAAAGTTTATTGGATATTTAAAACTTTTTTAACAAATAAAAAACTGAAAAGAGGACATGCAATATTATTCGGCCCCCTTGAGTTAATACTTTGTAGCGCCACCTTTTGCTGCGATTATAGCTGCAAGTCACTTGGGGTATGTCTCTATCAGTTTTGCACATCGAGAGACTGAAATTCTTGCCCATTCTTCCTTGCAAAACAGCTCGAGCTCAGTGAGGTTGGATGGAGAGAGTTTGTGAACAGCAGTTTTCAGCTCTTTCCACAGATTCTCGATTGGATTCAGGTCTGGACTTTGACTTGGCCATTCTTACACCTGGATACATTTAGAGATGAAGGGGAGATTGGAGACTGGTCTGTAGTTGTTTGTGCAGGATGGATCGAGAGAAGTTTTCTTTAATAATGGACTAATAATCGAGTGTTTGAAGGAGGAGGGGAATATGCCAGAAGAGAGGGAGAGATTGAAGATTTTGGTTAGGTGAGTGGTCACCACCGGAGAGAGAGACTGGAGTAGGTGTGAGGGGATGGGGTCAGTGGTACATGTGGTGGGACGAGAGGAAGAGAGGAGCCTGGAGACTTCTTCTTCTGTGACTGGGTCGAATGTGGAGAGTAAGCCAGAGGAAATGTGGGGAGAGGTAGGGGTAACAGCGATTTGAGGTTGGAAGTTTTCCTGACAGATGTTTTCTATTTTCTCTGTGAAGTAAAAAGCTAGATCATCAGCACAGAGGTCAGTTTTAGGGGCCTGCACTTTAGGACTGAGGAGAGAGTGAGAGGTGTCAAAGAGCTTTTTTGGGTTATTGGATAGTGAGGAGACTATGGTAATGAAGTAGGTCTGTTTGGCGAGGTGGAGGGCAGATTTGTAAGTTCTCAGCATAAATTTATAGTGAATGAAGTTTTCTGGTGTGCGGGTTTTCCTTCTTAGACGTTCAGCACTCCTAGAGCATCGCTGGAGGAATCAAGTTTATGATGTGAGCCATGGCTGTTTAACTCTGTTTGGAGGTTCTGAGAGTGAGGGCCGCTACTTGGTCCAAGGTGCTTCTGAGAGTGTCATTGTAGTTATTCACTGCCAGATCTGGACAGGTGAAGGAGGAGATGAGATGAGAGAGTCTGTGAGTGTATGTGGGTTAATGACCTGTAAATTTCTGAATGTGTGATAGGTCGGAGTGTGCTGGGGTGGATGAGGATTTGTGGGCGTGAAAGAGAGAATGTTGTGATCAGAGAGAGGAAGAGGTGAGTTATCTAAGGAGGAGGTTGAACAGAGCTGGACAAGGATCAGGTCAAGGGTGTTACTATCCTTGAGTGTCTCAGAGGTTGAGAACTGCGAGAGGCCAAGAGAAGTGGTTAGAGATAGGAGCTGGAATGCAGATGGGGAGAAGGGGCTGTTTATGGGGATGTTAAAGTCTCCCAGAATAAGGGTTGGTAATTCTGAGGTCATGAAGTGCGGCAGCCATACCGAGAAATGGGTCAAGAAACTGGGTGGGTGACATGGGGGTTCGTATACCATTGCTACTCTGAGGGGGAGAGGGTGGAATAGCCTAATGGTGTGGACCTCAAAAGAAGGGAATGAGAGTGATGGAGCTGGGGGATTACCTGGAAAGTACATTATGGGGGCAGGAGTAAGCCAACTCCACCACCACTTCTGTTCCCAGGTCTCGGGGAATGGGAGAAATGCAGGCCGCCGTGAATAATAGTGGCAGGGGAAACCATGTCTGAGTCCTGGATCTAGGTTTCAAGTAATCAAGGTATCCGGATGATTGAGCGCTCCCAAGGAGATTTACCTTATGATAAGGACACTGACTCCTTTTTCCTTCTTGGAGATTTATTTCAAATGGCTTCACAGTAATAAACAGTCATAAAAGTCATAAAAGCATAATTAAAACAACGCGTTTCGGCTATAAATGTCATAAAATAGCCTTCCTCAGGTATATGAAGTATTACATAAAGTTTGGAGGTTATATAGTGTGTGTTATCCCTCCTAATTAATCATATTGATCACACATGTCTGGCTCTTCAGTATCCAGTCTCATTAGTGTTAACCAGTTCCTCCCAAGATAAAAAAGAGAACAATAGAATAAATATACACATATATCTCTCTCTTCCTTTTTGTATATATATACACATATACATATAAGGGTATAATTAAAAAAAACAATTGTATTTTAAACATTATTAGTTCCCTTTTGTTCCATTATTAATCTTTATCTTTGTTTTCTTTTTATTTTCTTTTTCTTTTTGTGTTTCGAAAGATAAAATGATCGAACGTGAATAGAGCAAGATCGATCCCAGTAGAAGTATGCAATATATGAGCTATATTTGTATATATTATCAAGGAAATTGTAAAATATTTTATGGTGAAGTTATCACGCTAGTATATAGCGACCCAATATAGCTGTCTCTTTATGGGGGATAGAGATATATTGGGACGTAATAATTATGTGGTACTTATGAATGGGTTGACTTGGAGCAAGTGTCCTATAGATGAAGTGTATAGCCTAGTGGTATATACCTCTGACTGGGGAAGATATGTTGATAGAAAATGTGCAGGATCGATTCCATCTGGAATTGCAAAAAAACATTTAAAAAAAGTTGTTTTTTTTTTTTTTTATCTTTTGGGAATATAATTTTTTGATATCAAGTGAATCATAATTAATAAGAAATAAAAATAATACTATGATATTTGCACCTTGATTTCGAAACACAAAAAGAAAAAGAAAATAAAAAGAAAACAAAGATAAAGATTAATAATGGAACAAAAGGGAACTAATAATGTTTAAAATACAATTGTTTTTTTTAATTATACCCTTATATGTATATGTGTATATATATACAAAAAGGAAGAGAGAGATATAGGTGTATATTTATTCTATTGTTCTCTTTTTTATCTTGGGAGGAACTGGTTAACACTAATGAGACTGGATACTGAAGAGTCAGACATGTGTGATCAATATGATTAATTAGGAGGGATAACACACACTATATAACCTCCAAACTTTATGTAATACTTCATATACCTGAGGAAGGCTATTTTATGACATTTATAGCCGAAACGCGTTGTTTTAATTATGCTTTTATGACTTTTATGACTGTTTACTACTGTGAAGCCATTTGAAATAAATCTCCAAGAAGGAAAAAGGAGTCAGTGTCCTTATCATAAGGTAAATCTCCTTGGGAGCGCTCAATCATCTGGATACCTTGATTACTTGCTTCATTCCACGGGCTCATAGCTGGGAGTTCCGCTCTCTGGAGGATAGCAGCAGCATACCAAAGAGACAAAGACCCCTGTAAGACCCCCAGTGGGTTGATATGCAAAGAAACAAGACACAATAAAGGTGAGTTCTCTTGCCCAGTGTACTTCTGAGAAATATTGTACTTTTACATTTAGATCTGCGCCTGTTTTCTCTCTCCCCACCCTTCTCTGACCTACAGCCTCGAGGTCTATTGTGTGCAATTTACGGATCTAGGTTTCAGTGAGGGCCAGAAGATTGAGAGATTTAATGAGAAAGTAGTTGTTGATAAAGGGAAGCTTGTTGCATACAGATCATGGATTCCAGAGAGGGCAATTAAATGAGGGAGATGAAGGTGTGCAGGTAATATTGATAAGGTTAGCATGGTTTCTATGTGTGGTGGGGCAGGGGTTGAAGTTGGTGGAGGGTGGACCAGGATTTGGAGAGATCACCTGACAGTCAGGCTGATATTGCAATGAAGGTCATTACAGCCAGCAGAGGTAGATTTAACATGCACTGTTACAATGAGATTGGAAGACTAGTTTAGCAAATGCAGATGAAAGCAACCAGTGGTGGAATATTACCTGTATGAAGAGAAGAGAGGATCAATATTAGTCAACTGCCATGAAGTAACTGCAAGCCACTTAGCATTCAATAAAGGTTGGCTTTAAGATGTTAAAGATATTTAAGATGTTAAATTGTAACATTAATGCTGTAAAGAATACTGAGACATGTCCTTTATCTGATCATAGAGCTTGTCATCTGAGGTCATTCTGGACCATGGAATTACTCCAGACTTCATGGAGATTTTATATGATTCAACTTGCTCCAATGGTGTTAACACTGTAGATAGATTAAGAGGAGCTTGCAGCGACGTAAAGATCAATGAAGAGGTAAGTGAATACACAACAGCAGGGCTTAAATAGTAACAGATACCGGCTGCTTTTTGCCATATTTTGTGCCTTTATAGTACATAATGAAGATGAGACGATCACTAAAGTACTACAGTCATCAGTATTCACTGCCTGCCGACTTCAACTAAAAAACATTGCCCGCATCCGCTCTTTCCTTGACCACAACACGACTAAGACAATCGTCCACGCCCTCATCATCTCCCGCCTGGACTACTGCAATCTCCTGTTCACCAGCCTCCCTGCCTCCTCCCTTGATCCTCTCCACACCATCCTCAACTCTGCTGCCCGACTCATCCACCTATCTCCCCGCTACTCCCCCACCTCCCCTCTCCGCCGAGCCCTACACTGGCTCCCCTTCCCCCAGCGATCTCGCTTCAAAACCCTAACCCTGACCTACAAAGCCATCCACAACCTGTCCCCTCCCTACATCTCCGACCTGGTCTCCCGCTACCTCCCTTCGCGCAACTTGCGCTCCTCCCAAGAACTCCTTCTCTCAACCTCCCGCATCTCCACCTCCCATAACCGCACACAAGACTTCTCTCGTGCTTCTGCCAGACTCTGACACCACATCAGACACTCCCCGACCCTGGGAACCTTCAAGAAAAACCTGAAGACCCACCTCTTCCTACAAGCCTACAACACACACTGAGACCCTATCCACTGCACCAACTCACCTGTCCCCCTCCTACTGTCTCCCTCCCCACCCCCTTTAGACTGTGAGCCCTCGTGGACAGGATCCCCGGCCCCATTGTACCTGTATTACTACTTGTGATCTGTCATCGTTTGTCCCCGTTTATGGTTGTCGTCTTCGACCACTTGTCTATGTCTACCCTCTAAATTGTAAAGCGCCATGTATCCTAATAGCGCTATATAAATACTTATTAATAATAATAATAATAATAATTATATAATTACTTGTTCAATTTTAAGGTTTTACTTGCATTCAAGTAATAACAATGCAACTGTGGAGAATGAGTAATAACAAAATGTTACCTATATTATTACAAGTTATATGTGTCTAGGCTTAGTTCGATCTGGTGACCCTCTGTTTCTGGGTTGTTCATCTGTCTGTTGGATTATTGCCTTTTCTTCCCTGTCCAAATGTTGATGGTTTCTATTGTCATTGTTATTCCTTCTTGGTTTGCTCCTCACTAGGTTTTCACTGTTGTGGTTCGCCCTATCACATTCTGGATTGGGTTATATATGTTCACCTCTCACTTCATTTCCTTGCTGGCTATATCTCTAAGTGGATTTATCTGTGGAAATTCCAGCCCTTCAGCTTAGGGGTTCACCTTTAAGTAAACCACACCAGTTGAGAGCCTGCTTTGTTGGTTTTGTTTTCCTTCTTAACTCCTCTTCTTTGTATCTTATTTCAGTTTATCTCACTCTTGGTTTTTGTTTGTTATTGCACATCTTCCTTTCCCCTTGTTGGCAGTGTGAGGCGACCACCTCTCAGTCCTTCAGGAGGGATGAGAAACCCTATGATTGCCTTTTAGGGAGCAAGGCTCAAGGTGGTGGTTTTAGTTGAGCAGCTGGGGCCTTTTAGTCTGTACAGGGACCTGTGGTGTTTGTTTACTCCTTCCCCATTTTCCACTACTCGTGTGTGAGTAGGTGCATGACAATATATTCCTATCTTAAACGGTCACATTTTGTCACATGCTTGAGTCCCATTGCGCACGGATCGAGTTTATACTATTTTTTATTAAAAGGGTAGATTATAGGGAATTATTGTTAGGTCCCCTGGCACCGCTCCCCAGCTCACCTCTTCTGGGTCTGCATCCTCTGCTCCCCTACCAATCGGGCATCCGGCGTCCAGGCGTGCTGTGTCTCGGAGTCATCGCCGGGTCCCCTTCCTGTCTGCTGACCACTGGGCTCACACATCAGCACACTACAATGGTCGGAGTCATGAACCTAATCAGCAGTGCAGTAGGCGCGATCGCGCTCCTCCCCTGAAAATGTAGGGGTTGGCATGGCTCAACCTGACACTCCCCTTGACCAATAGCTGTCTGTCCTCTGGTATATCAGGCCACCTCCACTGATGGGATTATTGAGTTAGTAAGATTCTGCTTCTCTGGCTGTTAGTCATGCCCTCCTCGTGCTCTCCTCTGGTAGACCTATTCCTGCTCTCCTAGCCTCGGGCTTT
Organism: Allobates femoralis; assembly: GCA_033576535.1. Lineage (NCBI taxonomy): Eukaryota > Metazoa > Chordata > Amphibia > Anura > Aromobatidae > Allobates > Allobates femoralis. The sequence continues at coordinate 73,773,368 of JARQOC010000011.1, forward strand.
AATCCCTCGAATCCTCCTTTGCTATACTGTAGTATAGGCTAACCCTACGAGCCGCCCCTCTGGTACTAGCAGCTGTGGTACTTAGACCCCCTGGGCTTGCCCCTGACAATCCCTATAGAGGGGTTGGTTAAACTAGGACCAGCTCTCCCAGGGGAGTTCGGTACTACGGCCCAGTGGGTCTACTCTAGGGCGCCTTCCCCCAGAAGCGTGACAATTATGAAGATATTGCTACTTGTATTCTTTCCACAATTTCTGACTCATATACACAGTGTCTTGTATACACTAATGTACCTACATCATTTTTTGAAGCAGAAGACGCTTCCATAAAAGTCTGGCAGTGTTCTCCCTGAAGTGCTTTTTGACATCTTTGTGGATGTCTTTTGTGGAAGCTTCTTTACATTCTATACGTAAAATAGTGGGGTCACTTTTTTAAGTTGCTTCACTGGTTAAAAGTAAAAATTAGAAGATATGCACAGCAAATCGTTTTGACATTACTGTGCACATATTCATTCTTTTGGATTGTTTTTTTAGTGCTTTTTCAGTTGAGTTCCAGGAGGAATATACCTGAAAAGGATGTCATATGCTTCTTCCTAAAGAGAAACATTTTCCAAAGTGCAGGATGGTGGATTGTACCAGCACAAATAATGTTGCTTCAATAAGCATAAAGTTCTATGTTATGCTTTAACTTCGGAAAAATATAAAGAATCAAAATCAAAGTATTGTTTTTACCTTTGCACAATTTACCTCTACTAGAAAACAGAGCTGTGGAGTCGGTAAGCCAAACCCCCAACTCCAACTCCTTTATACACGGCTCATGTTTAAGTGATAAATTTATTGTAGTACAATGGTTACATCAGGCTTTTAATCATTACTACAATACAATAATCAAGATATTTAGATAGAACACAATACTAATATTCAGCACATTCTGCATTGAACTACTGTCCCTAATTTATTATGTATTTTAGGAGTCTGAGTCAGTCCATTTAATACCAACTCCAACTCCGACTGCACCACAATAGGCACTGACTCCGACTCCGTGACTCCGACTCCTTGACTCCGACTCCTTGACTCCGACTCCTTGACTCCGACTCCACAGCCCTGCTAGAAAAAAAGCAAAACTAAATATTGCAATAGTAATAAAAAAAAACAGTCTTAAGGCCCTTTCACATCAGCGTTTTTTGAAATTTGCGGCAGATGCGGTGAAAAAAACGCATCTGCCGCAATTACCGCATACCGGCTGCACTTGCGGCGCGGTTGCGGTAAACGCCATGCAAAGTATAGGCGTACTTGCGGCAGGTGCGGCAAGTGCGGTTTTGCACTTGCGGCAGGTGCGGCCGCGAAAAAAACCGCGGCTGACCGCGGGTTTTTTCGCGGCCGCACCTGCCGCAAGTGCAAAACCGCACTTGCCGCACCTGCCGCAAGTACGCCTATACTTTGCATAGCGTTTACCGCAACCGCGCCGCAAGTGCAGCCGGTATGCGGTAATTGCGGCAGATGCGGTTTTTTCACCGCATCTGCCGCAAATTTCAAAAAACGCTGATGTGAAAGGGCCCTTGGGCTGCTTTCACATTGCGGATTTTTCAAATCCGATGCTGTCCGATCAAAATCGAACAGCATCGGATCCGAATTTGGCCCCATGCAGCCCTATGGGCATCGGACCGAATCGGATGTGCACTAAATGCCATCCGATTTGGTCCGATCCGATTTTGTCCGATGTTTTTATCGGTGCAAAAATCAGAACTTGCCAAATCGGACCAAATCGGATGGCATTTAGTGCACATCCGATCCGATCCCTTTAACATGGGGCCCTATGGAGCAGGGTCTGAGGAAACATCTGATGTCTCCTCGGACCCGATTTTACTGTACTGAGCATGCTCAGTAAAGTAAAACTGCTCCAAACTGGGAGCGCAGGGGTTAAAAAAAAAAAAAGTTTATGCTCACCTCCCCCCGAGCCCCTGCCGTCTCCAGCCGTCTTCCTGCAGGCTCCCGGTGTCTCCCGCAGGCTCCTGGTGGCTGCAGACGTCTTCTTCATGTCTACAGGACCTGCGGTGATGTCACAGTCATGTGACCGCGGGTTACCATGGTGGAACCTGCTGTCACGTGACTGTGACATCACCGCAGGTCCTGTAGACATGAAGAAGACGTCTGCAGACACCGGGGGCCTGCGGGAGACACCGGGAGCCTGCAGGAAGACGGCTGGAGACGGCTCGGGGGGAGGTGAGCATAAACTTTTTTTTTTTCTTTTTTTCAGCCCGGAGGCTACGATTTAATGCCGGAATCGGATGCCTATTTGGCATCCGATTCCAGGCATCAGAAGGGAGCCGATGCTGTCCGAATTTTTCGGACAGCATCGGCTCCCTTCAAAATCGTAATGTGAAAGTAGCCTTATGTGTCAAAAAACACTAATTATTTTGGTTGTCCAGCAAAAAAATATTAGAACTGTGGATGCCACCAGTAAATATTTTGTATCACAGGCGACCTGTGATAAGGCTGGTGTGTTTGGTTTAAAATTAAAGTTTAATTCAGGTTTGATTTTTATATTAACATTTGCACATTTTTGGTTTTCTCTCACAAATTTCATGTCTTCAGATATCATTTAAAGTCAAAGTAACTGCAAAAAGGTGCCTTCCAAATCACAGTTTTGCAATCCGCGCCCTGGGATTTACAGACTCTGTGATAGTGAATGTGAAAACAGCATGTAACTGTACGTGTGATGATGGCGCTGATCCTAAAGCATGCAACTCTAAAGGAAGGACTGTTTGTGGAATCTGCAGGTAAAAAAAGTTCAATGATGAATGAAGGGAAAACATTAAAGGGAACCGATGATAATTATTAACCCCTCAAGCAATTTATATGATTGGGTAGCCCTTTAATAGATAAGCTTTGTGATCCATTTATGTCCCCTAAGTAGCGCTCCAGCGGGGAGAAGTTGCGTTTTAAGTCTGTGTCTGGAAGTGCAATGGGGCGTGGCACTGCACTTCTTGCTTATTAGCTTCACGCTGTATTTCCTATCTAGCAGCGCCCTTCTCTAGCTGATCGACAGGTCAGTGATCGTGTACCAAACCAAACAAGCTATCAATCCGCCAGGAGAGGGTCACGTTATGGCCTAATGGCCCTCCCGACGTATCGTCAAAACAACATTTCTAGCTGCTGGAGCATGTGTTTCTAAACATACTTTTTTCACTTTGGTGATATATTGTGTTATTTGTCTCTAGCCACATAAAAATGTGTGAACCCCTTTAGCTCATACTGGCCATTCAAGCAGGCACATAAGGGTATGTTCATACATTGAACTTGTGCACCAAATCTGCATCTCCTGCCAGAAAAACGCACCATAAATGCAATGCGTTTTTGACGCACTTTTTTCCTTATATTTTTCATGCATTTGTGGTGGAAAAATGCTGCAATAATTGACATGCTTAATCTGGAAGGGACAAAAATCATGTTCACAAACCTTCGGAATTCTCATTGACTTTGCTGGCATAGTGATTTTCATGCAGTTTTGTGACAAGACTGCACTAAAAACTGCATCAAAAATGCACTGTGGGCACTGGGCCTGAGACACTGTGAAGACTGAGAGCTGAACTCAATCATTTCATCATTAGAAGGTATATGATGCAGAACTAGGTTAGGCTTAGGTAAGATGCAGCACTCTACACAAAGACAAGGCTCTGTGTACATTATCCTTGTTACTGGAGGTGGTCAGTATACCATTGACACAATATTGTGTCTCCAATATGGCTGCCCCAGAGGAAATAGAGAGCAAACATATATTTTTCTACATAGTTAAATTAAATGTATGAAATTAAAAATAAATAGAAAAGGCATTCAATTTATATTTTTAAGGACCAGTCCGCTTCCCTGACATGGCTAAATAAATACTTGCCAGGGAGGAGGGGGTTAAAGCCGCACTGCTATCATGGAAGAATAGACATCAACATGGAAATCTTCAAATGTGTGATGTGATGATCCTGATGAAGGAATTTTACTCTGAAATGCTTCGAAATACAATATATCACATGTTTGAAGATTACCACATTGATGTTCATGCTTCAATGATAGCAACGCGGCTTTAACCCCCTCCTCCCTTGCATTCGTATATCATTGATACTAAGGCTGCAGTAGCGATCTACATAGTAAAGGCTTTTTAGTGGTTGTGTCTAACACAACCACTATAGGTGAGCATAAACATATTTATTTGTCTCACATGACTTCTTGGATACAACCCTATTGCGCTTTATCCGCACCTTTATTTCTAGTACCGTAAATAAATACTTGAATTTCCCACAATTCTTATTTTCTTTCATTATTCTTATTAGAATTTTGTGATTAAATTGACAACTGGGTGCTACCAGTTGGGGTTGTGTCCCTGCATAGTGTTGAAGTTTGGCCCTGTCAGTGCTGCCCATGTGAGATTATGTAGGGACTCCCCCAAAAGACAACACAACATAGTCCTATATAAAAAAAAAATATTCACAATTGTTTGCTTCATAAAAAATAAAGTATTTCTTAAATCTGACGTGTCAGGAGATATAACAGCAGTGGCAGAATAAGGAGATCATACATTCTGGATGTTGCGCTAATTTGCACTCATCATCTTCTTGCACTACTGCCCTGCCAAACCAGTTTAGGGTGGCTTCACACTGCGGTCAGGTCCAGTCCGGGGCTGTCTGGTGTAAACCGGACAGCCCCGGACCAGATTTTGGCCCCATAGTATTCTATGGGGCCGGATGGAGCCAGATGGCAGCTATCCGCCATCCGGTTTCCATCTGTCCGGGAGGATCCGGGGCAATCCAGCACTCCATAACATGGGAGTCTATGGGGCCGGATTGCCCTCCGGTTCTGGTTTCAGATCCGGCCCGGGGCTGTCAGGTTCATCCCTGACAGCCCCGGACCAGACCTGACCGCAGTGTGAAGCCGCCCTTACTGAGCCTAACATGGACAACTGGGTGTTACCGCAATTGCATTAGCAAGCAACACAAATTAACTCTAGTTTTCCTCTGAAATACAGCAGATTGTTCCTCATGGCTAAGCCCTCCATACACATTGGACAACATCAACAGATTCAGCTGACACACTAAAGCCACCATCCCACATAACGAGATCGTTAGCGAGATCGTTGTAACAGGTTTTGTGACTTAAGAGTGATCTCGCTAACGATCTTGCTACGTGTGACACTTAGCAGCGATCAGGCCCCCGCTGTGAGATCGCTGATCGTTACAGAGTGCTCTGGGTCATTTTTTGGTTGTTACGCTCCTGCTGGGAACACTGCATCGCTGCATGTGACAGCGAGAGACCAACAATCAGCGACCTCACAGGCTGGTAACCATGGTAAACACCGGGTATTTAGGCAGCGCTCGCTGCCTAGATATCCGGTGTTTATCATGGTTACCAGCGCTAAGCGAGGAAGACGCTGGTAACTATGATAAACAGTGGGTATCTAGGCAGTGCGCGCTGCCTAGATACCCGCTGTTTATCATAGTTACCAGTGTCCTCCCGCTTCCAGCGATGTGGAGGTGGCCCCCTGGTCCCTGAGAGATCTGCCTGTTTGACAGCTCCCCAGCGACCAGGTAGCGACGCACCAACGATCCCTACAGGATCGTTATCGTTGTCGGGATTGCTGTTGCGTCGTTGTGTGTGACGGGAGCTTAACATATATAGGGGCACCAACAACTGAGGCTGCTTTCACATTACAATTTTCGGTCATCCGATTGTATCCGTTTCAAAACGGATACAATCGGATCCGAAATCGGATCCCATGTTCCCCTATGGGAATCGGATCGGATGTGCCACTATTGGCATCCGATTTTGGCACCATCCGATCCGATTTAATTACGGGCACAAAATCGCAGCCTGCTATGATTTTGTGTCCGTGACTCAAATCGGACAGCATCGGATCAGTGCTGATCTGAGTGCCCACAACATGGGAGCCTATGGACATCGGATCAGAGTTCACCTCGGATCCGATGTCGGCTCCGTATTCCCTGCCTCTCCCTGCTGCTGCCTCCTCCACATTCTTCCCTCTGCTATTCTATGCTGTCTCCCCTCTATTCTATGCTGTCACCCCGCTATTCTATTCTGTGTCCCCGCTCCTCTATCCTCATCTAATCCCTATCCTGTCCCCTCTTGTCTTCCCTGTGTGTAAAAAAAAAAAAAACTCCTCCCGGAGTATACATCACCTGTCACCGGCTCCCACGATGCAACACCATCAGGACTGAAGAGCCTGTGATGATGTCAGAGAGCCGGTCAGCTGACGGGTCATGTGACCGGCTCTGTGACATCATCACAGGTCCTTCAGTCCTGATGGTGTTGCATCATGGGAGCCGGTGACAGGTGATGTATCCTCCGGGAGGAGTTTTTTGTTTTTACACATAGGGAAGACAAGAGGGGACAGGATAAGGATTAGATCAGGATAGAGGAGTTGGGGGACAGAAAAGAATAGCAGAGGGAAGAAGATGGAGGAGGCAGGAGCAGGGAAAGACAGGGAGCCGCAGGATCCACACGGATCCTGCATAGAATCGTATCGGATGGCTATTTGCCATCTGATTGCAGAGATCCGTGTGGATCTGTGCCTGTCCGTGGGATCCTCCTTCAAAGTCGGATCCCACAGACAGGCACAAAATCGTAATGTGAAAGCAGCCTGAGTGTTGCGGGAGATATCAATCAGCTACAGTTAGGGCCAGAAATATTTGGACAGTGACACAAGTTTTGTTATTTTAGCTGTTTACAAAAACATGTTCAGAAATACAATTATATATATAATATGGGCTGAAAGTGCACACTCCCAGCTGCAATATGAGAGTTTCCACATCCAAATCGGAGAAAGGGTTTAGGAATCATAACTCTGTAATGCATAGCCTCCTCTTTTTCAAGGGACCAAAAGTAATTGGACAATGGACTCTAAGGGCTGCAATTAACTCTGAAGGCGTCTCCCTCGCTAACCTGTAATCAATAAAGTAGTTAAAAGGTCAGGGGTGGATTCCAGGTGTGTGGTTTTGCATATGGAAGCTGTTGCTGTGACCAGACAACATGCGGTCAAAGGAACTCTCAATTGAGGTGAAGCAGAACATCCTGAGGCTAAAAAAAAGAAAAAATCCATCAGAGAGATAGCAGACATGCTTGGAGTAGCAAAATTAACAGTTGAGTACATTCTGAGAAAAAAGGAATTGACTGGTGAGCTTGGGAACTCTAAAAGGCCTAGGCGTCCACGGATGACAACAGTGGTGGATGATCGCCGCATACTTTATTTGGTGAAGAAGAACCCGTTCACAACATCAACTGAAGTCCAGAACACTCTCAGTGAAGTAGGTGTATCTGTCTCTAAGTCAACAGTAAAGAGAAGACTCCATGACAGTAAATACAAAGGGTTCACATCTAGATGCAAACCATTCATCAATTCCAAAAATAGACAGGACAGAGTTAAATTTGCTGAAAAACACCTCAAGAAGCCAGCTCAGTTCTGGAAAAGTATTCTATGGACAGATGAGACAAAGATCAACCTGTACCAGAATGATGGGAAGAAAAAAGTTTGGAGAAGAAAGGGAACGGCACATGATCCAAGGCACACCACATCCTCTGTAAAACATGGTGGAGGCAACGTGATGGCATGGGCATGCATGGCTTTCAATGGCACTGGGTCACTTGTGTTTATTGATGACATAACAGCAGACAAGAGTAGCCGGATTAATTCTGAAGTGTACCGGGATATACTTTCAGCCCAGATTCAGCCAAATGCTGCAAAGTTGATTGGACGGCGCTTCATAGTACAGATGGACAATGACCCCAAGCATACAGCCAAAGCTACCCAGGAGTTCATGAGTGCAAAAAAGTGGAACATTCTGCAATGGCCAAGTCAATCACCAGATCTTAACCCAATTGAGCATGCATTTCACTTGCTCAAATCCAGACTTAAGACGGAAAGACCCACAAACAAGCAAGACCTGAAGGCTGCGGCTGTAAAGGCCTGGCAAAGCATTAAGAAGGAGGAAACCCAGCGTTTGGTGATGTCCATGGGTTCCAGACTTAAGGCGGTGATTGCCTCCAAAGGATTTGCAACAAAATATTGAAAATAAAAATATTTTGTTTGGGTTATGTTTATTTGTCCAATTACTTTTGACCTCCTAAAATGTGGAGTGTTTGTAAAGAAATGTGTACTATTCCTACATTTTCTATCAGATATTTTTGTTCAACCCTTCAAATTAAACGTTACAATCTGCACTTGAATTCTGTTGTAGAGGTTTCATTTCAAATCCAATGTGGTGGCATGCAGAGCCCAACTCGCGAAAATTGTGTCACTGTCCAAATATTTCTGGCCCTAACTGTATGTCCGATTTTGGAATGCTAATGTCTTTGTTCTCCTGGAAATAAACACCAAAGACAATAGATAAAAGCCAAAAAAAACACCATTCTTTTTACCTCGGTCTATAGTTAGTGTATTTAGTTCCTTTTAAATAAGCTCTCTGTCCTATCTAGTGTTTGTTATTCCTCCTATCTTCGTATCATCTGCAAATTTCAGACGTTCCTTAATTCCATTGTCCAGATAATTTATAAAGATATTAAACAATACTGGGCCCAGAACAGAGACTTGTGTTACCCTGCTTTCGACTTTCCTCCACTTCATTGTGCCCTATCATTAAGCCAGTTGTGAATCCATCTAAGGCTGGGTTCACATTTGCGGACCCCTCCGCAGCGTTCTGCAGACGGGATCCGCAATGTGACCACAGCGGCCGCGAGCTCCTATCTTTATAATGGGAGCGCACAGTGCTGCGCTTGACTGCGCATGACCGTGCGCACCCATCCAGCCCCATATGTGATCTGTGCGCAGGCGGAAGCCTGCGCACAAATCACACAGTCTCGTCCGCACCAGGGACGCGACATGTTGCATTCCTGGTGCGGACAAGACTGTGTGATCTGTGCCAGACATCCACCTGCGCACAGATCACATATGGGAGTGAATGGGTGTGCACGGTCATGCGCAGTCAAGCGTAGCACCGTGCGCTCCCATTATAAAGATAGGAGCTGGCGGTCGCTGCGATCACATTGCGGATCCCCTCTGCAGAACGTTGCGGAGGGGTCCGCAAATGTGAACCCAGCCTAACTGATTTTAAGTCAATTTCGTATTTGATCATTTTTTCATTGAGGATGTTATGTGATATGTTATCGAATGCCTTACTAAAGTTAAAATATACTATATCCACGGTATTCAACTCATCCATTCATTCAGTGTCTTTGTTGTAGAAGCAAATCAGTTTGGTCTGACAAGCTTTATTGGTCATAAAGCCATGCTGGCCCTGGTTAATTAATATCTTCACATCCAAGTATCTAAGGAAATGTTCCGTTACAATTTGCGTGAAGATTTTTACTGCTATGGAGGTCAGGCTTACTGACCTGTAATATTCTGGATCCTCCTTTTTCCCCTTTTTGCCGATGAGGGACAACATTTGCTCTTTTCCAATCTAGAGTTAACACTCTTGTTTCCCATGATTTATTAAAGATCATGGCAAGTGATACTATTATTTCCTCTGCTATCTCTTTCAGGACTCTAGAATATTCCCTCACAGCCCCGACTATCACCATGACTTCTGCTGACAATTAAAGACTTTGGTACTGAGACATCTTTGATCCCGTACTTCTGTAACCATGCCCAGCCTCTATAATAATGCATAGCACAAACCAGAACCCCCTAAAATGTAGGTCACAGAGCAGACTCCTATATTAATCTTAAATAGGGAGCCAAATATATGTATAAATACACGATGCATCAGCACTCTGCAATTAATAAATAGCTGACCTCCAAGATTGCAATAAATGTTAAATATGTAAGATACTTAGCATTTTTTGATCACAGAGCATAAAAGTTATCCAACCACATCAAGGTATACCTTTACTATGGATGGTCCTTAAATACTAAATGTCTATTCTCTCTATGTGCCAAACAGCCTCATTTGAATTAGGAGTAAAAAGGAGACCAGCATAGCTCACAATTAAGATCTGTGTGGGAAAGATGGGTGAATAAGTGTGCTGAGCCCTGAAAGGAGCCACTACCCTCAATATGTACTACAAAATAGAAAAAATATAGAGTCCGCACACCTTTAGTATTGAATTAATGTACAGGTGCACACATACTCTATGTGGCCAATATACAGACATGTACAGTACGTACATGGTGCTTCAACACACTGTGATAGACTTCAGAATAAATGCAGTCTCCAGACCAAAACTCCCAAATAAATACAGACTGCAACCACCTTATCTATTATAGCACCCTGACCATATCTGCTTAACAAACATGGACAAGTCCCATCCAGACACCTAAAAAAAACCTCACACCCCAGACTACAGCCCTTAAATGCAAATCTAGCCCCTCCCAAATATATATTCACACTACTAAAAACTATACTTTTAACTACAGACTCCAGCCCAGACCTTATAAACTAATACAGCTCCACATCAGAGCCTCTGAATACAGAGTACGAAATGAATATAGTCTCAGATGAAAACCCTTAAATATAGACCTAAACAGCCTCTTACAGTGACTCACACTGATTTAATGGAGTCTTGCAGCTTTGTGCTTTGGCTTTTATATTAAATCATGGTCTTGCTGCTCTTGTCTTTACAACAAGTAACAACTAGTAATGAGCAAGCATGTTTGGCACTGCTAGATCTTGCATCACGGTGGATGGGCATGCTCTATACTCGATCAAGCATTCCTGGTGCTCAAGTGCAATTCTTGAGTTCCATCCCTGAATGTTTCATGGCTGTTTTTCAGCCACTAAATATATGGGTATTGCCGGCCAATCACAGTAATGTTGTAGCTATGTTATGTTATGTTAGCTATTGGCATTACTGTGATTTGCATGCTGCATTACATCACGGGGATTATGTGAGACCTGGTGATGCACCACTCGGAGCACTCTACCCTGGAAACAGTGTAGGGAGAGCTGCTGCACAAGGGATAGTGTATTAGAGTGATGATTGTCTTACAGTCCTTGCTGGTGCAAAGTAAAAATATCTATTCTATTTTCCAATAATACCTCTCATGTGCATTTATTGTAGTTCTAGATGCTGGAGAAGGAAGAGTGTATTAAAGTGATTTTTGCCTGACAGTCCTTGCTGCTTCAACCTAAAAATTCTATTCTATTCTTTAATAATACCACTCTTGGCTGTATTTGGAGAAGGGCTAGATGCTGGAAAAGGGATTGTATATTAGTTTTGCATTAAAAGCATATAGGCAGGGATTACAGTCCTTGCTGCTGTAACATAAAACCTAAAGTCCTTTTAAGAGCTACATCTATTCTTTTCTGTTCCCTACTAATACTACTCTTAGATGTAGGGCAAGTGTCTGTAGAAGGGATAATGTATTAGTTTTGCATAAAAGGCCTATAGGCAAGGATTACTGCCTTCCAGTCCTTCCTGCTGCAGCATAAAACCAACAGTCCCTTGTCAGTCATACATCTATTCTATTCTCTATGAATATTGCTCTTAACTGAATTTAGTTTGGGGTGAGTTTCTGGAGTAGAGATAGTTTAGCATTAAAGTCCTATAGCCAGGGATTAGTGCCTTACAGTCCTTGCTGCTGCAACATAAAACCAAAAATCCCTTGTCAGGTGTACATCTTTTCTATACTATTCTCTATTTATACCACTGTTAGCTGCATTTAGTTTAGAACAAGTTTCTGGAGAAGGGAAAATTTAGCATTAGAGGTCTATAGGCAGGGATTAGAACTTTACAGTCCTTGCTGCTGCAACATAAAACCAATAATCCCTTGTCAGGCATACATCAATTTTATTCCCTATTGATACTGCTCTTAGCTGCATTTTGTTTGATATGAGTTTCTGGATTAGAGATAGTTTAGCATTAAAGTCCTATAGCCAGGGATTAGTTCCTTACAGTCCTTGCTGCTACAACATAAAACCAAAAGTCCCTTGTTAGGCATACAATTATTCTGTTTCTTATCAATACCACTCTTAGTTGCCTTTAATTAAGCGCAGATTTCTGGAGAAGTGATAGTTTAGCATTAGAGTTCTACAGGCAAGGATTACTGCCTTCCAGTCCTTGCTGATGCAGCATAAAACCAACAGTCCCTTGTCAGTCATACATCTATTCTATTCTCTATGAATATTGCTCTTAGCTGAAAGTAGTTTGGGGTGAATTTCTGGAGTAGAGATAGTTTAGCATTAAAGTCCTATAGCCAAGGATTAGTGCCCTCCAGTCCTTGTTGCTACAATGTAAAACCAAAAGTCCCTTGTCAGGCAATATATATTTTATTCTCTATTAATACTGCTCTTAGCTGCATTTAGTTTAGGGCTAGTTTTAGGAGAAGGGATAGTGTATTAGTTTTGCATTAAGGGCCTATAGGCAAGGCTTAGTGCCCTCTTGTCTTTGCTTCTGCAATGTCAAACCAAAAGTTCCTTGTCAGGTGTACATGTATTCTATTCAATTCCCTATTAATACTGCACTTAGCTGTATTAGTTAAAAGCAAATGTCAGGAGAAAATATAGTTTAGCATTAGAGGTCTTTAGGAAGAGATTGGAGCTTACTGTACTTGCTGCTGCTGTTGCTACCTTAAACCAAGAGTCTTTTTCAGGGATAATTACTGACCTTTCTTGGAGTCAAACTGCTGTTACCTGCATTCACTGTAGGGCTAGCTGCTGAAGGAGTGATAGTTTTGGATTAAAGGAATCCACTTAATCCACTTTTATGGACTGACAATAAAACATACAAAATTGAAGATATGAATTTTACAGGAAAAAAATGTTAAGAAACATACTTTCCTGTATAATGACTTCTATATAAGACAAAATTAAAAATATTTTAAAAAAGCCTCGTCCACCCCTTAATAGCTGGGCCATCTCTCTGTGTATTTCCCCTTGCCTCTAACTGCAGTAGATGACATAATATTATGTGGTACTAGTGACATGTTCAGACACTCCCAGTGATTGCGTTCCAAGGCCTGGGGTAGGGATAGCTGAATGCTGCACTGGGACAAAGAATCAGGTGTGGTTGCTGATGGTGCTTACGAATGTGCAACGACAGGGGCAAGGTGGAAGGCATCCAGGGCAGCATCCTGAACAAGGGATTGGCAAGCACATAGCACAGGGGAAATAGCAGTGATGTCACCCACAGACACTGATTGTGAACCCAGGCATTCAACCCTCTTAGTCAGCTGCTTTAATGACCTGTGCCTGAGCATGCTGGTGGTGGTCAAGCTGGTAGTGGGCAGGCCCCTGCTGATCTTTGCATTGGCACAGGTTTCAAATGACCATCCTTTTATCGTCTGCACTTTCTTGAAAAAGCACCATAATAAGGAACACCTAACCATTGGGCTGGGAACTTGTAATGTGTGGAGCTATGTAGAACAGGATAATGCCTACTCCCTCTGGCCACCATACTGCCTCTGCCTGCTTTTTGTGGTGCTGCTCCCCCTCTGTGCTGCCATCCTCGCTTTCCATGGCACCTTCCCAGGCTGGGTCAGTAAGTGCATCGTTTACCACCTAGTCTTCCACTTCCACACTCTGGTCCTTCTGACTTGTTGACTTAACAACATCATATGTTGGAAACTGTCTCATCATCATCTACCTCTTCAGACACATATTGCCATTCTTCACTATCAATCTTTAAATATTTAGACATCTCTTCATGTCTTTCCTGAAACGTGCAGGGTGAGAGGCCAGAATCTGTAAATGGAAATGTATAGAGCTCCTTGGAGTGTCAGAGTGTGGGATCACTTGTCTCCTGGGACTCGTCACAGTTGGTGGAAGGAGGATCAGGGTGAGGTTTATGTGGTCCAGACTCTTGGCTAGTGTGACTGGACTATGTGGGAATCCTAATACCAACAAAATCAATGATTATCCTGAAGTGTCATGCACGTGTTGTTTATCAGTGACTTGCAGATTTGGTGCAGAAAATAATTTGTATCATCAATTCTTTTAACATTTTTGCAGCTTTTTTGCATTGTTCTTTCAAAATTCAAAGCAATGAGAGAGTACAAAACGCATAAAAACACTACATGTGAACAAAGTCTAAGGAGTGGAGAAGGTTTTTTTAAAAAATATTTTTAATTTAGCCTTATATACAAATCATTATACAGGAAAGAATGTCTATGTAATGCAGGGTAGTGGTGGAATGACTGGGCTGCAAGTCATCAAGTGCAGTATGCCGGTCACAATTTGCGCTAACCATCATGTCACTGCTTACCCTTAAGGGCCAGGGTAGTTTTAAACCACTTTCCAGTCCTGAAAAGTTGGGAGGACTCTGGCAGAGCCTTTCCCAGGTGGAAGGTAGCCCAGCGGCTGGTGACTGGGCACACAAGCAATAGCTGGATCAGTAAAGTAACAGAAGCAGTACGTGCAGACCAAAGCTAAGCAAGGAAAATATGAACAAGACAAGACCAGGAGCCAGAGCAAAGAATTGAGAAGCACATCAAAAACTAACCTCTACCACCCAAACACAACTGAAATAATCAGCACAACAAAGAGGATATGGCGGGTTTAAATCTGCCTCTCAGAGATAACCTGACATCGCTGAGGCAACATTCAAGCTCCACCTTCAGTCCAAAGAGGCGAAGGAGGAGGAGAGTAGAGGGAAGTTGAGGGAACCTCCCACCACCTGGATGATCAGTAGACATGGTATCCCATATCAATAAGCAACAGGTAATACCAGCATATCTGGCGTCAGGGAGCCACTGAACAGCATAATCGCTGGGAGTGACGGCATCCCACCTCCCAGCTATACCAGCAGTAAATCTCCCGGAGAGCAATACCAGATCAGAGCGAACACATGCGACACCCCACCCCTCATGGCCAGTGAGGGGCGACAGAGGCAACCTGACCGAGAGACATGTGCCTCCTGCACTACCCCCCTGCACGGCTGACACTAGCTGCCTCCGGAATGATTGTGCCATCACTGCAAATAAAGAAGTAATTTACCTGGTGAGTGCACCTCCTTTTTCATTTCTGACATTTGGATATCATCTGCACTTATCTTAGGAGGGACCAATGCCGATCTTCTGGTCCCAGCAGGTTCAGTGCTATCTGACCGCAAGTGTAGACGGCACCCCCCGGCATAGTGCCTGGAACCTTTCTTTAAGGACTGTTGTTTTTTGTATGTTTTATCGTCAGTCTGTTAAAGTAGTGTAATACTCTGTCAACATCGTTCGCAGCAGTGACCTGGGAGTCAGCGATGCGCCCAATTGTCTTCCCCATGCTGTTCCAATTCCATTTGAGCACTGTTTCCATCTATTTCAGCAATTTTAGCCCCCCCTCCAACCCTCTCGGGAAGGAAGTCTTTGGGGAAAATATTTGCATTTTCCCATTGACTTCATTCATACTTGTTACTCGAGTCCGACCTGCTTGATTTTAGTACTGAGCACTTGAGCATTTTAGTGTTGGCTCATCATTAGTAGCTATGTTTTTTGTGTAGAATGAGCATTGTCCTGGAGAGCAAGTAAGGCTGGTTTCACACTGGCGTTCTCCTCCGCAGCGTTCTGCGGAGGGGAACCGCCATATGAGCGCAGCCAGCGCAAGCCCCTATCTTTATAATGGGGACGCACGGTGCTGCGCTTGACTGCGCATGACCGTGCGCTCCCATTCACTGCAATATGTGATTTGTACCCAGGCGGGCGCCTGCGCACAATTCACACACTCTCGTCCGCACCAGGAATGCAACATGTCGCTTCCCTGGTGCGGACGAGACTGTGTGATTTGTGTGCAGGCGTCCGCCAGCGTACAAATCACATATTGCAGTGAATGGGAGCGCACGGTCAGGGGTGAACCTAGCCTCTCTGCTGCCTGAGGCGAACTGCAAAACGGCGCCCCCCCCCCCCCCCCCCCGCTAGAAAAAAATTTTAATTGATAAAAATAAATCTGTTTCCTACAGATTTATATTTATCCTGTAAAAATGAGCAAAATAGTGGACATTTTAGTTTACAGAAACAGAAAAAAAAGATGTCCACACAAAGATGTCTGCGCCATCACACGCACATACAAGAACCACACAGAAGAATCCAGAACAAGGATCATTAATGGCAATGGCAGCTTGGCACAAGCATTTAGACACATAATGACAACTGGCAGAGCCGTGGTCCTGCAGGCAGAACTGATTGCCAACCTCTGGCACACGCCTGCAAAACTCTGGACAGCTGCCTGGCACTGAATATTCAGACAAGTCGCCATGCCGCACCTTCCACACAACACAGGTAAAGACCTGCAGTCTGAGCATCAACAAGCCACCACTGCACTAAGTTGGTAAAATGGCGCTTCTTCTCCATCCAACAGACCACACTTACTCCCGAATTGCTTAGACAATCACACACGGGGCTGTCTTTATGTAATTAATAACAGGGTCCTTCCTATTGGGTTGAGCAAAGGATATGGGAGCAGGAAGGGGGAAGAGCACCACCGACCAACCGCTGCTCAGGAGAAAGATGGCTGGATGCCTGAATGTACCGAGGGGCGGCACTGGACCTTGTGTGTAAGGGTGGTTTCACATTTGCATTCGGAATGCAAGCGTAACAGAACGCAGCCAAACGCTGCGTTCCTATGTTTAACATGGGAACGGTTCCGTTTGGATGCGCATAATTTATACGCCCTCCTCCGCCCTCAAAATGCAACATGTTGCATTTTTTGTGCGTTCACAGGTGCTTGTTTTATCAGCAAGTGCCTGCGAGTGCACAAACAATGCATGGATCTCAATGGATCCGCACTGTCCTCCGCATGGCGGCGCAGGAGAACGCTGCGGATCACATTGAAATTTCGTCGTCGGCGGCTGGGAGGTGGAGGATCTCCACCACAGATCTCCGCCTCCCGGCCGCCGTCGAGATCGCTGATTGGCTGGCCGAGCGCCATACTGATGAGAATCTCCACTGCGTTCACATCAGTATGGCAGCGTTTGCATGCCCTGCGCATGCAGACACAAATGCAAATCTGAAACCAGCCTAAGTTATGGCCAATCAGTCCTGCAGCAGAGGGACAATGCATCCTGCATCATAGAAATCATAGGGCCCCATAGCAGAAGTTCTAATTGGGCACCCCCCAACAAAAGCAATATTTGGCTGGGTCACATAGGTACATCTCTCACAATAAGTCAGCCTTTACAAAGTAATTTTCCTCCTACTGAAGACCCTAGATTACCCTTTCATTGCCCCTCTAAAGTGTGATGCCAACAAAAGTGCCCCACAAACACTGTATGATCCCCCACAGTGCATTCCTCCACACGCACAGTATGATGACCCTACTGCACCTCCTGCAACTACCCCAGTACAGCATGATCCCCAACTATGACCGCCGCCCAGCCCTCCATGTAGTAAAATGGACCTATGTACAGTATAATGGCCACCAACACAGCCCTCAAATAGCCCTTCATAAAGTATGAAGGCTCCCTTGTAGCCTCCAAGTATTATCATGCCTCCCACAGAGCCCTCCAAATATTATAATGGCTTCCATATAGTATAATTTGCTCCATATAATATAATACACCCCCATAGTATTCCACATAGTATACCACATTCCTCCATATATTATGCACCCCCATAGTCTTCTATAAAATAGAATGCACCCCCACAGTACTCGATATAGAAAAACGCACCCCCACAGTCCTCCATATAGTATATTGCACCCCGTAGTCCTCCAAATAGCATATTGCACCCCCACAGAACTCCATAGAGAACAATTCACCCCCACAGTACTTGATATAAAATAATGCACCCCCACACTCCTCCATGTAGTATAATGCACCCCACAGTCCTCCATATAGAATAATGCAGCCCCACAGTCCTCCATATAGAATAATCACCCCCACAGTCCTCCATATAGATTAATGCACCTCCACAGTCCTCCAAATAGTATAATGCACCCCACAGTCCTCCATATAGCATAATGAACCCCCACAGTCCTCCATATAGCATAATGCACCCCCATATTGCATACTGCACCCCCATAGCTCTCCATACAGCATATTGGACCCCCATAGTCCTCCATATAGTATAATGCACCCTCATAGTCCTCCATATAGTATAATGCATCCCCTATAGCCTTCCTTATAGTATAATGCACCCCCATAGTCTTCCATATAATATAATGGGCCACAATAGTTCTCCATATAGTATATTGCACCCCCATTGTCCTATATTATATTGTACATTACATAGTTTCCCATCAGTGTACTCACTAAAAAAAACTATTAAAAAAATAAAAAGTTAATATTTCTTCTCCTCAGCATCTCCTCTGCCGCTCTGCACGTCTCAGCACAGCGGCGCTAAGTGATGACATCATTGTTCCCCGCCGTGCTGAGCTGCAGAGGGGTGGACAGCGGCGGCAAGGACTTGGGAGAAGAATGCTGCCGACAGAGGCGGCCGGGACTATAGGAGCGGCATGCTCGTGGGGGGCCACCACTGGTACACACATGGCTCCGCTCCGTACACCTAGTACACACTCAGCTCCGTACACCACGTACGCCTCGTACACAAGCGGCTCTGCTCCGTACAACTCGTACACACACGGCTCTGGCACGTACGCCTCGTACACAAGCGGCTCTGCTCCATACACCTCGTACACAAGCGGCTCTGCTCCGTACACGTTGTACACATGTGGCTCTGCTCTGTACACCTCGTACACATATGACTTCGCTCTGTACACACCGTACACACGTGGCTCCGTTTCGTACACATGTGGCGCCGCTTCGTACACCTCGTACACACTGGGCTCGGCTGCGAAAGCCTCGCACACATGGCTCTGCTCCGTACGCCTCGTACACACGCGGCTCCGCTCCGTACACCTTGTACACTCTCGGCTCTGCTCCATACACCTTGTACACACTCAGCTTCGCTCCGTACGTCTCGTACACACGCGGCTCTGCTCCGTACACCTTGTACACTCTCAGCTCCTCAATGTACACACGTGGCTTCACTCTATACACCTCGTACACACACGCCTCCGCTCTGTACACCTCGTACACACACAGCTCCAATCTGTACACCTCGTACACACTCAGCTCTGCTCCGTACACCTCATACACACACGGCTCCGCTCCGCACACCTCATACACACACGATTCCGCTCCGCACACCTCATACACACACGATTCCGCTCCGCACACCTCATACACACACGATTCCGCTCAGCACAACTCATACACACACGATTCCGCTCCGCACACCTCATACACACACGATTCCGCTCCGCACACCTCATACACACACGATTCCGCTCCGCACACCTCATACACACACGATTCCGCTCCGCACACCTCATACACACACGATTCCGCTCCGCACAACTCATACACACACGATTCCGCTCTGCACACCTCGTACATACACAGCTTCACTCCATCATACACCTCATACACACGCACCTCCGCTCTGTACACCTCGTACACACAGGGCTCCGCTCTGTACACCTCATACACACACGGCTCCGCTCCGCACACCTCATACACACACGATTCCGCTCCGCACACCTCGTACATACACACCTTCACTCCATGCACCTCATACACACGCACCTCCGCTCTGTACACCTTGAACACTCAGCTCCACTCCATGTACCTCATACATACACAGCTCTGCTACATTAATTTACACTGTAAATCCTCAGCCCCACACATAAACTTCACCTCATCCAGCACCATGGTGGAGTCCTGGCTGCATACTGAGGAGCTGATCATGTGACCCGCCTGACTCCTCCCCTCCTTTGACATCATCACAGGTCCTGTCAGCGCGAGGCACAGTGAAGCATGAAGCCGGCTCACACAGCCGGCTCACACAGCCGGCTCACACAGCCGGCTCACACAGCCGGCTCACACAGCCGGCTCACACAGCCGGCTCACACAGCCGGCTCACACAGCCGGCTCACACAGCCGCACGGGGGAGGGGGGGTGTTTGGAGTTTGGAGACCGCGGCCGCTGCCGCTCACACTGCCACACTGGAGGGGGGGTGTTTGGTGTTTGGAGACCGCTGCCGCTGCAGCAGGAGTCTGCTGAGCCTGGGGAAGATGCCCCGCCAGCGGCCCAGATACGCCAAACCTGGTCGCAGCGTCGGCGGCCAGGACTGTAGGAGCGGCATCTGCAGGGGGCCGCACTACCACCAGGCGCTCCTGAATATGCCGCCCCATGTCTACCAGCAGGGCTCGCCGCCTGAGGCTGACACTTCATGTCGCCTCATGGATGCTGCGGCCCTGCGCACGGTCATGCGCAGTCAAGTGCAGCACCGTGCGTCCCCATTATAAAGATAGAGGCTTGCGCTGGCTGCACTCACATGTCGGTTCCCTTCCGCAGAACGCTGCAGAGGGGAACGCCAATGTGAAACCAGCCTAAGAAAGAGGGGGTACTTTTCTTAAAGTAGTGATATTATCAAGATCTGTGCATATACTGTATGTTTATGTTACCTTTTCAATGAAGGCCAATTTATATTTCCAATTTTGATGTCCAAATATCTTTAAGTTGATCCTCTTTATAAGTCCCACAAAATATGTGTTATTATGGGCTATAATGAAGTGCTTCTAACATGTCCAATCAATTTTCTAATTCACAGTTGTGATGAGGGTTACCTTGGGAAAAACTGTGAATGTGCAGCAGGAAGCAGAGCGAGTCAAGAACTGGAACAGAACTGTAGAAAAGATAACGCCTCAGCGTTGTGCTCTGGTGCTGGAGAGTGCATATGTGGACTGTGTATCTGTCACATAAATGATGACCCAACCAAACAAATATCCGGCACACACTGCGAGTGTAACAACTGGAGTTGTGAAATGAACAATGATAAGCTGTGCTCAGGACAAGGTGAGTTCCTGAAAACAGATACTGAAGAAGTATTTGGGCTTAGCAGGCCTATCACTGCTTCCTAGTGGTGTGTTAGGGAACGTCTTCACACATCACAATTAACAGAACCAATATGTGAGTATCAACAGAGGTGGTTTTTAAAAACTGGTTCTATAGCAGGGATATTATACAATAAAAATATAAGCATTAGTTACTCTTTATTGCCATGCATCTCAAGCACTACCAGTCTGGTTGTCCTTACCAGTGTTGCAACCATGTCCTGTCCACCATCCACCCTAAAAGTCAGGGGCAGAACTACAATAAGGTAGGTGGTGCAGGGGGTTGCAATCGCACCCGGGCCCTGGAGCCTATGGGGAAGGGCTCTTTTGCTTATACAAAAAGACTAATGTTAATAAAGATTTTCAATAATTGGGGCCCCGTTGAAGCTTTTGCATCGGGGGCCATTAGCTTCAAGTTACGCCACTGCTAAAAGCTGCAACCAAACCCTGGCCTCAGTGTACACAAACACATTTTATAATATTGCCTACTAGAAGATTAATTTATTAAAAAAAAATTGGAAAATCCCTGAAGCAAAATGTGTACAAGACTCAGGTACAATGTGCTTTTGAAAAATATAGTTTAATGCACTGTTTAGACCCTCTCAACCTTTAAAGGGAACCTAACCTCAAAAAATGAGCCCCAGGGCTCTTTTAACCCGTCCCTGCACCATTGTAATCCATTTCTATCCATCCCTTTGTGTCCATAAAGCGCTATTGTAAAGTTTATAAAAGTTATTTTTTACCTGTGGATCTGCAGCTTCTCATTATATGTGAAGCCGCAAAAGGCGGTCTTTTGTGCTTCTCCCCGCCGCCGGTGTGTTAATTATGCACGCCCATATGGGCGTGCTATAGAGCAGAGACTGTGCTTGTGCTGCAAGGGGGCGGTAAAGGCAAAAATCGCATCGTACTAGAAAATGGTTTGAGAGAAAGCATCGGAGACCGGAAGCAGTTGATCACAGTTATTTTGGCTAAAGGTTGTGCAACCAAGTATTAGGAAATGAAAAGAAGGGCGGCACTCACCGGATAAACGAGATGGTCTTTTTTAATCCAAAATTTCGGAAACAAACAGGGTGCAGGGAGGGGGCAGGAGGAGCCGCCGGACTACGGCACCGTTTCGCGACACGTGTCGCTTCTACGGGTCCAAACCCGTAGACCCGTAGAAGCGACACGTGTCGCAAAACGGTGCCGTAGTCCGGCGGCTCCTCTTACCCCCTCCCTGCACCCTGTTTGTTTCCGAAATTTTGGATTAAAAAAGACCATCTCGTTTATCCGGTGAGTGCCGCCCTTCTTTTCATTTGCTATTGCTGGTGCTTTGGCTGTGCACCCCCGGTGGGAAATCGCCATTCCTGGAAGGAAATCTGACCGTGACTTTTGGCCCTGCTAAGTGCCCTGATTGACTTGTTCACTATCAACCAAGTATTAGGCTGAGGGTGACAATACTTTTGTCTGACCCATTTTTGGAGTTTTGTGTGAAATGATCAATGTTTTGCTTTTTGCTTCATTCTCTTTTGTGTTTTTTCATTGAAGACAAATTAAATGAAGATAATAATACCAAAGAATTTGTGATTACAATCATTTTCAGGAAGAAACTGAGTATTATCTGACAGAATTGTGTCAATACTTTTGGCCACAACTGTATACTCACCCCCCCCCCCCCCACCATCAGAGTACTGTATATGCCCCCATGCTAATGCACATTATAAAATAATAAATTATTGATCTCACCCTCCGTCGCTGTCCTGCAGGCACCGCGGCGTCCTCCAGTCTTCCTGCTTGTACCCGTGATCTCTTTATGTGACTGGCGCAGCAGTGACGTCATTTCGCTGCTGCATTCACGTGAAGAGAACCTGAGGACAAGCAGGAAGACCAGAGGACACCATGGTGCCTGCAAGACAGCGACGGAGGGTGAGATCAACTATTATTTTATAATGTGCAGCAGCATGGGGGCATATACTGTGATGATGGTGGGCAAGTATACCAGTGATGGGGTCTATATACCAGTGATGGGGGCTACAAAGCAGTGATGGGCACTGATATACCAGTAAAGAGGGCTCTATACCAGGATTACCAGGATGGGGGGGCAGTATTGTGCTATGTACAGTGATGGGGGCGCTATATACCAGTGATGGGGGTGCTATACCAGTGATGCGGGCTTATATACCAGTGATGGGGGCACTATATCAGGTATGGGGGCGCTATACCAGTCATGGGGGCTATATACCAGGATTACCAGTGATGCAATATACCAGTGATGAGGGGCCTTGTACAGTGATGGGGTTTGTATAGTGATGGGGTTTCTATATACCAGTGATGGGTGCTTATATACCAGTGATGGGGGCTATATACCAGGATTACCAGTGATGGGTGCTATACACCAGGATTATTAGTGATAGGGCTATATACCAGGATGGGGGGGCTATATACCAGTAATGGGGGCATTATACCAGTTATGGGTGCTATGTACAGTGATGGGGGGGCTATGTACAGTGATGGAGGCACAATATACCAGTGATGGGGGCTATTTTACAACCTGAATGACCATGGTCTTGCCCCCCTCACCAGTTTTGATCCTGGGTACACCCATGGACTGGTTTATTTAGACTCCATAAACCGCTCATGATAGGAAACCATAAGATAGCCTTTTCTGTCACAAGGTGAAAACATAAAGTAAATTGTTCATACAGTAGTGCAGGTTCATACATACAGGTTAATGTCCAGCTCTTAGTCCTTGAGCAAAGACAAACAACCCTTGGGGGACTGCACACCTCCACCCGACAACACTGTATTTACTGCTGGTGTCCTTTTTACCTGCCATACCACGCTCCAGGATGGGAATATGTGTGCACCCAGCCCCCCAATCTTTCTGGCTGCTCATAAATCTGGCCATGACAATTATTAACTCTTTTAGGACTATACATGCTGCAGCCTGTGTCTGGGCTTGCATAACCGAGGTTACCAACCTCAATGATACATATCTCCCCTTGAGGACCTGTCCGGCAGCCATCTTAAAAATCCCCCCTGTCGAAACTAAGGGGGTTTGGTTCCTTACGCCATCAAAAAGTGGACCCTCGACAGAGCATCAACATTACCACATAGTTTCCTGGGTTGATGCTGTACAAGGAAACTAATATCTTTAAGTGCTAGAAACCACTTGGTCACTCAGGCATTATTCCCTTTCTTTTCCTGTATTCATTTTAGCGGGGAATAGTCTGACACAAGTCTAAAGCTTTGGTTCAATAGGTAGTATCTTAATGTGTTCAACACCCACTTGATGGCCAAACACTCCTTTCGCCTCGATGGAGTAAGTCTTCTCACAGGAAGCCCATTTCTTACTCAGGTACATTATTGGGTGTTCTTTGCCATCCACTTTCTCAGATAAGATGGCACCCAACCTCTGATGCATTTGTGTAGACCACAAATTCTCTTTAGAAGTCCAGTGCCACCAACATCACGATAATATCGCGGGATCTCCGGCGCTCATGTGACAGCCCGGGGTCCTGGCTAGACCCGGATGCTGTCACTGAGCAGTTCCATGAAGTGGTTGGCAGGCACTGGCTGCAGCTCATCTTTATCTCTCAGAAGCGATCGGACTGTGCAGCAAGGTGCCTCTTAAAAAGGTAGTGTAAAAATAAGAATTAATAAGAAAATAACGTTTTTAAAAACCTTTAAAAAAACAAAAATATAAAAGTTCAAATCACCCCCCCCCCTTTCCCCCAATCACAATAAAAGTATTAAAAAAAAAAGAATACACATGTTTGGTATCGCCGCATTCAGAATCGCCCGATCTGTTATTGTTTTATCTGTTAATGAGAGCCGTAAACTCCGTAACGGAAAAAATGGTCCAAACAACAAAATTCTGTTTTTTTGGTCGCCACAACATTGCTATAAAATGTAATAACGGGCGATCAAAACTGTGGATCCCCCAAAAATGGTATCATTAGAAACATCAGCTCAAACCACAAAAAATAAGCCGTCACACAGCCCCAGATCCCAAAAATGAGAACGCTACGGGTCGCAGAACATGGCGTAAAAAGTCAGTTTTTTTTTTCAAACTTCTGAATTTTTTTTCACCACCTACATACCAATAAAGGTATACATGTTGGGTGTCTATGAACTCGTACCGACCCAAGGCTAAACCCTGTCATGTCAATTGTACCATATAGTGAACATGGCGACTAAAATACCCAAAAAACAAACGTGTAATTGCACTTTTTTTTGCAATTTCACTGCATTTAGAATTTTTTTGCAATTTCCCTGTACACTATATGGTAAAATAAATTATTGCATATGAAAGTACAACTCGTTCTGCAAAAAACAAGCCGTCATATATCTATAATGTCGGAAAAATAAAAAAGTTATGGCTCTTGGAAGCAGGGGAGCAAATACGAAAATGAAGGGGTTAAGTATGAGGGGTAGGTCAAGCTGAAGGCACATAAGGTTGAGGATGGCCATCACCCTAAATGGACCAATAACCTTGGAGCTAAGAGCCCCAGACATACACTACTGTTCAAAAGTTTGGGGTCACCCAGATAATTTTGTGTTTTCCATGAAAACTCAGACTTTTATTTATCAAATGAGTTGCAAAATAAATTGAAAATATAATCCAGACATTGACAAGGTTAGAAATAATGATTTTTATTTGAAATAATAATTTTCTCCTTCAAAAATTTGCTTTCGTCATAGGATGCTCCCTTTGCTGCAATTACAGCATTGCAGACCTTTGGCATTCTAGCTGTTAATTTGATGAGGTAATCTTGGGAAATTTCACCCCATGCTTCCTGAATCCCCTCCCACAAGTTGGATTGGCTTGACGGGCACTTTTTTCTTTTCAGTTATTCTGCATCTCACAAATGTTCTTCTGTGTGATCCAAACACCACACACTTTGATTCGTCTGTCCATAAAACCTTTTCCCAATCTTACTCTGTCCAATGTCTGTGTTCTTTTGCCCATATTA
The DNA here is from genome assembly GCA_033576535.1 of Allobates femoralis. Classification (NCBI taxonomy): domain Eukaryota; kingdom Metazoa; phylum Chordata; class Amphibia; order Anura; family Aromobatidae; genus Allobates; species Allobates femoralis. The sequence goes on from JARQOC010000011.1 coordinate 73,799,136, forward strand.
AGTTTTTCCTTTTATTAGCCAGTCTCAGATATGGCTTTTTCTTTGCCACTCTGCCCTGAAGGCCAGCATCCTGGAGTCACCTCTTCACTGTAGCCTTTGACACTGGCATTTTGTGAGTACTATTTATTGAAGCTGCCAGTTTTCCTCTTCACTAGCAATATTATATATGAGAAAATGGGAGGAGAGCTTTATCTATTCTGACAACTGTCACTTTAAGGATTGTATACGGTGGTGTGGGACGCATAGGCGCACCCAAGGGGGGGGACCTACGTGTCTGGACCCCCCCCTTTGGACGGCCCTGAGAAGTGGTGCAGTACACAAGGAGCTGGGCCCCTATGTCAGGAGACAGGAACAATTACACAGCACCCAAGGGCCCACAAAAGAGGCTGCTTTTAGGGGGGCTTCGCTCCCCGAAACCCCCCCAACGGGGGCTTTGCCCCTCGGAACCCCGCTGGGGGGTGACACCCCCCTTTCAGGGCCGGTGTGTGTTTCTTGGACCCCTACCTTGGGAAATTTCTGGGTGCGCCACTGGTGGGACGTACCTGGACGACCTGATCTTCATTTGGGGGTACTGTCCTGGATATCTCCCTCACCATCGCCCGCCCAAATGTTGGAGTATTTTCATACAAATGATTTCAATCTACGATTTACAATGGAGGTACACGGAACTGATCTCCATTTCTGGATGTGTATTTAGTGGGCAATGCAAGAACAGGAAAAATTACATCTAGATTGTATCGCAAACCCATTAGTGGGAACTGGGTCCTTAGAGCAGAAAGTAACCATCCTAAGCATGTGATTAAAAATCTGCCGGTAGGGGAATTAATAAGAGCGAGACGCAACTGCACCACATATGTGGATTTCAAGAATGAAGCTGATGTCATGACTAAAAGGTTACAATCAAGAGGATACAAAAAATGGATGTTAGATAGAGCAGTAAATATTGCACAATCAAGGAGTAGAGAATCCCTCCTGGCACAGAAAGAACGAGAACCCCCTCCGGGACCAATAATACCGACCTTCTCAACACCCTTTAGCATCCAGTACTATGACATAAAACGCATTTTTCTGAATAATCTCCCTATATTATATCAAGATAGTAAATCATCAGCTATTTTGGATTCAGGATGTAGGGTGGTCCCTAAGAAATGGAAAGACTTGGGGAGTTACTTGTATTCTAATATTTTTTTGGAAAAAAGAACACAAAAGAAGACTTGGTTGAATTATAGGGGGATGTTTAAATGTGGTGAAATAGGTGAACTATGTGTAAATACGTGGATATGGGTGAAACCTTTTGCAATAATCGAACTGGGAAGCAATATAGAATATCTACCTATATCAATTGTAACATGTCCGTATACGTAGTATATATGGCTACATGTAGCAGCTGTAATAAATGTTATATAGGTTGCACTATCAGATCCCTTAAGGTAAGGATGTCAGAGCACATGACAGGGGCAAATCCCAATTCAAAAGCCAACAGAAAGGGCCTGTCAGGTTTATCGCGCCATTTTAGGGATTTCCATGCAGGGGACCTTAAAACTTTAAAGATCAGGGCATAGAGAGGATACCCTGTCCATATAGAGGGGGCAATTGGGAGAAAGCACTACATAACCAGGAAAAATTATGGATCCTGCGGCTTGATGCACGGATTCCACAGGGTCTGAACTATAGATCCGATTTGCTATACTTTTATTGATCCTGCCTCCTATGGTCCTTTTATGGTATTTGCTCCTTTGTATAATGCATATTGAGTGCACTTGCAATATGATGGTTTAACATAATGTATAAATAACTCATTGGGGAAGGAGGTATGTTTATGTATTACATGAATTAAATCTTTATGGGATCCCCCTACTTTTATGTGGTTGGAGGATTATACCTTTTCTCTTAAAATATGCAATATATAATATGTAATAACCTTGTAGTTGGTAGCTTACAATATGAAATAATGATCTATGTTGTAGTTAATCCTACACTTCTACATCTGTAAGTTTATCATGCCATTGCATTGCTAATGTATCAGGTCTTTGCTTCTCTTTTCTCCCTTTTCTCTTTTCCTTTTTTTCTTTTTCTCTTCCTCTTTTACTTTCAGGTATCAGGTCTTTGCTTCTCCCCCCCTTTTTTTTCTTCTCTTCCAATTTTACTTTCAGGTATCAGGTCTTTGCTTCTCCTCTTTTTTTTTTTCCTCTCTTTCTCCTTTCTCATATTTTTTTCTCTTCCTCTTTTAATTTCAGGTATCAGGTCTTTGCTTCTCCCCCTTTTTTTTTTCTTTTTTTTTACTTCTCTTCCACTTTTACTTTTAGGTATCAGGTCTTTGCTTCTCCTCTTTTTTTTTTTTCTCTCTTCCTCCTTTACTTTCAGGTGTCAGGTCTTTCTTTGCTTCTCCTCTTTTTTTTTCTCTCTTTCCCCTTTCTCATTTTTTTTTCTCTTCCTCTTTTAGGCTGCCTTCAGATTTGCAGATGCCTCCGCAGCGTTTTGCGGAGGCATCTGCAAGCATCTGCATGCAGACGGCAGCCCCTATCTTTATAATGGAGCGCACAGTGTCTGCAGATGCTTGCAGACCGCCGTGCGCTCCCATTGCCCGCCATGAGTGATCTGTGCGCAGGCTGACGCCTGCGCACAAATCACACACTCTCGCCCGCACCAGGGACGCAACATGTGCGGGCGAGAGTGCAAGTATCTGCAGACACCGTGCGCTCCATTATAAAGATAGGGGCTGCCGTCTGCATGCAGATGCAAAACGTTGCGGAGGCATCTGCAAATCTGAAGGCAGCTTTACTTTCGGGCATCAGGTCTTTGCTTCTCCCCTTTTTTTTAATTTTTTTTACTCTTTTAACTCTGCAGGTATATGAATGGATAGAAATAAATGATGTATATTTGTCACACATGCAAAAGGGGGGTGGTTTTGCTTTTTAAATTGTATATATTCCTGTTGTTTGTATTGCCATTGTACTGACGATTAAGTGGGCTACACCCACGAAACGCGTCCAGAGCTCCTCCGGAGGATGTGTGATTTTTAAATTTTTAATCATGAAATAAAAATAATTTTTGTGGCACCGGATTCTGCACCTTTATTCTATTGCTACTGGTGGTTGCCAAGCCACCTTCTGGTTTGCCTGGGAGTCCTGGGAATATTAGGTGGTGGAGCTAATCCTTTTCTTGATTAGGAGCTGTCTTGCGTTGCCTTGTCCCACTTGACTTGTTGCTTTTCTTTCTTGAAGCACTGCCACTCTTTTCTATCTGGCATCCACATGTTGTCAACTCCACATACCCTTACATACAAGCTACCAGGAACCGATCTTGGTTGGTTTCACTCCTTAGAGCACTTCTCTGCACCACTGATTATTTTCACACTTAAAACTTTGGACTAATTATGCAGCAATGCATCTCAATAAGTTTGCTGTGTCACATGACCCTCTTCCCATTGAAAAAAATAAAGTTGGATCCAAAATGACAGACTTCAAAATGGCCGCCATGGTTACCACCCATCTGGAAAAGTTTTCCCCTCCCATATACAAATGTGCCACAAACAGGAAGTTGATATCACCAATCATTCCCATTTTATTTAGGTGCATCTATATAAATGACCCACCCTGTACTACCAGACAGCAAGCAGGTCTAGCAGAGAATGAACTTTATCAGCGACATCAGGTGATGAGTCGTGTGACTATTTAAAGGGTGGGGAAAAAATCATCAGCCACATTACCTGATTAAAGCAACAGTGGAATGGAAAAAACTGACATTAACCCTTAATGTCCCAAAGGAAATTACCAATATTTAAAATTAACATCCTGCAGAACAGTCAACTTGTGACAGTCAACTGCATGGAAACACAAGCAGGTGACACGTTCCTGCCGGGTGAGGCATGATAGACTTGTGACAGTGTCTCTCATGGATCTCGCCCAGTGTCCAATCTCCGGCCTTACAGTGCATTTAGCATAGAGTCCCTTATCCATATTACAATGTGACATACATCTCCATCTTTACATATTGCCTGCAGTAGTCACATTTCGCTTTTTCACCTCAGTTCTAATGAGATAAGAAAGGCTAGAGGAAAAAGCAACCAATTTAGTCTGTGCCTTTTACTTTTTATTTTCCAGGAACCTGTAACTGTGGTGTTTGCTCCTGCTTTGATGGCTTTGATGGACCTGGATGTCAGTGTAAAAAATCTACAGATAGCTGCATGAAAAATGGAACCATATGCAGTGGCCGCGGGAAGTGTGAATGCAATAGATGTACATGCGATCATCCAGGTTACATAGGACCGGACTGCAAGACTTGTCCTGGATGCCCTTCTCGGTGTCAAAGCTTTGGGTAAACAAATAGCATTTTTGCCGTGTAGATACATTTTTATTGTTTGTGTTCACAATCCCTTAAACCTCTAGTTGTCCTCCCCCAATTTATTGATATACGTTTGAGCATTATGTAGTATATATTCCTCTAGGAAAAATACGGTAAGTGACAACCTTTATGGCAACTATTAGGTTAGAGCAGCGATGCCCACCTTATTTCAGACACACGTTTTACAGAAACAGATATACAGTAAGTAATAGAATATATATCAAGAACCCAGCATAATCCTTTGGCATTTCATGCACAGAACACTAAACCACCATTTAATAATATGACTAATTGTAAAGATCAAGACATATGCTTTCATATTTCAAGGATAAATACACTTGACGCTACAATTTGGAAAAAATGCAATATTACATTAGGACATGGTTTTACGAGTACAAGTGCATCTCCATGAATTAGAATATCATCAAAAAGTGTATTTTTTTCCTTAATTCAATACAAAAAGTGAAACACATATATTATATAGAGTCATTACACACAGAGTGGTCTATTTTAAGTGTTTATTTATGTTAATGTTGATGATTATGGCTTAGAGCCAATCAAAGCCCAAAGGTTATTGAGGCAGTTGACAGGGTATGGGGTACTCGGGCACCGGGGCTGATGGCAACTTGGATGGGGGATCACGGCTGGTCGGACCCCAGTCCCGTGCCTTGGACCCTCAATGCAGGAATGGTGGGAGATAAGGGGATTGGTTACGTGACACCACCTATTGTACCTGGTAACGGGTATACCAGCGCTGCGGCCGACCGCTGAGGTGATGGAGATGCAGCTCAGTGTAGTACAGCTCCCCACAGGTGGAGCTTTACCTCAGGGCAGCGGGGAAGGATGAGGGGAGTTGTAGTCGCGTCTCTGCACTTAACACTGCGAATGGCGGCGGTTAAACAGGCACACACACACACACACACACACACACAGTAGTCTTTGTTTCGGTACCTTTTACTGGTGACAGGGTAACAGGTACAGTCCAGAGAAGTAACCAGGTCCCCGATGCAATTTGGGACTTTCACCTTGGAGAGTTGTGAGGCCTCCTGTCTCTGTGTACTGTGGTTTGGGGTAATTCCTACCTGTAACTGAACTCACCGCTCCTTCTTCCCTGCCAGGGCTTTGCTCTAAACTGACATTGAGGTCCTTCTGCGGGGTCCCTATTCTTCCCCTGGCCCCTGGTCCTGTGCTGGGTCAGTTTGGAGTGTCTCTTATTGTGCTTTCTTCAGGGGTTAACTCCTGGTTCTCCCGGGCTTTTACTGCTGCAGTGGATGCTGCTTTCTTTTTAGGAATGATTAATAAAATTAAGTCAAAATACAAATAAATTCCAATTCTTTATTTATATTTCATATCAAAACCATTAAAATTATTGCACAGAGCATTCCCTTATATGGGACCAATCATATTACAGCCTAGACAGTATATATTACATAGTACATGTTATACTCAACAATTCATTCTATCACTGTAGTGTAGTATATATTTCACGTTGTATCTACTACTGGCAAGATCTAATGGACTTCCAGATACATAGGCCAAACCTTTTTAATCTTAAGTAGCTACCCACAAACTATCAATCCCTATTGGGTAATGTCTATGTTGTTGTAGAGTAGCAACTATTGTGAACTAAGGCCCGATCAATCGTCCAACCTTATTAGATAGTTATTAGTTTGAGCATATACCTGATAGAAACTGTTGTGCTGCAATGAAGTCCCCTCTCCCCTACGCCGTTTCGGGCCTTAGTTCACAATAGTTGCTACTCTACAACAACATAGACATTACCCAATAGGGATTGATAGTTTGTGGGTAGCTACTTAAGATTAAAAAGGTTTGGCCTATGTATCTGGAAGTCCATTAGATCTTGCCAGTAGTAGATACAACGTGAAATATATACTACACTACAGTGATAGAATGAATTGTTGAGTATAACATGTACTATGTAATATATACTGTCTAGGCTGTAATATGATTGGTCCCATATAAGGGAATGCTCTGTGCAATAATTTTAATGGTTTTGATATGAAATATAAATAAAGAATTGGAATTTATTTGTATTTTGACTTAATTTTATTAATCATTCCTAAAAAGAAAGGGGTTTTCTCTCCTTTATTTGTTGAGTTATATGTCATTGGAGTGACTACTTTTAAAAGGGAATTTATTTTTGCAGTGGATGCTGGCAGCGTCGGACTCCGGTGTCCGGGTGTACTACAGGGAAGCTTGATCTGTTCCCTTCTTTAATTCCCTGCTTCCTCCTCTGGCCTCCGACCCTCGCCCAAGGGTGCAGCACAGCTGGGTCAGTGTTCCCTGGTCCTGGGCCTGGATCTCTCCCAGTGACCAGCTCCTCACTCCTGCTCTCTTGACTGGAACAACTCCCTGACTAAGATTAACTGACTCCTCCCCTCAGGCCTGGATCTTTTAAAGGTGATCTGGCTTAAAGCAGCCAGTAGAGCTCCCCCTTCAGGTCTGGGGTGGAAGGTGTTGTGTGCTGTGTGTACCAAGGTGTAAATCCCTCCTTGCATCGGTGGATCCTGTGGCAATCCCCTGCAGGGGTGCCACATTATTATCTCAGAAAATTAAAGTAGGAAGATGAAAGGTCTAAGAAATAAAATATTTTACCTAAATGGGTATCAGAGGCTTCACCTTGTGTGGTTGTAAGAGTCACAACCACTATAAAAGCATATATGATGGCTGCTGCAGTCCCCAGGCTGATGCATATAGAATAGGGAAGATGAAGGGTTGAAAACTGCTCTGCTGTATTACACGAGACATGAAAGGATGAATATAATATTGATTTATTAGTCAATGTGTTTCAAGGCTCCCTGGCCCCTTCCTCAGAACAAACCAATATCATATTACCATGCTTCAGGGAATTTCAGGGAGGCCTGAAACGTGTTGACTAATAAATCAATATTATATTCACCCTTTGATGTCTTGTGGAATACGGTAGCGCAGTTTATAACCTTTCATCCTCCCTTCTTTAATTTTCTGAGTTAATGACCTTTGGGTTTTCATTGGCTGTAAGCCATAATCATCAACATTAACAGAAATAGACACTTGAAATAGATCACTCTGTTTGTAATTACTCTACATAATATATGCTGTTAACTTTTTGTATTGAATTAGAAAAAAAATTAACATTTTGATGATATTCTAATTCATTGAGATGGCACAGGGCAGTATCCGTTCACAAGTTCTGTGTTTCTTATGCCCTGGCATGCTACATGAAAGAGGGGGTCCTGGCTGTATGTTTGGACTTTTGTCAAGGAGGCCATACGCCTTTGCAGGCTGCATGATACCGAAAGCTTTGGCTGGCCAGGACCAGATGTTAACCAGTTCAATGAGAGAGACCACCTGTTCTTTTGAAACAGTCCTTTACTAAACAGCAATTTGATGACAAGTAGCTATATTCGATAGCGGGGACACAACTTCTTGTACGTTTACTCTTGAGTACAGAGCATCACTAAACATATCTTTCTTACTTCTTCACACTTAGTTCTTCTTCCGTTTGCCTAACTAGTGTCGAGCCCCAGACCCTGGGGTACTCGGGTATTAGGCTCGGTGGGTGTTTTCATGGGGATGTCACGGGTGGCAGCGCCTGAGCCCGTGGCCTGGGTGACACTTCAATAAGGGCTGTATGTACAGGGGATTAGAGTTTGTCATGTGATGCCACCTGTAGTACCTGGCGATGGGTCACCAGCGCCGCCACAGTCCTCCGGAGGTCGATGGTAATGCAGCTAGGGTAGTAAAGCTCCCTACAGGTGGAGCTGGTCCTCTGGGGCAGAGTTCCTGTAAGCAAACAGGTTGATGAAGATAACGACATAAAGGCAGAGTCACTTTCTCCCGGGTACTTTACTGTAAACGGTCAACAGCGAGATACAGAGTCCACAGTTCAGCAAGATGTTACTCAAACAGGTAGCTCTACGGTTGGCTGCAAGTGGATGCCAGGTGGTATGGTGGTGCCTGTGGTGTACCTTAGTTGACGAACCCGTGTCCTTTCTTCCCCACCTAGGATGAGTCTATACCCAATGGCTCCTTAAAGGTAGACTTGGGGCTCCCCTCCCTCATGGTGATGAAGCAGGCAGACCGCTCCATCTGGCAGGGTGCTGTGGCGTTAAACGGACCACAGCAGCCGGTTGACGACTTTCAAAGATAGACTTTGGCCGTTTCCTCGGGCCCGTGGTGGACTGGGGAATTCCCTGGAGTATGGTCGCTCCACACTGGGGTTCCCCCTTTCTCTCTAGGGCCCAGACTCCCTCATCAGGTGCCCTCTCTCAGGATCCCCTCAGGATCCTCTCTCATCTTCCCTCCGGATCAGCGTAGAGCTGCCCGGGTTAACCCCCACCTCGATCCACACTCCAACTCCTCTTCTCCTCCTCCTACTTCAACTCTCTTACTGACTACTCTTTGTTTCCCCTAGAGGTGAATATCTCCCTGGTAACCTCCCACTCCTATTCTAATGTGGGAGTGCAGGAATGGGTCCCACCCACCAACCTAGGATCCACTTTCAACTGGGGAAAATTACACCTCTTTTACGGGTGCAATACCCCACTGTGACGCCTGACCATGTGGGGCGCCACACCAGCTTTACCATTACACAGCTAAGCACTATAGTATGGTCTATGAAAGTTATCTTTTCCACGAGTGGTCCACATCTTATCTGCCTCCAAGAAGACTGATTTGCCAATATAGCCAGACTTAGCTGTGAGCTTCCTGATGTTTAACAACTTAAGGAGCTCCAGACAGGGGAATTCACATCATCTCTCGTTTCTGTTCCATCCTGGCCCTTTACCTTTTTAAGAGTTGTAACTCAGGGCCGTGCTGCTTGGTGTCCTGTCCTCGGACCTGCAAGGCGGAGAGAAGACATGGCACATTGAGGGAGCAACACACACACGAGTAGTAGAATAGTGAAAATTATAACTTTATTATTGCAATAGACCAAACAAGAATAAAAACAATTAAAACCATGGGGTGCCAATGCAGAACACAATGCTGAACATATGTACAGAATACAATGCTGACAAAACATGAGCAGGATATGACACAATATCAGTGATCACAACAGGTTAGACAAAATACAGGATTGAGTTGTAGGGAGAGACCCGAGGGTGGGGGATGAGAGCAGGTACGAGAAGTACTAGTGCTACTTCACCACAATATTTTACATAAATACGCTTGTTAGCCCAATATAAGGTGTACAGTGTTATGGGTAGCCAAAAATTCAGCAAATCATCCAATGAATAGGAGTCGTTTAGTAGTCCCAAACACAGTGGTCCCTAGGGGTGGTCACATATGGATAATAACAAAGATCTTATCCATGAGCTAACTAACCGTGTAATTGGTACAAAGACCACCCATATATATATTGGGTACCCCCTATTTTTTGCATATAGTCAAACAGTGTGGGTCACCGTATCCACTGACAGTGGAAGATAAAGTGCATATTACCAGTCCGTAAATTGTCCGAAGTGTCAGTCCGAGGTATAAAGCGAGGTTACTGCAGGGCACCCAGGCCCCACGCGTATCGCTGCCAGGGCGCAGCTTCCTCAGGGGAAGTATAAGTCTGTTGCACATTGGAACTCATTTTATATCTGTTGGTAATTAATGATTGGATACAGCTGAGAGAGCACAATTGGACCACATGATATTGCCATAGGTGGAAGTGACATCACAATCACAACTCCGTGACCATGGTAACAAGTAAACAGTGTACCTTATACCTATTACAGGAAGTGACATAGCGGAAGTGACATCGCAGTCACAACTCAGTGACCATGGTAACAAGTAAACAGTATATCTTATACCTATTACAGGAAGTGGAAGTGACATCGCAGTCACAGCTCGGTGACCATGGTAACAAGTAAACAGTATATCTTATACCTATTACAGGAAGTGACATAGTGGAAGTGACATCGCAGTCACAACTCAGTGACCATGGTAACAAGTAAACAGTATATCTCATACCTATTACAAGAAGTGACATAGCGGAAGTGACATTGCAGTCACAGCTCAGTGACCATGGTAACAAGTAAACAGTATATCTTATACCAATTACAGGAAGTGGAAGTGACATCGCAGTCACAACTCAGTGACCATGGTAACAAGTAAGCAGTATATCTTATACCTATTACAGGAAGTGGAAGTGACATCGCAGTCACAGCTCAGTGACCATGGTAACAAGTAAACACTATATCTTATACCTATTACAGGAAGTGGAAGTGACATCGCAGTCACAGCTCAGTGACCATGGTAACAAGTAAACAGTATAGCTTATACCTATTACAGGAAGTGACATAGCGGAAGTGACATCGCAGTCACAACTCAGTGACCATGGTAACAAGTAAACAGTATATCTTATACCTATTACAGGAAGTGACATATCGGAAGTGACATTGCAGTCACAGCTCAGTGACTATGGTAACACGTAAACAGTATATCTTATATCAATTACAGGAAGTGGAAGTGACATCGCAGTCACAACTCTGTGACCATGGTAACAAGTAAACATTATATCCTAAACCAATTACAGGAAGTGGAAGTGACATCGCAGTCACAACTCAGTGACCATGGTAACAAGTAAACAGTATATCTTATACCTATTACAGGAAGTGACATAGCGGAAGTGACATCGCAGTCACAACTCAGTGACCATGGTAACAAGTAAGCAGTATGTCTTATACCTATTACAGGAAGTGACATAGCGGAAGTGACATCGCAGTCACAGCTTGGTGACCATGGTAACAAGTAAACACTATATCTTATACATATTACAGGAAGTGGAAGTGACATTGCAGTCACAACTCAGTAACCATGGTAACAAGTAAACAGTATATCTTATACCTATTACAGGAAGTGACATAGCGGAAGTGACCTCGCAGTCACAACTCAGTGACCATGGTAACAAGTAAGCAGTATGTCTTATACCTATTACAGGAAGTGACATAGCGGAAGTGACATCGCAGTCACAGCTTGGTGACCATGGTAACAAGTAAACAGTATATCTTATACCGATTACAGGAAGTGACATAGCGGAAGTGACATCGCAGTCACAACTCAGTGACCATGGTAACAAGTAAACAGTATCTCATACCTATTACAGGAAGTGACATAGCGGAAGTGACATCGCAGTCACAACTCAGTGACCATGGTAACCAGTAAACATTATATCTTATACATATTACAGGAAGTGGAAGTGACATCGCAGTCACAACTCAGTAACCATGGTAACAAGTAAACAGTATATCTTATACCTATTACAGGAAGTGACATAGCGGAAGTGACATCGCAGTCACAACTCAGTGACCATGGTAACCAGTAAACAATATATCTTATACATATTACAAGAAGTGGAAGTGACATCGCAGTCACAACTCAGTAACCATGGTAACAAGTAAACAGTATATCTTATACCTATTACAGGAAGTGACATAGCGGAAGTGACATCGCAGTCACAACTCGGTGACCATGGTAACAAGTAAACAGTATATTTTATACCTATTACAGGAAGTGGAAGTGACATCGCTGTCCCAACTCAGTGACCATAGTAACAAGTAAACAGTATATCGTATACTTATTACAGGAAGTGACATAGCGGAAGTGACAACGCAGTCTCAACTCAGTGACCATGGTAACAAGTAAACAGTATATCGTATACTCATTGCAGGAAGTGACATAGCAGAAGTGACAACGCAGTCTCAACTCAGTGTCCATGGTAACAAATAAACATTATACGTATTGCAGAAAGTGAGCCAACATATGGAGTGAAAGAATATCACTCCAGATGTCTGATATGATATAATGTCACACCTCTAGGTCGGATGATCCACGTTGTAAACGATCACCACTTTTGTATACAACAGATGGAGGACCCTAGGGACCACAATTATCAAAAAGAAAAGGGGAGGAAAAGAACCATCGACTTAGAACATACGAATAGAAGTTTATAAAGGCAGTCCATCCAAGGTATATAATCCTGTTCTACGAGGTCCAATGGTTTCAAACCGTTATTAAGGTAGATGATATTTTCCAAGATATAAAAAGTCCAGGTTTCCATGAGAATAAGGTCTTTGGAGAAGACAATTCTTTTCCGAGTTAAATTGGTATTCAAGAAAAATTGGATCTGGGGCAGAGGGAGGTTTCATGGCATCAATGAAGATAATCAACCTAAGAAGCCCGTGAACAAGAATTCTTCGTTGAGACCTACGGGAGACATGGAGTTAAGTGCATATATCCAGCGTGATTCAAGACATAGCAATTTTTTAGTCATGTCGCCGCCCCTGATGGTATTTTGTATGAAATCCAGGCCCACAATTCTCATCCCTCTTGGATTGCCTTGATGATATTGTAAAAAATGCGCGGCTATTGTTTTAAGTTTCTTACCTTTCGCGCTATCAGCTTGTGCCAGGTTGATAGTAGAAATGTGACTTTGGATCCTTTTGCGGAGCTCCTGTGTAGTTTCTCCTGTGTAGACTCGGTTGCAAGGGCAAATAATTCCATAAATCACATTAGAGGTCTTGCAGTTAATGAAGTGTTTCAACACGTGTGCTTTGGAGTCCTGTGGATTGATAAATGACGAATAAGTAGGGGTCATGTATTGACAGATGTTGCAGGCACCACATGGAAATGAACCATGGAGTCGTACGCCCCGTCCAAGCCTGGTGCTGGGTCGCTTAAAGTGACTCGCCGTTAATTTATCCCTCAGATTTGGGGCCCTACGTGCTGTCAGAGGAGGGTAGGCAGAGATCAAGCCCCCCAATCTTATATCTGAGGTCAAGATATTCCAATTTTTTCGTAGGATTTCACCTACCTCTTTCCACTGGTTGTTGTAATTGGTTATGACGCGGAGCATGTCCTCTGATCTCCTATCCTTGGGTTCCAGGAGGGTGGTCCGATTTGTCGTTTTGGCCCGGATGAAGGCGCGTGAGATCACCTTGCGGGGATAACCACGTTCCACAAAACGATTGGTGAGGTCGAGTGCGTTTGTCTTGAAATCCGTGTTACTGGAGCAATTTCGTCTCACCCTTAAGAATTGTCCGGTTGGTATACCCTGGCGAAGGTGTCTAGGATGAAAGCTGGAAAATTTCAAGAGAGAGTTAGTGGCCGTGGATTTCCGGAAAAGGGTGGTCATTAGTGTGTTATTTTCACGAAAAGCCTGGATGTCCAAAAAGGTGGCGGAATTGGCTGAGATATTGTGAGTTAGGTGTATGTTCAGCTGGTTGTTATTTAAACTGTCAAGAAAAGATCTGCACTCCAGCTCAGGTCCCGACCACACAAAAAAGACATCATCTATGAACCTATGCCAATGGGTTACGTTTTTGGCATAGGATTCAGAGGGGAAGACCACCCTCTCCTCCCACCAACCTAAGAATAGGTTGGCGAATGAAGGTGCGCATTTTGCGCCCATGGCCACTCCGGACGTTTGTCGATAAAATTGACGATCAAAAATGAAAAAGTTATGAGTGAGTACAAAATTCAAGAGCTCCAAAAGGAACGAGTCTTTTTGATAATTGTGGTTCCTAGGGGTCCTCCATCTGTTGTATACAAAAGTGGTGATCGTTTACAACGTGGATCATCCGACCTAGAGGTGTGACATTATATCATATCAGACATCTGGAGTGATATTCTTTCACTCCATATGTTGGCTCACTTTCTGCAATACGTATAATGTTTATTTGTTACCATGGACACTGAGTTGAGACTGCGTTGTCACTTCTGCTATGTCACTTCCTGCAATGAGTATACGATATACTGTTTACTTGTTACCATGGTCACTGAGTTGAGACTGCGTTGTCACTTCCGCTATGTCACTTCCTGTAATAAGTATACGATATACTGTTTACTTGTTACTATGGTCACTGAGTTGGGACAGCGATGTCATTTCCACTTCCTGTAATAGGTATAAAATATACTGTTTACTTGTTACCATGGTCACCGAGTTGTGACTGCGATGTCACTTCCGCTATGTCACTTCCTGTAATAGGTATACGATATACTGTTACTTGTTACCATGGTCACTGAGTTGTGACTGCGATGTCACTTCCACTTCCTGTAATTGGTATAAGATATACTGTTTACTTGTTACCATGGTTACTGAGTTGTGACTGCGATGTCACTTCCACTTCTTGTAATATGTATAAGATATATTGTTTACTGGTTACCATGGTCACTGAGTTGTGACTGCGATGTCACTTCCGCTATGTCACTTCCTGTAATAGGTATAAGATATACTGTTTACTTGTTACCATGGTTACTGAGTTGTGACTGCGATGTCACTTCCACTTCCTGTAATATGTATAAGATATAATGTTTACTGGTTACCATGGTCACTGAGTTGTGACTGCGATGTCACTTCCGCTATGTCACTTCCTGTAATAGGTATAAGATATACTGTTTACTTGTTACCATGGTTACTGAGTTGTGACTGCAATGTCACTTCCACTTCCTGTAATATGTATAAGATATAGTGTTTACTTGTTACCATGGTCACTGAGTTGTGACTGCGATGTCACTTCCACTTCCTGTAATCGGTATAAGATATACTGTTTACTTGTTACCATGGTCACCAAGCTGTGACTGCGATGTCACTTCCGCTATGTCACTTCCTGTAATAGGTATAAGACATACTGCTTACTTGTTACCATGGTCACTGAGTTGTGACTGTGATGTCACTTCCGCTATGTCACTTCCTGTAATAGGTAAAAGATATACTGTTTACTTGTTACCATGGTTACTGAGTTGTGACTGCGATGTCACTTCCGCTATGTCACTTCCTGTAATAGGTATAAGATATACTGTTTACTTGTTACCATGGTCACTGAGTTGTGACTGCGATGTCACTTCCACTTCCTGTAATTGGTTTAGGATATAATGTTTACTTGTTACCATGGTCACAGAGTTGTGACTGCGATGTCACTTCCACTTCCTGTAATTGATATAAGATATACTGTTTACGTGTTACCATAGTCACTGAGCTGTGACTGCAATGTCACTTCCGATATGTCACTTCCTGTAATAGGTATAAGATATACTGTTTACTTGTTACCATGGTCACTGAGTTGTGACTGCGATGTCACTTCCACTATGTCACTTCCTGTAATAGGTATAAGATATACTGTTTACTTGTTACCATGGTCACCGAGCTGTGACTGCGATGTCACTTCCACTTCCTGTAATAGGTATAAGATATACTGTTTACTTGTTACCATGGTCACTGAGTTGTGACTGCGATGTCACTTCCGCTATGTCACTTCCTGTAATAGGTATAAGGTACACTGTTTACTTGTTACCATGGTCACGGAGTTGTGATTGTGATGTCACTTCCACCTATGGCAATATCATGTGGTCCAATTGTGCTCTCTCAGCTGTATCCAATCATTAATTACCAACAGATATAAAATGAGTTCCAATGTGCAACAGACTTATACTTCCCCTGAGGAAGCTGCGCCCTGGCAGCGATACGCGTGGGGCCTGGGTGCCCTGCAGTAACCTCGCTTTATACCTCGGACTGACACTTCGGACAATTTACGGACTGGTAATATGCACTTTATCTTCCACTGTCAGTGGATACGGTGACCCACACTGTTTGACTATATGCAAAAAATAGGGGGTACCCAATATATATATGGGTGGTCTTTGTACCAATTACACGGTTAGTTAGCTCATGGATAAGATCTTTGTTATTATCCATATGTGACCACCCCTAGGGACCACTGTGTTTGGGACTACTAAACGACTCCTATTCATTGGATGATTTGCTGAATTTTTGGCTACCCATAACACTGTACACCTTATATTGGGCTAACAAGCGTATTTATGTAAAATATTGTGGTGAAGTAGCACTAGTACTTCTCGTACCTGCTCTCATCCCCCACCCTCGGGTCTCTCCCTACAACTCAGTCCTGTATTTTGTCTAACCTGTTGTGATCACCGATATTGTGTCATATCCTGCTCATGTTTTGTCAGCATTGTATTCTGTACATATGTTCAGCGTTGTGTTCTGCATTGGCACCCCATGGTTTTAATTGTTTTTATTCTTGTTTGGTCTATTGCACTAATAAAGTTATAATTTTCACTATTCTACTACTCGTGTGTGTGTTGCTCCCTCAATGTGCCATGTCTTCTCTCCGCCTTGCATATCTGTCCACCTTGGCACGGTGAGCGACCCCTCCTTCCCTTGATATAATTCAGATCATTGCGGTGCACCCTGTTTTCTGTTGAAACTGTCCTCGGACCTGTCTCACCCGTTCCCTTAGCCCTTTGGTTAGTTTTCTGACCTGTTTCCAACATATCACTCTACACCTCAGTGAACTCTCTCTGTCTCAGTATTCATGATCTCACTGTTCTTTGTCTTGGTCTCAATCTCCTCTCTTCCTCTAGAGACATCCATGTCATATGGTACAGCTACTAGCCAGACCTTAGGTCTGTTTCTGTGTCAGGACAGGCCCTATCAGACATTCTGCCAGGAAACTGTCACTGTCCCTACACCCAGGCCCCTCTACTCTGGGCTAGTCCAAAATATTAACCCTCACTGTTCCTACTGTCGGACAAACACAATTCACACTGCACATCATTAACACCCAACATATTACACTTTACAACAACACTGATGTCTTTGAGGGGGAATATGGGCAGAGTGTCCATCTCCTAACACCAACAGTTATAGTTGTGTGAGCTATGTGAGATCTTAAACCCTCTAGGAATTCATGGTTAGGTCAGAGTGGACTTTGTGAGAATTTTGGTAATGAAAGTGAGTAAAATGCCTGTACATTGCAAGAGACTGATGGGACAAGATCTGGGGCTGCTGCAAGTGAAAGTGGGGACAAGGAAGAAAACCTCCTGCTCTGTACAATGAAGGCGCATATTACAAGGTGAAGCTAATCTGTGATCATTTGAAGCTGGTCTGTTAATATCCCCTGTGTAGCTATACCTACTGTTGATTGCTATGTTTTCTGACTGCTCTTAAAACAGAATTCCATTAAAGGGAATTTGTAATCAGGTTTTTTGCTACCTCATCTGAGAGCAGCATGATGAAGGCAAAGAGACCCTGAGTACAATGATGTATCACCTAGATCAATGGGTGCTCCTGACACAATCAAAGATTTTAGATTTAGCATTCAGCAGAGCTGAGAAAGCTGCACCCACCCATACCTGATTCTCTATATATAAAGTCTATAGACAGTGATCTACTAATCACAGCAGAGGGTGTGCCAGTCTAGCTGACCTAGTCTGGCAATTATTACCTCCTGACACAAAAACAAACATTGCAGGTAAACAACTGCACACATTGTGATAAGAGACACATCACTGAATTTTCTGTATTAAACCCTGCAACATGCTGTCTTCATATTACAAAGCAAACACCTGCTGCCAGATTCCCTTTAAGGAACTCTTACATATCTATAAATGATAATATCATCAAATAGGAAGAAATCTAGAAGTGGTAAAGCACGTTCTTAGTGCATTATTACAGATGGGACAGCTTTTAATAAGTTGAAAGTTGATCATAACAATCCATATACCTTTCAAGGGTATATAAATTAAAAAGATTAGGTTTTTATGTATTTATGTTGGCTTGTTATTCTCAGGATCACATGTCTTAAAAGCTTCCCTTTCCAATATTATAGGCCCTGTGTTGAATGTCATATTAAAAAAGGGGAGAAATCTGGGGACTGCACAGGTATTTGTTCTGGAGCCAGAATCACACTAGTGGAGGATGTCACCGAACAACCAATTTGCAAAGAGAAAGATTCCGAAAACTGCTGGATGCAGTATTACATCCATGAGGAGGATGGCAGAGACAAGTTCTCCATACGATATACTTCAAAAAGAGGTAAACAGCAAGTTCTAATCATGTGAACACTATATCACAAAATTGCAGAATGAGTTATTCCCTTGCGTATATTCAAAAGTGTTATTGCAATTGCTTCTCTGAACAAAGGTTTCTGCTACTATTGAATGGAATCTGTCAGGTCAAAAATTGATATGTAAGGGTACCTTTACACGCCGCTACTGGAGGATGGATACAACCCGCTACTTCACGTGCACGAGCACGCTCAAACGGTTACAAACGGTAAACGCACCTCCTTTACACGCCGCCACAAGGTGCGCTATGCTACGCAACATCTATAGCTAGATACATCGCCGGGTGTCTCAAGTAGCCATCTGTAACTCATCTTAGCTCATTTACACACCGCTACAACCAGCTAATATGGGCGTAACTGGTGCAGCAGGGACAGCACATAGGCGTGCTACAATTGTGGATTACGAGACGTCCGTACGCTGATAGGACAAAGCAATAATACCTTGATTGGGCAGGCATCGCAGGAGGCTGATTAATACTTGACGCTCGAGCAATTGTGTAGTGTGACTGGTCAGCTCCTTAAATATGCCGCCCTGTGCGGCGACAACCAATCGCAACGCAGGAGCTTCCTCCAATGATCGCTGAAGGGGGCGCGGAAACCCGGAGCCTGTGTCATGCCCCAGCTACATAGCATGGTGTAGAAACAACCCTTCTGTTCCTTCTTTACACGCCGATACAGCTCGCTACAATCGGCTTTGTAGCCATCTGTTTTCGAGCAGTGCTCGGAAACAGATGTATCTGTTGCCGGCTGTCTCGTCCCGTCTTCACACGCCGCTACTACGGGCTATATTGACGCTACAAGCTACATTTGTAGCCTGTAGCGGGTTGTATCCATCCTCCAGTAGCGGCGTGTAAAGGTACCCAAACTGATATCATTTTCTAATTCTTCTGGTACAGCTCTTTTTATTTATGCATTTCTTTTATTCATCCCCTATCCTCTGTAAACTGCAAAAAATAAGATTGATCCCAACTGTCAATCACAGTGAGTGATAACTAACTTCTCTGCTGCCTACTCCCCAGGGAATGAATATTCATGTAATGACATCACTGCACTGCACGTCTCTGCAAACATACAACCAAACTGTTAATGAAAGCTAGTAGTGAAACACTGAGCTCAGGGGGGAGGGAGAAAATACCAGCTTGGTTAGGCAAGGTTATTTAAATAACATTTACATACGCTGGAC
This sequence comes from Allobates femoralis, assembly GCA_033576535.1. Taxonomy (NCBI): domain Eukaryota; kingdom Metazoa; phylum Chordata; class Amphibia; order Anura; family Aromobatidae; genus Allobates; species Allobates femoralis. The sequence continues at coordinate 73,818,519 of JARQOC010000011.1, forward strand.
TATTCAGCAGTGAAAGTAATGGACCGGACTATTGGAGCCAGCTGCGTGCAGTGGTGGATTAAGTGGATCATGGGCCCGGGGCAGTTCATAAAACCTGGCCCCCGCCCGCCAAAAATATTTTCTGCAAAAATTTTGTAGCTCTTCTCAGAAAAAGAGTGCACATGATGATTTTTAGGCATCCAAATTAAAATATTTATTAGAACATGAAAACGAAGATAAATTACTTTTTTTTCACAAAACACCCGGGGCGGTCGAAAAATTTGCCGCCCCCTTGGTCGTTCATAATCCGGGGGTCAGGGGGGTACCGCTAGTGGGTTAGGAGCCTCATAAGAGTACCTGTTAATCAGGGTCAAATTCAATGGTGATCAGCTGCTGTAGGACGCGCGCTTGCGGCCTCCGGGATCCGGAACAGCCGCTGGTGCTTAATTATGATGTCATGCCGTAATGCCGTAAAGTGCGGGCAGCGACATCACCACAGGTCCTACCACCGATCACCACGGTGTCCCTATTATAGTCATTATATTGTTATCTGGGACAATGATGTTAACATTTCCCCAATAGAACACGCTGGGATATACAGTATATAGCACCAAAGATAGAAGAATGGAATAAATCAAACACAGAATACAAAACGATCTACCTGTAAATTAATGAGAATAAACAGTAATATACACATAGGAAACATTGTGTACGGAGGAAGATAGTAACATACAGGTCAACACATAGTACAGAGAGCAGAGGATGGCAATATACAGGTGTACACCTAGTACACGGTTTGCACACACACACACAGAGGCACGGCTCACACACACACACACACACAGAGGCACAGCTCACACACACACACACACAGAGGCACAGATAACACACACACAGAGGCACAGCTCGCACACACACACACATGCAGAGGCACAGCTATTACGTTATGTGTGCTCGCTTCACCGAGTGTTCACTGCATTGTGCCTAAATAAAAACTTTCACCAAAAAAAAACACAAGAATGTGCAGTGTCTTAAAACTTTGGACTGTACACGGGACCTTTTAGGTGTGTACATTAGCACCTCGATTTTGCAACTCCATGGTTTGCACACCTTGTTTCTACTACTTGCTGCATAATTATGCAGACTTTCCATTAATACTTTCTAAGACTACTCTCAATTTCTGCTTGAGAAATATTCTGCAGCAACCAACTGAATAACCTACAATTTTTTTTATTACTTAATTCATAGAATGCCCTGAAGCCCCCAACATCTTTGCGATTGTGGGAGGTACAATTGCAGGTGTCCTTCTAATCGGAGTGGTCTGTCTTATCATATGGAAACTGATCACAGAAGTTAAAGATAGAAAAGAGTGGCAGCGCTTCGAGAAAGAAAAGCAACAAGTCAAGTGGGACAAGGTAACGTAAAACAGCATCTAAATAAGCCAAGATTCAAGAGAAAGCTACACTTTAACTCTCAATGTGGATATCTAGATAGTTTGTGTGAGAGGGCCACTTTAATCTACCAAATGTTTGCAGGTAGACTCTGAATTTTACTACATATAAGGCTGGCTTCACACCACAGTACAGTCCGGTTCAGGGCTGTCCGGTGTAACCCAGACAGCCCTGGACCGGTTTTTAGCCCCATAGTATCCAACGGATGAATCTGGGAGAATTCGGATTATTTTCACCGGACACAAAAACATTGCTTGCAACATTTTTGTGTCCGGGAAGAAAAATCTCCCCAAAAACCTGTATCCCGGATTCTCCCGGATTCTCCCGGATCCTTCCGAATCTGGGGCAATCCAGCGCTCCCTCATATGGGAGCCTATGGGGCTGGAATTTCCCGGTCTGGGGGATCAGGGAACCAGACACCGGCGGCTGCACGCCACTGTGATTTCAGGACTGCGGCTAGCTCCCTGCGAGCCGCGATCCTAAAATCATAAGCAGCTGCAGCTGCATCCGGCTGCACACAGGACCGGAGGGCACATTTGGCCCTCTGGTTCTGTGTGCTGATCTGGTCCGGGGCTGTCTGGTTTACAACGGACAGCCCCGGACCTGACTGTGCCGTGGTGTGAAGCCAGCCTTTCAATTTAACACGTCGATGCCTTCCTTATGTTTTCTGCTCCAACACCAAGCTCCATGCATAGGTTGTACCTGCAAATTGGCTCATCTGCATACACAAAATTTGTTTGATTTATTGGAATTGCTAACAATGACAGATGGATTTGAGCATGCCCAATTCTTGGTTTGGAACAATAACGGTTTGAGTTTGGCATCAGGATAAAACACAATTATTTGAACTACAGGTTCGGCCATTTACATGGATGCACTTAAAATGGGAATGATTGGTGATATCAACTTCCTGTTTGTGGCACATTATTATATGGGAGGGGGAAAACATTTCCATATGGGTGGTGACCATGGCGGCCTTTTTGAAGTCAGCCGTTTTGGATCCAACTTTATTTTTTTTAATGGGAAGAGGGTCATGTGACACATCAAACCTATTGAGAATGTCATAAGAAAAACAATGGTGTACTTGGTTGTAATGTAACTTTATTCTTTCATTAGTTATTTACAAGTTTATGACCACTTATAAAATGTGTTCAAAGTGCTGCCCATTGTGTTGGATTGTCACCACCCATCTGGAAAAGTTTTCCCCCTCCCATATACTAATGTGCCACAAACAGGAAGTTGCTATCACCAACCATTCCCATTTTATTTATGTGCATCCAAATAAATGGACCACCCTGTATATTAACAGTCCAATGCGACAAAAGGAAGGTGTAAGCTAAGTGTGGCTTACATGCATCGAGCTGCCCTTGGCTCTTGAGATGGCCATACACATTAGATGGCTGTCTGCCAAACAATGCCTCAGCCAATCGTTCGGCCAACAACTACCTCGTTAGACAATCCCATACACAGGAGCACTCAGACAACCAAAGTTATCTGAGTGTTCACATGTTTTCAGGAAGGGAGAGAAAGCTTGTGTCCTGGGAGAACAAAAGAGCAAAGGATTTGAATTCAAACTAATTCTTTTCTCCATACATAATGTCAGGAATGAGTGGGCAAGCCCCCATACCCATCAAATTAGATGGTGGGTGAATCCTGACAAAATCAGTGAGTACAGCAAAATGTGATCTAATGTGTATGAGGGCTTTTAAAGTCTCCCTGAAAGATCTAAAAATGAACAAGGTTATCATTAAAAAGATGGTCACATGAATAAACAATGCCGTAAAACCTTACTGAAAAGAATTCTTTCAATGAACCCTCAAAATAATCAAATAATAATACAAAACTCTGAATCCATTAAAGAAGCTCTTACAAATCTGTGTAAATGTGTGTGTACTATAGTGTCAGTGTGTTAATATACTCACTGAACACTGTATTCTATGACATCCAGCGTTGTTCCGGTCCTCCCTTGAGTGATGGCTCTTCATGCTCTCTGAGTTACACTGCGCTCTATGTAACCAAAAATAGCTTTTACAATGTTGGACAAGTGTCAGAACGAGGCTCCATAGACTTACATTGTAAAAAAGACATCCGGTTCATACACAAAGCGCAGTGTGATCAAGTGACTTGGAAGAATACCAGAACAGTTAAGGCCGTGTCACACGTGTCAATGTCGCTAGCGACATCACCGAAAAGTGACACATCAGCGATGTCGCTAGCGATATAGCAAGTCCGTCATGGTGTGTGACAGCGTGACGCAACTGCGATTTATCGCTGGTCGCAGGTTGACAGGTTTACGAGGATGAACGTAAACCTGTCAATCTGCAACCAGCGATTAGGCTGGATCGCGCCGTCTGACACCGCAATAGCGATGTTGGCGGCGATCCAGCCTATACCGCAGCATTGCTGCGGATCGCTCGCTGGGTTGATCCCAGCCCAGCGAGCGATGGCTCCGCCCGCATCGCTGCGGCGTCACCGGCAACATCCTGCCGTGTGACACCAAGGCTGCGATGTCGGAAGCGACCGCACACCCGCACATTGCTTCCGACATCGCAGCCTTGGTTGACACGTGTGACGGGGCCTTAATGGATACCAGAGAAGATTGGATTAGGTGAGTATACTAACGCATCATTACATTGTCAATTACACAGGTTTAGGGGTTGGGGGAATAATGGGAGGATTATTTAAGTTGTAAGGATGCCTTGGTAATGAGAACTTAGTAGTACTTTTTTAACCATGCAATGGGACTATATTTGGCCATTTTGGGCCCGGAGGACTTGTAAAAAATTTTACTATTAGAATTATTATAACAATTTTTTTAGAATTATATTTCATCTACACTATATTTATATGCAATGCAATGTAGCTGCAAGGTAACATTCCCACATGCTGTATCCATTGAGGAATCTCCGCAGCTGCAAATTTTGTTGTTGGAACCCCAAGTGAATGATGCCAGCCCCAACTATCAGTCAGAAATACTTTGGATACAACTCCTTGATTTTCTTACAGAACAAGAAGAACTGTATATATTCTCCATATCCACGGTATTTTCTAATATATTGTTCTATTTTCATACTATATTACTATTTTCTCTTTTTTCAGAATGTGAATCCCATTTTTACTACTGCCACCACCACTGTGAAGAATCCGAACTTTGATGGCGAATGAACAGCAAGCACACGGGAATGCTTTATTGCCATTTTTGCTTCAAACATGTATATACTTTTTTTGTTTTTGTTGTTGAAGGTCTTTATTATTTAAAGGAGTTCAAAGGGAATAAGAATAAAATAAGAAAATTGTAGTTATGAATATATTCTTAAATACAGTACCTTCATCTAGCAAGTCACATTTATTCTGCCTAGGGAGGTAATTACCGGAGTACATTAACATTGTCGTCATTTGTTACACAGACAGACACCTGTCATAGACTGTTAATAGAACAAGTGCCTGTGAGCATGTGCAGTTTGAAGCTCCAGAGCTGTGACCTCAACCTGTGATTACCTTTCTGGACAAAAGAGCTTGATTTATTTTCTATTTAAAGGTATTTGCAGAAAACATTCATAACGACACTTTTTTTTCCATTACTAGAAAACCCTGTAAAGTGATGTCCACCAAAGGTCAGGGGCGTAACTACAGTAGGTGCAGGGGTTGCGATCGCACCCAAGCCCTGCAGGCTAGGGGGCCACAGAAGTCCCTTTGGCCTATAGAAAAAGACTAATACTATTAAAGATTTGCAATAATTGGGGGCCCCGTTGGAGCTTTCGCATTGGGGCTCCTGGGCCTGAAGTTACGCCCCTGCCAAAGGTAGTTGGTTAACCTCTTAAATGGAAAGGGATTATGTCCTTGATTGGTTGGATAGGGGTATAGTCTTGTATATAGTATGTAGTGGTCTTGTCAGATAGTAACCAATTTTTAGTCTAGAATAGTAACATGGTAGAAGTTATTAGAGCTAAATTTCCTAAGTTACCAGCTATATATTTATTAAGAGGCAAACCTTTAAATATCAAGCCATAGTCTCGTTACATCTGGATTACTAGCTAACCAGCCAACATCCTCTTGGACTATGACTCCATGAGCCAGTATTGTAATAGAGGTATAGATTACCTTGTTGTGGCTCAACTAAAAGATGAGAATGATCAGCCAATGGCAGGTCAAGAAATTGAGATACAGGTTGAGAACGGTGAACCAGCGAAAACAATCACTGACTCTGATGGTAGATACCTCCCAAATGGTTGCAGAAAACTTCACGGTCAGGGTCAGTTACACAAACCCCGATCAGTCCTACTTTCAGAATGGTCATAAAGAAACCTTTAAATATGTAAAATCCAACCTTTAAAGGGAATCTGTCGGGCCAAAAATCCATATGTAACTGCTATCATTTTCTAATTCCTTTCTCTAAGCTCTCTCTATTCATATATTTCTATTATTTATATTTCCGTCCAATCCTCTGTAAACTTCAAAATAGAGGATTAATTCCTTGTGTCAATCATAGCGAGTTCCCTGCTGTCCACTCCTCAAAGAGTGAATATTCATTCATCATTACACTGTCCTGCCATCCTCTCTGATCTTTCTGTTGTGTGACCAATTCACTGCAGACAGAGAAGGGAGGGGGGAGGAGGGGTGATCTTAGCTGCAGCTATGAGCTCTTCATGTCATTGTGTGTATCTGAGACATATGTACAGTGTGTGCAGCCTGAGATATTTCTATGCGATTATAAGAACAGTTGATCATTTGCTCAGCAGATACACACATTACATGTATGCAGGAAAACCAAAGTTCATATATACACATAGAAATCTTACAGACACATAGGCTGCAGCACAAAACGCCTCCCCCTCCCCAGAACAGAGGCAAGGCAACGTATCGTCCTGCCAGGGCCTTTCATGATGTCAGAGTGAAGTCACGGGCACTAATTGGCCTCTCATGGTCATGTGATATGACATCACGGGAGGTCTTGGCAGGTTGATACATCGCCTTGCCTCTGTACCGGAGACCGCGAAAAGGCGTCGGAAAGGGTAAGTATTTAATCTTTATTATTTTTAATATATTTGCCTTTATTTCATTTTGATTTCGCAGTGTATATTAATTCACTGCGAAATCAAATGGGGCCGGTCACAGATGTCACAGAGGGGAGGAGGAAGCAGGATTCTTCCTCCCCTCTGTGACATCACTCCTCCCCCCGGGCTGTAATAAAGCGTGCTGTGTGAACAGCACTGCTTCTTTTTTTGCGCGGGTAAAAAACGCTGGTAAAAGCACCTGTGCAAAAACGCAAAAAAAGCGCGATGTGTGAACGTAGCCTTAAATAACACTTATACAGCAGCTGGACTATTTGGCTGGTAATATAATGGAGAGGACTAATGTACCAGTTTCCTGCAGGGTCTGAAAGTACTGATAGCATAGAAACTACAAATGGTACAATAATGATTTTACATGTTTTTAGAAGGTCTGCCCAGGCACTATTCAAGGGGATTGTTAGTATCATACTGGAAAATGACCTGACAGAGTCCCTTTAAATTGGCCACTTGAATACATGTAGTTTTTAGGTGGAAAAGTCCAGATCTACATATACTCACTGTTATTGCTGGGGTTAATAATATTGGAGGCCATTAGGGCTGACTCGATGGAGTACTTTAGTAAGGCTGGAAACACACTGGTGAGTGAAAAAACGGTCCGACTGACGGATCCGAGAGTCGGACGAGTGTCGTTTGATTTTTTGGTCAGTGTGGCTTCCGTGTGCAATCCGTGTTTTTTCTCAGCAGCTGTATAATCATTTACTGGAACATTTTACAGTTGTCTGAGCTACAGAATGATATGTATCAGTGAAAAATCAGATACCTCTTGGATGGTCCATGTGCTGTCCAAGTGTGGACCGTGATTTTTGTCAGACCCATAGACTTCCATTGGCAAGTCTCGGCCGTGAATGGCATACTGTCACAGCATGTTGTGACTGCTTTGTCGTCCATGAAGCAGATGAGTAAAAAACGTCCGACACTCGAAAATGTGCTCTTGGACATTGAATAACATTGGTCCGACTGCAATGTGATTTTTACTCGCATTGCAGTCGTCCGAGTTTCACGCCAGTGTGTCCGTACCCTAAGATCTCAGCTCCATGAATCCACATGTCCACATGCCCGGATATATAGCATCATTTATCCCTGATGTGATGAATATGCCTTTTATTATTTGTAAAATGTACTATTGATTCTGTCTTTTTCTTTTTATTGCATCCTTGTGTACATATACAGTAGCCAGACATGTTTAACTAGATTACGTTGTATTTTAAGATGGGTAGTAAGTCCCACAAGTGAGAAATATGTTTCAATTTCTTTCAATAAAGTTTGTTTGATACTAAAGCCAGTGTCTTAATTTTTTGCACAATGAAACTTTAACATTCTGTGTAAACAGTTTTATAGATGATGCACAGATTAAAATCCCCTAAGGGTACCTTTACACGCCGCAACTGCGGTGTGAAAACTGAGAGGCAATCCGGAGCCCCGTCACTGTCACAGTGAAGTTGCTACGAAATTGCGGCGTGTATTTGGGCAACCCGTTGGTGTTTTTGAAAGTTGCTCCTGATTCCGATTTCACTGCACTGCTCAAAAACCAGATGCAACCCTGAAGTTGAAATTCAATGGTTTTGGCGTGTGAAGGGGCGATATGGATGGAATCAGCGTCGCCTACTGATTTCCCGGAGGCGTGCCACAGCGTGCTGGAGACCGCCTTCCCCCAGCGATGATTGGTGGTGGCTACTGTGTTTCCATTGGCTGTCCCTTCACAGGGCGACATATTTGAAGAGCTGTCCATTCACACTACACAATGGCGTCATGTATTGGGCAGCCTTCCTGCGTAGGCTCGCCAATCATGACGCTATTGTGTTATCTAATCAGCATGTTTGGGGAGCGGAATACACAAGTCTGTCACGCCTTTTGTTCTTGCGGCGCACATCAGGTACGCCCACATTCCTTTGGGGATTGCGGCGTGTGAAGCGGCGTCGGGAGTCAACCGGATGTTTCCCACTGTTGGTGTGGGAACTTCCGGAACGACACACCGCCTTAGGTTGAGGGCGAAATTGTGGCATGTAAATGCGCCTTCGGCGTTCGGAGGCAACCATGAAAAATGTGCACGCACACGTTAGGTTGCCTCCGATCACCGCCAAAAGTTGCGACATGTAAAGGTACCCTAAGGGGACTAAAAAAAAGGATCTAAAAAGAATAAAATTAATAAATAACACACACATATATATATATAATTTTTTTTTTTCTCAAATAACCTTCTTCCCTGTTAAAAATTAAAAAAATACTTATTTGGTACTTTCTCATTTGGACAAATCTGATTAAATAGGGGTATATTAAAATAGATGACCGACTACAGAGATTATATAGAATCAAAATACCAGAATTGCAGATTATTTGATCACCTCACTAAAAAAAATGTAATCAGTAGTCAAAGCATCACGTGTACACAAAAGTGGTATTGATAAAAACCTAAAAACCTCAGCTCACCGCACAAAAAACAAGTCCTCCCTCAGGCCCATCAACAGAAAAATGTTGAAGGTCTTGGAAAATGTTGTTCCTTCATTTTGAGACTTTTTTTTTCAAATGAGCCTTTTGCCGCTAAAAAAACGGCTACTTAAAGAAAAAATAATATTTTGTTCCATATTCAGGAAACACGAGTGCCATTTTGAAGACCTTGGCACAAAATATGCTCTCAAACATAAGAGAAAAAAGTGACTTGTGATCTAACGTCCCAGAAGTAAGGGGGAGTACGAAGGAGCAGTTCTGGGGTTACACTGAATTACAGGTACAGTGAAGGTGGAAACAGCACTACGGATCACTTCTTTATAGCTTACTAGCTGTAGAGCCTGGTGTTGCGTGGGCATAGTAACTAACTGTTCTTAGTTATAAGCTGAGTGTATGTCTGTGTGTATGTATGTCCACTATACATATCAACCCTGTCCCCACACACTCCCCCCAACCCGCCCCTTCTACCCACGCTCCCCCCCCAAATCTACCCCTTACCCCTACCCTCACCCTTCTACCCCCAAACCTCCCCCCCCCCTGCACCCCCAATCTCCTAAAAATTGCCCCCTTCACCCCCCCTTAACAAGCACCCCTCTAAACCCACCCCCCCAAAAAATGCCCCCACACCCTGAGTCAAATGGGGTGTGTGTGTGCAAAATTTTGCGATTGTAGATACAACAATGCAAATTCCTTTAGTGGACAATACATACATACATTCATTTCTGTAATTCTTTCTGCCCTTTCTTCCATGGATCTTGAGAAAGCAGCACTTACTTCCCTTTCTTCCATTTCTGAACTCATTTCTGTAATTCTTGCCTCCCTTTCTTTCATTTCTGTAAATCTTGCTCATTGAGGCAAAATACAGTTTTTCTCTTACCGACAATCATCTAGTCACATTCTTTTTCTTATGAGTCATAAGATCAGAATGATCAAGCAGTGACATGACGTGGAATTTTATAGGCTAACATTCTATTGTGACATCACAATGGAGGGGCATGGCTATGTGTAGTGGCTGTGGCTATGTGGAGTGGGTGGGGCTTGCCACACACATGGGCATGGCTATGTGGAGTGGAGCTATGTGGAGCAAGTGTGGCTATGAGGAGTTAGCAGGGCCAAGTGGAGTTGGTGTTGCCATGTGGAGTATTGTGTGGTCACTGTGACGACCATCCGCTGTAAGGCTGAGCTGCTGGTAAGGCAGCACCCCGAGAAACCCCGAGACCCTTAACCCCTATACAGGGATCTGGAATTATAGCGGAGCCCAGGAGGTAGCTGCCTATGGGAGCAGCAGAGCAGGGAGGTCATCTAGGAAGGGAAAAATCAGGAAGCGAAGAACGTAGTCAGAAGTCCAAGTCAAAACCGAGAGGGCAGCAAAGGTACAAAATCGTCAGGCGGTACAGAGTCGAAAATCCAGGCAAAGGTCAGAGTCAAAACCGAGAGGGCAGCAAAGGTACAAAATCGTCAGGCGGTACAGAGTCGAAAATCCAGGCAAAGGTCAGAGTCAAAACCAAACACACACACTATGTCACTTGGGGAACCAAAACTATATTTGGCGGCCTGCAAGACAGGCTCCAATGTATTTGAAGGGCGCGGTTACCTCCCATAGGCTGGAGCTCACAGCCTGATGACCTCATCCGGACCGCCCCTAGAGCCAGGCCAGATGGAGATGCACGACTGGCTCCACCCATCCCACCTCTGACAGAAGAACGCAGGCTGCGCCTAACGGACACCTCTGCAGGGCCCGCTCTTCTGCGACCAACACCACCCAGAGGGGAAACACAGCGGCGCTCAGCGACAGAGGCAGACGTCGCAGGAGCAATTCCATATGAGAACAAGGCCTTCCTATCACCAGCACCACCAGACGAAGGAATCAGGCTCCTCCCAGCGGCCGAGGCAGGAACACCGGCCACCGAGTCCGATGGCGATGTGACAGTCACATGTAGTGGGTGTGGTCACATGGAGTGGGTGAGGCTACATATACACATACACTCAACTTTATATACTAGATGTGAGCTTGGATATTACAAGAATTGTCATTATCCCGTTATGTTCATGCAGAGTGCTTTGGCTGCGTAGTGTAGGTAATGTGGTTGGTGCTAAAATACGCAGCCTTTTACAGTACCAGCAAAATGAATTAGATCTCTGACCGGTATCTCTTGCATGCTCTCTTCTTTCTGTGCATATTTTGAGCCCTACTGCATTTTTGCCAAGACCCAGCATGTGTTGCAAATTTATGTAAAGTACTATAGAATTAATAGCGATATATAAATGAACAAATATTATAATTATTGATTTATTAAGGATTTTTAGAGCACTTTTCATACAAATGATTGGTTAAAAATCACAAGCAAAAATACTACCATAAACATGTGAAAAAGGCGCGTACTGTATAGAAAAAAAACAAGCTACAAATATGCAATGTGTGAACATGACCTCATACACCAGCAGGACTGTTCTGTATGCCCTCCTTCTGAGAGCCACAGAGTTGTTACAGGAAGCTCCTGGCCCAGTTACACACAGATAATTGTGCAGAGATTGTTCGCAGATCTCTGGTTGCAGTGAAATCATGGACACATTGTTACATTTGTACACAGCCACAAAATGTAACAATGTGTCCATGATTTCACTGCAACCAGAGATCTGTGAACAATCTCTGCACAATTATCTGTGTGTAACTGGGCCTTTATCTCATTTGAACTGGGGATGACATTCTCAGTGGTACCACAGGTGGCAGCATTGCTCTATGGTCCTGCATCCTCCTGCAGCCTTCCACTGGTGCCTGTTCTATCCTGGCTCAGTTAGCTGATATTCACCATATTCATTTGTTCACTTTTTATTATTATTATTATTTTTTTTCTGGGGGAGGGAATATCTTGAAAATTGTTTATGCTGACCTCCTGCAGAAAGGTGATGCGTCAGTTGTCTGACGTAAATACACTTATTTACCACACGTAGTTTCACCCTAGTTTTTGGTGTCTGCAGTTATGGAGACGCACCGCTGCATCCCATGAAATGATTTCCTATAGGGTCACACTACAACCTGCGACCTGTCATAGGCACAATAGCGTAGTTACCGGGGTAGGGAGGGACAGACGGGGTGGTTGCCCCAGGTCCTATGTGTGTGATGATCTGCCTGCACTGAACTCCTCAAGATCCTGGATTATGTAAGTGCATGATGTTTTTTAATTTTATTAAAATGTGTAGCGGAACTGTGGGGGCATTATAAAACATGGGGACCCTCATACATTGCAGGGAGAACTGGGGGGGCCCTTATACAGTGGAAGCTGATGTGGGGTCATCATACAGCGTGGGAGCTAATGTGGGGTCCATTATACCGCATGAAAGCTAATGCGAGGGCCATTATATCATTACTAGCTGTGAGCCCGATTCTAAAGAATCGGGAGTCTAGAATCTGTATATAATTTTTTTAAGAGTTTTAAATAATAGACTTAAACACCAGATATATGACTAAGTAGGCGATGTAGGCAGAACTGTGAGGGTAGCAATATAGTGGAGGTGTAGAAAGAGTTAATGTCCGACTAACAGGACTATAACAGAGTAGGAACTTATAATGATATCAGAAATGTTATTGAAGGAGTTAATGTCCCACAGGCACTCCCACAACAGACTCAGCGCTGTAAATTATATCCAAAATGGTGTTCAAGGGGTTAATGTAGCAGTGGCAGTAGTTATAAACACTACCAAATATGCAGTTAATGCTGAACTGGAATATAATGGGTTAATTTCGCAGTGTCATTACAACTCTACACTGTGTAATAGAAATAACAACAATAATGGAATACAAGGGGTTAATGTTCCTACTGGCAGTAGTAATAGAGACTACAAAGTATGGAGTTAAGGCAGAAATGGTATATAAGGGGTTAACTTCGCAGTGGCAGTACAACTACACACTGTGTTATAGAAATTACAGATAAAATGGAATGTAAG
>JARQOC010000011.1:73831510-73867840 GCA_033576535.1 Allobates femoralis
GCGCCCGCGCCGACAGCCACAACGACGGAAGTAGCGCCGAAACTTACGGAAGTGCGTTAGGGGAATTATATATTAGATACTGATAATTCCTATATAATCACATATATAATACAGGCATTGTTCACACACAATTTGCTTTTTTTTTAGCAGTAAAAAAACACACATGCGTTTTTTTAAGAGTGCCAAAAAATGTCCCTTGTGTGTGTGAAACGTTTTTGGACTTAGTCACTTTTTCACCAAATGACCAAAAAAAAACAAAAATTGGGGGTGCTATTGGAAAAAAAAATTTCCTTTTTGGTGACCACTTTGCTGAAAAACGCATGTGCACTCAAATGCGAGTGAGGCTTTGCGAGTCAGTGGCGCCTATTCTGCAAGGACTCACAACGCCATTGCGAGTGAGGCTTTGCGAGTCAGTGGCTTCGTGGCCATTGCGAGTTAGGCTTTGCGAGTTAGGCTTTGCGAGTCAGTCGCGTGCGCGTCGCGCGCCCGCGGACACGACGACGGAAACAGTGCTGAAACTTACGGAAGTGCGTTAGGGGAATTATATATTAGATATAGCATGGGAACTAACGCAGGCAGGGGCGTAATGATTGCGGTCATGATTGGGGATACGGAGGCCCACCTTCCCAAGTGACCACTGCAGCTGGATGTGCGTCCTGGGCCTGGGACCAATCAGGTCCCTGCACTGCGATACACACTACCAGCCAAACACAATGGCCGGCAGCTGACGTCAGCAGTAGCGGAACAGGGGCGGAGCCTGACAATGACATCATGGCCTTTGCACAAGCTCCAATGTCAGCTGCCGGCCTTGTGCGCTGGCTACAGATGAAATCGGGCGATCTGGGAGCGGAGGGAAAGGTAAGTAGAATGCTGTTAGTGAAAGAATGGGGACAAATATACTAGCATGGGGACCATATGTGGCACCCCTGAAGGGGATTGCCACAGGATCCACTGGAGCAAGGAGGGATTTACACCTTGGAACACACAGCACACAACACCTTCCACCCCAGACCTGAAGGGGGAGCTCTACTGGCTGCCTTAAAAAGATCCAGGCCTGAGGGAAGGAGTGGAGTAGTTCCAGTCAGGCAGTGAAGAGAGCAGGAGTGAAGGAGCTGGTCGCTGGGAAAGATCCAGGCCCAGGACCAGGGAACACTGACCCAGCTGTGTTGCACTTTTGGGATAGGGTCGGAAGCCAGTGGAGGAGTAGGAGAATTAAGGAAGGGAACAAATCAAGTTTCCCTTTAGTACACCCGGACACCGGAGTCCGACGCTGCCGGCATCGATTGTAGCAGTAAAAGCCCGGAAGGACCAGGAGGAACAAATCCCCTGAGGTAAATGAAAAGAGACACTCAAACTGACCAAATACAGGACCAGGGGCCAAAAGGAGGAATATGGACCCCGCAGAAGGACCTCATTGTCAGTGATAGAGTAAAGCCCTGAGAGGGAGAAGGAGCGGTGAGTTCAGTCACAGGCAGGACTTACCCCAAACCACCGTACACAGTGACAGAGGAGGCCTCACAACTCTCTAAGGTGAAAGTCCCAAATTGCATCGGGGACCTGGTTACTTCTCTGGACTGTGCCTATTACCCTGTCACCAGTAAAAGGTACCGAAACAACGATCACTGTGTGTGTGTGCCTGCTTAACCGCCGCTATTCACCGCATTGACTGCAGAGACGTGACTACAACTCCCCTCATCCATCCTCGCTGCCCTGAGGTAAAGCTCCTCCTGTGGGGAGCTGTAGTACACTGAGCTGCACCTCCATCACCTCAGCGGTCGGCCGCAGCGCTGGTATACCAGTTACCAGGTACCACAGGTGGCGTCACGTAACCAATTCCCTTATCCCCCACCATCCCCGCCGTTGAGGGTCCAGGGCACGGGACCGGGGACCGACAAGCCGTGATGCCCCATCCAAGTCACCATTAGCCCCGGTACCCGAGTACCCCCTACCCTGTTGACCGCCTCACATACATACCAAGATAGGGATATATATAAAAGGTAGGGGGACATCACTACATAATGAAGGGGACATATATACCAGGACGGAGGACTTTATTACATAATGAAGAGGGGGGCAAGTTCTACATCTTTAGTGGAACGCTACAAGTCCCCATACATCTGACCAACATATGGGGTGTGGGGGGATGCAGGTCCAAATTTTGCACCGAGGCCCATCACACTATAGATACGCCACTGAACGCAGGGGTCATTCTACAGCGTGGGAGCGAATGTGAGGGCCATTTAATAGTGTGTGAGCTAATGTGGGGGCCATTATATAATGTGGGAACTAATGTTGGGCTCATTATGCAGTGTGGAGGCTAATGAGGAGTGTAAGCTATCGCCTAGGGGCCTCGCATGGCAACAGAATGACACCAACAATCATGTTTTTTCAGGTAACACAATACAGCAGTTTATTATGCCATTAGAAACTGCTTAGAACATACAATACATATTTACAACTCACATGTAATACATTATTCACATAGCACACGAACATTAATCACAGTTCAGCACAATATATAATTACAGGTGTTTTACACCGGAGCACTACCACCAGCCCTATCGACTATCAGGAGCACTAACCGTATCTACACTCTGTACAACCTAGAAGACAGTATTTACAATTGAACAACCTATATAGCAATATTTATATTTATCATATCAACATATCCCAATACCTCTACAGGGATCTTTATACCCAGGGCCCACCATAGTAAGAGGAATCTGTGGCACCCCAGAGTCCGGATGCCACAAAGTCACTGCCTCCCTCGGGGGTTAGTGTCATACCTAAGAGCAATAGAGGGTATTCACACAAGGCAAAACCAAAGCACACAACACCTATCTGCCTCCAGTCCTGTGCTCTTAAGCCCGGGTTCAGAGTAGCTCCCCTATAAATTCTGATCTGGGGCAGAGTTGGAGAGTTCAGTTCCTAGGAGCACTGAGGAAGACATCCTGCAGACTGGAGCAGTGCTAAGCTCCCAGGATAGCTAAAGCCTAGCTTGAGGGACCCATAGGCAAGGGTCTCTGGAAGTCGAGGAGAGCCTGGGGATTAGAGCAGTGTCAAGTTCACCCAGAGGAGAAAGTGCAAAGGGCAAAGCAGCATGAAGAGCCCAGGAGCAGCCTCCAGAGAAGTGGGGCTAGAGAAAGACTCGAACTTGCTGTCATACGGCACACTGCAGGGGACATGGGCTGCACTTCAGTTAAGCAGCCGCATGGGAGCGCTAAGAGAGTGAAGCAGCAGGGAGGCCTCAGAACTTGTCAGGTGAGGAGAAACCTGAGTTGCTCCCAGGTTGCCGGATTCCAGCAATATCATCTGTCCTTGTGCCACTATCACCAGTAAAGGACTTGAGGAACCAACAAACCATGAGTACTGTCAGTTACTTTGTGCCCTCCACCCTACAACCTTTCAACATCGACTGCCCTGCGGACCCGCTTCACCTGTGGGGAGCCACTACAGCTCAGCTTGCCTGTCCATCATCCCCAGAGGTTCTGCAGCAGCGGCTACTCATAGCCACAAGCCACAGGTGCTGTAACGTATAATTATTATTATTTATTTATATAGCCCATTAGGTTCCATGGCGCTTTACATGAGGATAAGGGAGACAAGCACAAGTACACTAACTCTAGACAATCAGGACATACAGGTACAGGAGCGGAGGGACCCTGTCCACAAGGGCTCACAGTCTGCGAGGGGTGGGTGGGGATACAGTAGGATGGGGGAATGTCAGTTATGGGGCGGTCGCCTGGGTCTCATGGCAGGTTGTAGGCTTGACGGAATAGGTGAGTCTTCAGGTGACACTTGAAGCTTTTCAGGGTCGGAGAGTGTCTGACGTGTTGGGGCAAGGAGTTCCAGAGTAAGGCAGATGCCCGGGACAAGTCCTGAACGCGGTTGTGCGAAGAGGAGATGAGGGGGGAGCAGAGGAGGAGTTCTTGGGAGGAACGGAGGTTGCGTGAGGGTAGTATCGGGAGACCAGGTCGGAGATGTATGGTGAGGACAGGTTGTGTATGGCTTTGTATGCCATGGTTAGTGTTTTGAACTGGGATCTCTTGGAGGTGGGGAGCCTGTGAATGGCTTGGCAGAGGGGGGAGACAGGGGAGTAGCGGGAGGACAGATGGATTAGTTGGGCAGCGGAGTTGAGGATAGATTGAAGAGGTGTAAGAGAGTTAGCCGGGAGGCCAGTGAGAAGGAGGTTGCAGTAGTCAAGGCGGAGATGATAAGAGCATGAATAAGTGTTTTAGTGGTGTCGTGGCTAAGGAAGGAGTGGATCCGTGAGATGTTTCTAAGCTGGTGCTGGAGGGATGTGGTAGGGCCTCGATGTGGGACTTGAAGGATAGGGAGGAGTCAAGGATTTCCCCGAGGCACTTGGCTTGGGGGACTGGGGAGAGGGCGCAGTCATTGATGCAGATGGATAGGTTGGGAAGTGGGGGGGAATTTCTTGGGGGGAAGACGATGAATTCAGTTTTGTCCATGTTGAGTTTAAGGAAGCGAGCAGAGAAAAAGGATGAGATGGCGGAAAGGACATTGTGGGATTGTGGGATTTTGGGAAGGTGATGTCGGGGCCGGACAGGTAGATTTGGGTGTCGCGGCATAGAGGTGGTACTGGAGGCCATGGGACTCAATGAGTTGCCCTAGGCCGAGAGTGCATATGGAAAAAAGTAGCGGTCCCAGGACCGAATCCTTGGGGGACTCCGACAGAAAAGGGGTAGGGCGAGGAGGAGGTGTGGGAGTGGGAGACGCTAAAGGTCCAGTCCGCTAGGTATGAGGAGATCCAAGAGGGGGCAAGGTGGGTGATGCCGAGGGATTTCAGGATCCGGAGAAGAAGGGAGTGGTCAACCGTGTCAAAGGCGGCAGACAGGTCGAGGAGGAGGAGGATGGAGTAGTGGTGTTTGTTCTTGGCGGTCAGTAGGTCGTTGGTGACTTTGATCAGAGCTGTTTCGGTGGAATGGAAGGGGTCGGAAGCCGGAACTGTAGGCAGTGGAAGTGGGAGCATGAGGAGAGGTGAGAGGACAGTTCGGAGTGGACGTGCTGTTCAAGTAGCTTAGAGGCGAATGGGAGAAGAGGTGTTGTTCAGAATGAGGTGGGATGGGAGCGGGTCATGGGCACTGGTGGTGAGGTGTGATTTCGACAGGAGGGAGGAGAGTTGGTCTTCAGTTATGGGGGGGAAGTGGCTAATGGAGGAGGAGGGCAGTGTAGGTGAGAGGGGGAGTTGTGGGGATAGTGGGCCAAAGCTGTTTCTGATCTTGTCGATCTTCTCCTTGAAGAAGGTCGCAAAGTCTTCAGCAGAGATGAGGGGAGAAGGGGGAGGAGCAGGCGGGCGGAGTAAGGAGTTGAAAGTTTTGAAGAGCTGTTTGGGGTTGCGGGACAGAGAGGTTATTAGGGATGAGAAGAAGGCTTGCTTGGCAGTAGTAAGTGCCGTCTTGAAGTCAGTGAGGGATGGTTTGAACAAAGCAAAGTGCTCGGAGGTGCAGGACTTTTTCCATCTCCTCTCGGCGACCCTGGATGCCCGTCTTAGGTTTTTAGTGAGGGTGGTGTGCCAGGGTTGCCTGTTAGTGCGTGGAGTGTGAGGGGGGCAGCTAGGTCGAGGACGTTCGTTATTGTGGTGTTGTATAGGGAGGTGGCAATGTCTACATCACCAGCGGAGGGTATGTCGCTGAGAGGGAGGAGGGATTTAGAGAATAAGGGAAGATCAAGATCTTTTAGGTTTCGGCGAGGGTGATCAAGTTTATGGAGAGAGGGTAGCGTGGCATGGGAGGAGAGGGTGGAGAAGGTCAAGAGATGGTGGTCAGACAGGGATAGTTCCGAGGTTGTGACGTTAAAGAGGGAGCAAAGGTGGGTAAAGATGAGGTTAAGCGTGTGGCCTTGTTCATGGGTGGGAGAGGAGGACCATTAGGAGAGCCCTAGGGAAGTGGTCATGGAAAGAAGGTTGGATGCGGCTGGGTGGGGAGTATCAATGGGGATATTGAAGTCGCCCATGATGATGGTGGGGATGTCAGCGGAGAGGAAGTAGCCAGGTGGTGAAGTGGTCAAGGAGGGAGGCGATGGGTCCAGGGGGGCCGTAGGTGATGGCTAGCTGGAGGTTGCAGGGGAAGATTCGGACCGAGTGGGCTTCGAAGGAGGGGACAGTGACGGAGGGGGCGGGGGAATAGGGCTGAAGGCGCAGGAGTTGGACAAGAGTATACCAACACCACTGCCGTGTTTGCCAGAGGGACGGGGAGTGTGGGACAGACTGAAGCCGCAGTAAGATAGTGCAGCGGGGGAGGCTGTGTTGGAGGGGGTGAGCCAGGTCTCGGTGATGCCAAGGAATGATAATTTCTTGGAGATAAAGAGTTTGTGGATGTCTGGGAGTTTATTGCACACTGAGCGGGCATTCCAGAGTGCGTCGGGTAGAACGGTAGGGGGGGCAAGGGTTGGGGGAATGGGTCTAAGGTAGGTGGGGTTGCGAGGGTTAGTGGTGGTGAGGTTGCGAGGGTTGGCGATGGGTCATGGGGATGAAGGTGGTTGTGGGGGGCCAGGATTGGGGGAGATGTCACCGGCAAGGAGGAGGAGTAGGCAGAGGGTTAGCAGGTGGGAGCAGTAGAGCTTACGTGGCGGGCGTGCTTGTTTGGTGATTGAGGACTGAAAGTGAATGAATAGGTCGGAGAAGTGGGTGAGGTGGTTAGGCAGGTTGGAGGATGAGAGCAGTGTTTCGTTGCTGGGAGGGGGTAGTAGGAAGTGGAGAAGGATGGGAGTGAGAGTTAGGAGTAGCGGGAACATTGTGTACGGTGAGCAGGGAGTGAGTGTGGCAGCAGGGGTCAGAAGCAGAGAGGGAAACGTTGTGGTGGTGGATGGATGGTCGTCAGTGTGGAGCGGTCCCGGGATGAGGTGATGTCCGGTGATGAGATGCAATACAGGGGGTCGGGTGAAGGGGCCGGATGGGGCAGTTGGGGGATCAGTCGAGGCAGTCGGGGTTGGCTGTGGCAGCCGTGGGGTCGGGTGAAGCAGTCGGGGACAGATGGAGCAGTGAGGGCTCAGATGGGGCAGCCGGAGGTCGGGTGAGGCAGCCAGGGGTCAGGTGAGGTAGCCGGGGTCAGATGAAGCAGCCGGGGGTCAGATGAAGCAGCCGGAGGTCAGATGAGGCAGCCGGGGTCAGATGAAGGAGCCGGGTGTCAGATGAAGGAGCCGGGTGTCAGTTGGAGGAGCCGGGGGTCAGGTGGAAGAGCCAGAGGTCAGATGAAGCAGCCAGAGGTCAGATGAAGCAGCCGGGGGTCGGATGAAGCAGCCGGGGGTCGGAAGAAGCTGCCGGGGGTCAGATGAAGCAGCTGGGGATCAAATGAAGCAGCCAGGGGTCAGATGAAGCAGCCGGGGATCAGATGAAGCAGACGGGCGTCAGATAAAGCAGCCGGGGGTCAGATGACGCAGTCGGGTGTCAGATGATGCAGTCGGGGGTCAGATGATACAGCCGGGGGTCAGATGATGCAGCTGGGGTCAGATGATGCAGCCAGGGGTCAGATGATGCAGCCGGGGGTCCGGCGATGCAGCCGGGGGTCAGATGATGCAGCCGGGGATCAGATGATCCAGCCGGGGGTTGGGCGATGCAGCCATGGGTCAGATGAAGTGGCTGTGGGTCAGATGGTGCGGTCGAGGGTCGGGTGATGCAGCTGTGGGGTCAGATGAAGCAGCAGCGGGGGGTCCAATGGTGCAGCAATCTGGGGTCCGATGGTGCAGCAACCGGGGGTCAGGTGGTGCCGTAGCCGGGGGCCCAGATGGTGCAGCAGCTGGAGGTAGGGTGTAGCTGAGAGACGTAGGCATCCGAGTGGTTGAGGTGGCAGTGGCACTTGCAGCATCTCTAGGGCACCGCCGTTGGAGCGGTCAGCGGTGCAGGCCGCAGGCTGTCTCCGGTAGGGGGCAGAGCCTCGCCTCTGAACTCGGACTGTGGCCTCGGCCCGAGTGAAGGGACCCGCAGCTGCTCTAGCCGCAGATTGTCTCCGGTAGAGGCAGAGCCTCACCTCCGAGCTCCGTCCGCGACCTCGGCCCTAACGATGGGACCCGCAGCGTCGGCAAGTGCACCCGCTCCCCGGACTGGGCCTTCGCCTTGAGCGGGCTCGGTGCTCAGTCAGGGGGAGTGAAGCAGTGAGACCTGCAAGTGTGGGAGGCCCGCGATCCCGGGGTTGCGGCGAGTCAGCCAGTCCTCGCGCTCAGGCAGCGGGGTACGGCGAGGTGAACAGGACTCACCTCACAAGGTGGGGAGGGAGCGCTCCGGCCGGTTGCCGAAGGGGCCGTCGCCGTGGCAGAGTCGGAGGTCGATGCCAGGGCCCACGCGTGTGGGCGAGGGCACACCTGGAGAGCCCCGTGGACGGGCAGGTGCGGGGGAGCTGTGGCTGGCAGAATGGTGGTGTGTGCCGCAGCTCAGTGGGCCAGCCAGTGCTCCAGATGGCGATGGATGGTGAGGAGTACACAGCAGCACATCCTCACTGCGCGGCGGCCATCTTGTGGGTATAATCCATTCTATAATTCCCCAAGAACCCTTTGAAGCTTAACCCAGGGTCACGGAACCGGTCTCGACCCCTATGACTCCCAGAAGTGCCAAAGCCTGGTTCTGAGTACCCCACGACCCTGGGGCCCATCAAATCTTTCTGCCCAGTACATACGAGACCTTTACGGATCCACCGGAATCGGGGACACATCCAGCACATCCAGTCCTATATACATACAGGAATCAATGGGACCATCTCGACCTGATAGTCGGTCCCAATGGTGATTACTGTCGCCTGGCCTGACGTACCCAGTTTCCCCCATGCATCCTGTCCATTATGAGGCCACGTGGACATCCGCCTAGTACCAGACCCATACGTGTGTACATCCAGTCCATCATACCACATCCATGGACTGCAGCCTACTCAGGCCCATACACATGCACACACAGTCCATTATAAAATATCCATGGACTGCAGCCTATACGGGCTCAGATCAGGGTTAGCAAACCTGAGCTACCGGGTAAACCAAGCGTCCCCAAGGTGTCCTCACCACGTGTTTCCAGGTTGCCAGCCACCTCCATATCAAGCAGGTCTCCAGGAGCACGGCTGCACCCCCACGTCCGAGCGAGCACCCTCAGGTTCGGCCAGGGTCCCCCAACTCCAGGAGCTATCTAAACCCGTTGTCTGGTGACAGGCTCACACACTCGTCAGAGGGACAGCTGCTTCCTGCATGGAGAGGGCAGGCTTCCTTACACATCCCAAAGGGATGGAACGCCTCTGACCCACAACCTCACATTTCAAAGGTTCATCCTGATCTGACCTCTCTCTCAGCCCTGGGCAACCTAATATCCCTGACAGCCACACCTGGGTTCGCTGTGAGCAATCAGCACATTCACTCTCTGACCTAGGTGCAGTTACCCAGTCAGCTCTAGAACAGTAATCACTTATTCACACATACAGGTACAAACGCCGTTAACCCTGTGTGCTCGGCTCAAGGCGCATGTGATGTTTACTGGCCATGGGCTATCATGCCGGTCATACCTCACAGGGGGCATTATACATTGAGGGACCTAATGTGGGGCCATTATACAGTGTGGAAGCTAATGTGGAGCTATTATACAGTGTGGGCGCTAATATGAGGCCATTATAAAGTGTAGGAGCTAATGATAAGGATTATTATTAGAGATGAGCGATTTTTTTCCGAAGATGTTCACCAATTTCAAATTCGGCACGAGCAATGATGCTTCGGTTTGCGATCAGAAACTCGAAAAATTTCTCAACAAATTGGCGGAAGCGGCTTGATTCAGGAAAAAAGTTTGAAATTTAAAATGGCCCTAAAACTTTCCGATTGTTTGGGACCAAAATGCTCACCGGAAAAGCTGCTGGCTTGGAATAACACCAGAGTGTTCTCACATAATAAGACCAGCTTGTGTTAAAGGGAACCAACCACCTCAGATGACGTGTATAAGCTGTTAATACATGTCCCTGGACCCTATGTACACCATTGCAGCTATGTTTTTGCTAAGAATATTGATAACAGCAAACCGAAATAAACAGTTTATAAACTTACATGATTTAGTACTTGAGGGCGTCTCCCTCGGGCTTTAGTACGAGAGGGCTGTGTCTCCAGCAGCTTGAGTGGCTTTCCTCCCCCTCCCTCTCTGTTTGCAGGACGTCACATTAGGGCGTGATATTATCTTGGTGTGGGCGGGCACCCAAGGCAGCTCCCGTCCGTGCACGTCTTCTCAGTGACGTCCTGCAAACAGAGAGGGAGGGGGAGGAAAGCCACTCAGGCTGCATAACACACAGCCCTCTCGTACTAAAGCCCGAGGGAGACGCCCTCAAGTACTAAATCATGTAAGTTTATAAACTGTTTATTTCGGTTTGCGGTTATCAATATTCTTAGCAAAAACATAGCTGCAATGGTGTACATAGGGTCCAGGGACATGTATTAACAGCTTATACACGTCATCTGAGGTGGTTGGTTCCCTTTAAGCTGTAGAATTTTTTGCACCTTTAAAATAACTTTTTTAAGCTCACTGGAGTTTGCAGGTGTTTTGACACCTGCAGAGTTTGAATTTTGCAAACAGTGCAAGATGTGACAGCAGCTGTGAATTCCAAGAACCTTACAATGTTCCTTAAACATCTGTTTAAGAGAGCTTTATTTTAAATTTTAAATATTTTTATTATTTTATTCATTTTTATTACCGGTATTATTACTATTATTATAATTTTTAGGGCAAACCTTGATTATTGCAGAGTCAGCAGCGTGCAAGGCCTGCTCTTCCCTACTTATTGTTACGCTTAGGAGGTGAGGGAATCAGGTAACTGAATGGTGAGAGAGATGAGGGGCTTCAGGGGTAGCTAATCTGACCCTTACACTGGGGGTCACTGGCTCGCCCTGCTCTCGGAGGTACCTCTGATGGTGAGGAGGTCCGAGTCTCCACGCTGTTTTCCTGAGCTCCTGATTAGCCCAAGGCTGAGGGCCCCTACCTCCACCCAGGGATCTGGAATCACAGCTACTCCCAAACCAAGGACTTCAGCACAGCAACAAAGCATCTGCACAGCACAAAGACCAAGAGATACTTTGTCTCAAATGTAGTGGATGAGAGCTTCCATAGTGTAAAAGACTATTGGTAGCCGTAGGTTTTCAGAAAAGTCTGGACATAATTTTGTGCCCTTGTATACTTAGTTGTAAATCCAAAAAGCTTACCCTTGAATCCGATATTTCACTTGTCAGCTTGATGCTTAATTCATTAGTATTCAACTCATCAATGAAATTTATGACAATCCTCCATGGAAGCTGTCCAGAGGAAAAGTATGTCGTCAATATAGCGTTGCCATTGTAAAACCGAATGTTGGAATTGCTCCATCTCATATACTTTGGTCTCCTCCCACCATCCAAAAAGATATTCGCATAAAGCATATTGCTGTCTCCCGGATGCCTGGTTATAGAATGTTCTGTCAAAAACAAAATAATTTTTCTCTAGGACCATCCTAAGTAGATCAAGTAAAAAGGAGTCATGCAATCTGTTTCTATTACATTGCTTATCAAGAAAGAATCCTACCGCTGCCAAACCAAGGTCATGTGAAATGTTTGTACATAGGGATTCAATGTCCATTGACACCAAAAAGATTCCTTCCGGAATATCCAAAGTTCTACTTGTTGTATAAGGTGCGTTGAATCCCTAGTATATGATTTTAAAGAAGTGGCAAAGGGTTGCAAAAAATAGTCCAAAAATATACTGGGTTTCTCAAAAAGACCCCCAATCCCAGCAATGATGGGCCTACCTGGCGGTTCTTGCAAGTTTTTGTGCACCTTTGGTAAGAGATAGTATGTCAGTACTTTAGGGAACCTTGTCGTTAAATAGACCCTTTCTTTCTTGTTGATAATCACCAAATCGAAGACTGTCTGAGTCAATTGGTCGAGCTTTTTATTAAACACCTGTGTGGGATCAGATGGTAACACACGGTAATTGAGGTTATTACTTAATTGTCGTTTAGCTTCTTTCGTATACATATCGATGGGCCACAAAACAATATTTCCCCCCTTATCCGCTTCCTTGATAACAAACTCCTTGTTGTTTTTAAGGAGACTTAGTGCTTTATTTTCCTCCCTAGTCAGGTTGTTGTTCCTTCCTGGAGTAAGTTTCAGTTGACTTACCTCATCACTGACTCTATTGAAGAATAGTTGGATAATCGGAAACGCGGACATGGAGGGGTGATCTGTGATGGAATTCTGCCCGGGAACCTGTACGAATGTCGCAAGTCTTCATCATTTTCAAGTGATTGTAAATCTTGAAGGACTCTTCTCTCCTCATCCGTGAAGGTATCCAAAAGGGAAGGCTGGTGGTATAAAATCTTAAAGATTAATTTTCGACAAAAAAGATAACATCCTTTGTGAGGTGAATTTATCCAATCCCTTGGTGGGGAAAAGGATAAACCCTTTTGTAACAGACTAGTCTCTGTTTCCGAGAGATTATAGTTAGACAGGTTTATTATTTGTAACTGTAATTCCTTTTCATCCCTTACCTTTAGTGTTGTTATTTTTTTGGGATTCTGGTTTCCCTCACAAACTCTGGTATCTTCCTTTTCCCCATCACTGAAGACTCCTGTTCCGCCCTCTCGCTTCCTTCTTCCTCGTCTAGTCCGTCTTCGGGCTCGCTTTGTTCCGAGGATAAAAAATCGTCCCCTGAGGGAAGTTCTAGAGGTGCATATGGTGTGTCCCCAGGATTCAGGAGGTTTTTGTGGTTTTTTAGGGGCTGGTTTACCACCCCTTGGAACACGTGGGTTACCCTGATGTGACCACCTGTAGGTCCTACCACTCTCAAAATCTTGCTTGTCTCTCAAATATTTCCTCTTTTTATTCCCAAGAATTGTCGCCTGATATTTATCCACTATACTTTTTAACTTTTTCTGAAATGTTCTACTAGTGTAGGTAAATCAAATGTATCCAACTTTTCTTCTTTGGCTTTTATATCCTTTTTCAGGTTTTCTATGATTTTATAGTCGTGTTGCAATAATAATCTATAAGAACTCCTGAGCATTTGGTAAGGCCAGTTTCCCAAATATTCTTATGGTGGGTTTACACGCTTCAATATCGTTCCGATATCGCAGTTCAATGGCGCGGGAGCGCGCAATTAGTGCACGTTTCTCCTGCATCGCATTGGATGTTTACACGCTGCGATATCGGAATACAACGTCCGTCCGATGTCTACGCCCCCAACCCAGGAACGCATACTTAACATGGGAGTGAATGGGTGACGTTTCAAATCGCATCGTAGTTGGGCGTTTACACAGCACGATCCGACACAATCTCCCTTCAATATCGGGGCATTGAATAGCACGCTCATTCAATCCCCGATATCGCATTGACATCGTTCCTGCATCGTATTGGACGTTCACACCATACAACGCAGGAACGATCTCGGTCCAACGATTGAACCACGTGACTTTTCATTGAAATTGGACTACGATATTGCAACGTGTAAACCCGCCATTAAAGGCTGGGTCAGGTTCCCAGGCAGGGAAAATCTGTACCCTGAGACCTCTTGGAACTATGCCTAATTTCTTATACTCCTCCATTTTACTTGTCATGGTGATTTGATTTGTCTCCCAGCACTAAGTACTACAGAGCCTTATTATATAGCCCTAATATTGGTCTTTTGATGAATGGACTTGGTGCAATTTGAGGCGAAGCTAGCCTGTTTGTGATAACAGGCTGCATACAGGTTATGTATTGGGGTTTAACAACTCCTGTATTAATTAACATACGGTATGTTCTTTATGAGCCGAGATAATTGAAAATATTCTGGGCTATTATACTGTATTGTGGTGCTTCTAAGGCGTCTGTTTATAGAGTGTGACTGCACAGAATCTAATAGGACTATTGTGATTTCTGGAGAAAATTTTTTATGAATTTTTTGAAAAATCAATTTGAAAATGATGACACACGGTGGTGAGTAGGTGGTGACAGGGGTTTCCCCCCTTTATGACGACTGTAGGCCTTTGGCCTTTTTTAATTGTTTTTATGTTTTTTTGTATGGTGTATTTACAATAAAGTTTATTACCTATAATTACTGGTGATCGCTCCTTCTTGACATGTTTCTCCCTCTATACTTATTTTCAGCAGCTGACATGTTGAAGCGAATCCCAATTTACTAATTGTGGTGCCCTCAGGTTTCCTTTGGACTCCATCAGAAAGAACATGAGCTGTAAGTCACCATCTATCCCTGTACTGTAATCCATTACAAGTGACAACACCGGCGGCGGGCGGCGGCTGCGCATGCGCCACCTCCAACGGTCTGATTGGTTGAACGCAACATGTGATCGCTATGTGATTGTGGATATAAACTCCGCCATTGTATTTTATCATCACTCCTCATGATGAAGCATATGCGTGTCTAAAGTAAGCGAAACGTACGTAAGGGGTCTGATATGGAGGGTTCTGTTCTCTTCATCCTGCACTGGCACCTTATTCACTAGATGAAATTGCACTGATAGAAACTGTATTAACTTGTATGCACCTTATGGGATATTGCAATATGTGATGTGTGAGCTGCCAGTCTGCACTGTTTGATTATTATGGCTGTCTCACTTATGTCTTATCTGACTAATCATGTAAAATTAGCCTTTGTTAATTATCCTACGATTGTTGCAACATTAATTTTTTGCACCTCATTTTCCTGCATAAGCGTGTTTAAAATTGTCTCTTTAATAAAGATATATTTTTATTTCAAATTTCAAAAGCAATTTTGGCTCCACATGTTTTTCTCCTTTTGATGAATATTGTATAAAGTGTTTTGAGCTGCTCAGCTGATCAGGTACAACCCTGTTGGCTGTATATTTAAAAACCATATGGAACATTTATATTTAATCTGTAATCCATTACATGTTCTGCAGCACGGGTCACCATATAGCAGTAATGTCAGTGTCAGTTTTGGTATAGAGATCTATCTCCAGTAACAGGTCCTCTACAGAGGTGCCCCTGCCCCTATGATTGGGATGCACCCTGTAGTTGTTACCAGGGCTGTGGAGTTCGGTTCAGGTAAATTAAGGACTCTGTTTGGCTTACAGCCCCGACAGCCCTGCTAGTTACATGGTTACCTTAATAAGGGCCCACCCAGATGTTTGTCCCTGGATAGGTCTCTGCAGTCATCAATAGTTTGTTTTTTACATCAAAACGTATTTGTAAACAAGTCCCGAGCTACAGACACGTGTCCTGTGTGTCCCAAGTCCTGTGTGTGTCCCACGTGACCAGTCCTGTGTGTGTCCTGTGTGACCCGAGTCCTGTGTGTGTCCTGTGTGTCCCGAGGCATGTGTGTCCTGTGTTCTGTGTGTCCCGAGTCCTGTGTGTGTCCCGCGTTGACCCGAGTCCTGTGTGTATCCTGTGTGTCCCGAGGCATGTATGTCCTGTGTCCTGTGTGTGTCCCTGAGTCCTGTGTGTGTCCCGAGTCCTGTGTGTCCCATGTGTCCTTGTGTGTCCCGAGTCCTTGTGTGTCCCGAGTCCTGTGTGTGTCTGTGTGTCCCGAGGCATGTGTGTCCTGTGTTCTGTGTGTCCCGAGTCCTTGTGTGTCCCGCGTTGACCGAGTCCTGTGTGTATCCTGTGTGTCCCGAGGCATGTATGTCCTGTGTGTGTCCTGAGTCCGTGTGTGTGTCCCGAGTCCTGTGTGTCCATGTGTCTTGTGTGTCCGAGTCCTGTGTTGTCCCGAGTCCTGTGTGTGTCCGAGTCCTGTGTGTGTTCTGAGTCCTGTGTGTGTCCTGAGTTCTGGTGTGTATTCTGTGTGTCCCGTGTGTCCTGGTGTGTGTCCCAGTCTGGTGTGTGTGTCCTGTGTGTCCCGTGTGTGTCCTGTGTGTGTGTCCTGTGTGTCCCGTGTGTCCTATGTGTGTGTCCTGTGTGTGTGTTCCTCTGTGTCCCGTGTGTCCTGTATGTGTCCTGTGTGTCATGTATGCCCTGTGTGTGTGCCTTGTGTATGTGTCCGTGTGTGTATCCCATTGTCCTGTGTGTCCGTTGTTGTGCCCTGTGTGTGTATCAGTGTGTCCTGTGTGTGGATCCTGTGTGTGTGTCTGTATGTGTGTCCTGTGTGTGTCCTGTATTGTGACCTGTGTGTGTCCCTTGTGTCCTGTGTGTGTCCCTTTGTCCTGTGTGTGTGTCCTGTGTGTGTGTGTCCCTGTGTCGTGTGTCGTCCGTGTGTATGTCCTATGTGTCTTGTGTCCTGTGTGTGTCCATGTGTCCCTGTGTGTACCGTATGTGTGTGTGTCCCTGTGTGTGTCACTGTGTGTGTCCTGAGTGTGTGTCCGTGTCTTGTGTGTGTGTCTGTGTGTGTGTGTGTCCTGTGTGTGTCCGGTGTGTGACCCTGTGTGTGTCCTGTGTATCCTGTGTGTGTACCGTGTGTCCTGTGTGTGTTCTGTGTGTTGTCCTGTGTGTGTGCCATGTGTGTCCTGTGTGTGTCCCATGTGTGTACCGGTGTGTGTGTGTCCCTGTGTGTTGGTGTGTCCTGTCTTTGTGTCCTGTGTCTTGTGTGTGTTCCATGTGTGTGTCTGTGTGTGTGTCCTGTGTGTTGTCTGTCCTGTGTTGAGTGTGTCCCGTGTCTTCTGTGTGTGTTCCATGTGTGTCTTGTGTGTGTCCTGTGTGTCTGTCCTGTGTTGAGTGTGTAACGTGTCTTCTGTGTGTGTGTCCCATGTGTGTGTCTTGTGTGTGTGTTCCATGTGTGTGTCTTGTGTGTGTCCTGTGTGTTGCTGTCTGTGTTGTAGTGTGTCCCGTATTTCTGTGTGTGTGTCTTGTGTGTTCCTATGTGTGTCTTGTGTGTGTCCATGTGGTGTCCTGTGTTGAGTGTGTCTGTGTCTTGTGTGTGTGTCCCATGTGTGTGTGTCCTGTGTGAGTCCCGTGTGTGGTGTCCTGTGTGTGGTGCCATGTGTGTGTCTTGTGTCCATGGGTGTGTGTCCTGTGTGTGTGTCCCATGTGTGTTTGTGTGTCCATGTGTGTATGTCCTGTGTCTGTGATGTGCCATGTGTGTGTCCTGTGTCCCATGGGTGTGTGTCCTGTGTGTGTCCCATGTGTGTTTGTGTGTCCCATGTGTGTGTGTCCTGTGTGTGAGTGCCATGTGTGTGTCTTGTGTCCCATGGGTGTGTGTCCTGTGTGTGTCCATGTGTGTTTTGTGTGTCCCATGTGTGTGTGTCCTGTGTGTATGGTCCTGTGTGTCCTTGTGTCCCATGGTGTGTGTCCTTGTGTGTGTATGTGTGTTTGTGTGTGTCCATGTGTGTGTGTCCGTGTGTGAGTGACCATGTGTGTGTCGTTGTGTCCATGGTGTGTGTCCTGTGTGTGTCCCTGTGTGTTTGTAGTGTCCCATGTGTGTGTCCTGTGGAGTGCCATGTGTGTGTCATGTTGATGTGGTCCGTGGAGTCACATGGTGTGTCCCGTGTGTGTGTCCTGTGCTGATCACATGATCTTCCGACTTTGCGGCCTTGTCGCGCACACTGCCCGTTCAGCGCCGGATAAAACCCGGAGAATGGATTGTTTTTGTGAGTTTCAGTGTGGGCGGGGCTCACTGATCACGTGACCTCCTGGGGGCCGCTGTGTGTTGAGGAGGATGTGGCAGACGCTCGCAAGTGGGCGGGGCTTGTGGAGGCATTTGTGACGTTAGTAGTGGTTGGGTCACGTGTTGTAAACTGGTCGGGTTTGGCAGGCATACAGAGCGGACGCTGCCGGTGACTGAGGATGTGTCTCCGCTGGCTGGTGCCCGTGCTCGGTGTCCTGCTGATCGCAGCCTACGCCGCGCCACAGGTGAGTCTGTGACCGAGAAGCCTCCGCCGCCCCCAGGACAGGGCGCTCCCCTGTGACCACTGCTCCCATAGTGCGTAGTTACATGGCTCCCCTCACATCCGGGAGAGTGTGGACCCTCCTGTATCTATGGCAATCCCGGTAACCCCCTAACTTCTGGGACTGAGGGTGCCCCCCCAGCCTGTCCTGTTGTCACCCGGGGTATCCCTTCCCCCAGCCTGTCCTGTTGTCACCCGGGGTCTTTCTCCCCCCCCCCCAGCCTGTCTGTTGTCACCCGGGGTTTCTCCCCCAGCCTGTCCTGTTGTCACCCGGGGTCTTTCCTTCCCCCCCCCCCCCCCCCCCCCCCCCCCCCCCCCCCCCCCCCCAGCCTGTCTTGTTGTCACCGGGGTCTTCCCCCCTCCTGTCCTGGTGTCACCCGGGGTCTCCTTCCCCCTCCCCCCCCCCCCCCCCCCTCCAGCATGTCCTGTTGTCACCGGGGTCTTCCCCCCGCCTGTCCTGTTGTCACCCGGGGTCTTCCCCCCCCCCCCCCCCCTCAGCTGTCCTGTTGTCACCCGGGGTCTTCCCCCCCCCAGCCTGTCCTGTTGTCACCTGGGGTCTTCCCCCCCCCCCCCCCCCTCCAGCTGTCCTGTTGTCACCCGGGGTCTTCCCCCCTGCCTGTCCTGTTGTCACCCGGGGTCTTCCCCCCCCCCCCCCCCCCCCCCCCCCCCTCACCCGGCCCTCCCCCCCCCACCTGTCCTGTTGTCACCCGGGGTCTTCCCCCCCCCCCAGCCTGTCCTGTTGTCACCTGGGGTCTTCCCCCCCCCCCCCCCCCCCCTGCCTGTCCTGTTGTCACCCGGGGTACTTCCCCCCCCCTAGCCTGTCCTGTTGTCACCCGGGGTTTCCCCCCCCCTCCAGCCTGTCTGTTGTCACCCGGGGTCTTCCCCCCCCCCCCACCCCTCGCCTGTCTGTGTCACCCGGGGTCTTCCCCCCCCCTCAGCCTGTCCTGTTGTCACCCGGGGTCTTCCTCCCCCCCCCCCTGCTGTCCTGTTGTCACCCGGGGTCTTCCCCCCATTCCCCCCCTCCAGCCTGTCCTGTTGTCACCCAGGGTCTTCCCCCCTCCAGCTGTCTGTTGTCACCCGGGGTCTTTCCCCCCTCCAGCCTGCCTGTTGTCACCCGGGGTCTTTCCCCCCCTCCAGCCTGCCTGTTGTCACCCGGGGTCTTTCCCCCCCTCCAGCCTGTCCTGTTGTCACCCGGGGTCTTCCCCCCCTCCAGCCTGTCTGTTGTCACCGGGGTCTTCCCCCCCCCCTCCAGCCTGTCCTGTTGTCACCCGGGGTCTTCCCCCCCCCCTCCAGCCTGTCCTGTTGTCACCCGGGGTCTTCTTCCCCCCCCCCCCCCCCCCCCCAGCCTGCCTGTTGTCACCCGGGGTCTCCCCCCCCCCCCTCCCCCCCCCCCCCCCCCCTCCAGCCTGTCCGTTGTCACCGGGGTCTTCCCCCCCCCCTCACCTTGTCCTGTTGTCACCCGGGGTCTCCCCCCCCCTCCAGCCTGTCCTGTTGTCACCGGGGTCTTCCCCCCCCCCCCTCCAGCCTGTCTGTTGTCACCCGGGGTCTTCCCCCCCCCTGTCTGTGTCACCCGGGGTCTTCCCCCCCTCCAGCCTGTCCTGTTGTCACCGGGTCTTCCCCCCCCCCCTCAGCCTGTCCTGTGGTCACTCGGGTCACCCCCCCTCATCCAGCCTGTCCTGTGGTCACCGGTGCACCCCCCCCATCCAGCCTGCCTGTGGTCACTCAGGTGCACCCCCCCTCATCCAGCCTGACCTGTGGTCACCCAGGGTGCACCCCCCCCTCATCCGCTGACTGTCGTCACCGGGTGCACTCCCTCGCTGCTGTGTCACCCGGGGTGCACTCCCCTCCTTATGCTATGATTTGGGCTGCAGCTCTGCCTTGTGCTCTCCCCTGCCCCTCATGTCTTCCTGGTTGTAACCGCAGTCCAGACACCATTGTTACCCGTTATCACCGATCCTCAGGACTGTTCGGCCTGTGGATCACTGGTTCTCTGATGCCCTCGTCTTCTCTATGGGACTGTGTTCTGAGTTCTCATACGTTTTGCTTGCCCTACACTGTGCTGCAGGTTTGATGCAGATCTCCTGGATAAAAGCAACAAAATCTGCACTGTCAGAACATGGTCTAAGGCCGGGTTCACATTTGCTTTTGTGTCTGCATGTGGAGGACATGTATACGCAAACGCAGGGCAAACGCTGCCATAATGATGTGAATGCAGCAGAGATTCTCCGCATGCGTTCACATCAGTATGGTGCCCGGCCAGCCAGTCAGCGATCTCGGTGGCGGCCGGGAGGCAGAGATCAGCGGCTGAGATCCTCCTCCTCCCGGCTACCGCCGAGATGTCAGTGTGATCCGCAGCGTTCTCCTGCGCTGTCATGCGGAGGACACTGCAGATCCATTGAAATCCATGCATTTTTTTGTGTGCTTGCTGATCAAACAAGCGCCCATGAACGCACAAAAAAATGCAACAGGCTGCGTTCAAAGGGCAGTGGAGGCGCACAAATTATGTGCATCCGAACGCAGCTACTATGCGCTCCCATGTTAAACATAGGAACGCAGTGCGCTTGCCTTTGGCTGCGTTCCAAACGCTAATATGAACCCGGCATAAGACTGTTCACATCTATGTTTTGAAGTCTCCTTTGAGCAAAAGTTGGCTGGCATTCTGTACCCCCACCTCCTCTTGTATCCGCCATTGCATCATATATAGTAATGTGCTATGTTTTCTGATTGTATCAGAAGTGTCACTGCAGACATGAACAAAGCCTTAACCCATTAAGGACCGAGCCTCCTTTTGCAATTCTGACCAGTGTCACTTTTCTGGAACGCTTCAACATAGCTCAGTGATTCCAAGATTGTTTTTTTTTTACATATTGGACTTCATGTTAGTAGTAAATTTAGGATGATATTTTCTGCGTTTCTTGACCAAAGAAAGTGTTTACACGCAGTGACATTTCAAAGCCATGACAGATATAGCCCTCATTAAGGGTTTAAAGGGGTTTTAAACATTCAGGAACACAGACTCTCAAAACACTGTTAGTGTTGACTTCACATTGGCTACAGTAATGATGCCTGCTGTCAATCACTGATCTCTGTGCTTTGTGACATCTACCTCGGCACAGCCGCTGAGCACAGTGATTGGCTCCAGTGGTTGTGTGGAGTGTACATGTCACCGCTGTGGACAAAAACATTCCAAGCAGCTTAAGGGAGCAGAAACTAGATCCACGGAGGGTGAGTACCTACTCTGTTGCTTTAGAGGGTTTTGAGCTCCTGAAAGTGAATGGAATTCCCCTAAATCTGCCATGATCCATAGTTTGTATTCAGAGATTGGCATTTGGCCTTGGTGCTAGAGAGTTTTCTTAAAGGGAACTTGTCATCTCGTTCCAGTCCCCTATCCTACCACTACCTGTCCCTGCACTTTGCTAGCACATCCCTAACCATCCCTCTGAGCTAAAACTGCACTATTAAGTGTTAGAAAAATGATTCAATAACTTACATATGCCTATGATAATGAGGGCTCCAGTCCACAGCGTAGACTGACATGGATGGTCACCATTCTCCCCACCCCCTCGCAGGCTCTTATTACGCCCCGCTGGTCATCATGGTCATCATCATTCCTCCTCACTCTGTTTTGAAATTCCTGCTTCCTTTTCAAACGATGACGTGGAGCCTTGACGTCAGTTCCGATCCAGTGCATTGTGGGGTCGAGAGGATCCAGTTTTGATTGATTTTTGGCCCCGGACACACAACAAGCTGCAATTTTGTGTCCGGGACACACACCAAACCAGATGGCAAATAGCTGCCATCCGGCACCATAGGGCTACAATAAGGGCAAAATCAGATCTGGGACTGTCCGGTTCACACCAGAAAGCCCCGGAACCAAAAAGTCATGGTGTGAAGCCAGCTTCACACCACAATTTTCTTCTGTCACGTTCTGTCCGGTGTTTTGCAGGAAGCATCGGAAAGAACCTGACAGCTCTGGGCAAAACAGAACTGGGAAACAAAGATGCCCTCCGATCCTGTTTTCTGCTGGAATCAGTGGCTGCCGCTGTCCAGTGCTGAAATATCAGCATAGCGCCTGGAGGGGAGCTCTCCAGGTGCTGAACTTCAGCAGTGGCTGCTAAAAGCACCCGGCATCCGGGAACCAGTCCGATTTATTTATTTATTTTTTTTGTCGGATCCGGCACCCATTGACTTCAATGTTATGGTGCTCCGGATCCGGGATGATCCGATTTTGTCCGATTTTTGCCCCGGACACAAAAAAGACTGCAAGATCCGATTTGGTGTCCGGGGCAAAAAATGAAATCCCCCGATTCAAGCAGCAAAACGGATGGCAAATAGCTGCCATCCGGCGCCATATGGATGTAATAGGGGCCAAATCGGATCTGGGGCTGTCTGGTTCGCACCAGATAGCCCCAGATCCCAAAAATAGTGGAGAGAAGCACCACAGTTTTTGCCTGTCGGGGTGGATCTTGGTTTTTGCAGGATCACCTTGACAGGACCGGACAGAACCTGATGGGTTGAACCGGATGGCAAATAAGCACCCTGATCTTGTTTTTTGCAGGATTCGTTTCTTTCATTTCTCCATTGAAAAGCATTGTGAATTACTTCTCTATAGGCTATAATGGGTGGAGCCGCTGTCCATGGTGCTGAGGGAGCATTCTGAGAATTCTGTGCCAAAAACTGGGTCAGGGAAACAAATCAGGTTTTTTACTGGATACGCACCATAGACTCCCATTATATGGAAACCGGATTGCGCCGGATCCGATTCTGACTGGGTTTTATCCAATTTTTGCACCGGAGACAAAAATGCTCCAGGCTCCGATTTTGGGGACTGTGACAAAACCGGATCAAGCACAGAATACACAAAACCTTATGGCCAAATAGGAGCAATCCTGCACCATAGAGATACATGGGAGGATAAACCAGATCAGGTTCTGTCTGCTTCAAACCGGACAGGACCTGATGCACAAAACCGTGGTGTGAAGGATTTTTGGAAGCATTTGGTGACTTCTTGGGTGATCGCAGACTTTGCCTAGAGCTGTATATAACTGTCCTTATATTCACTGTTTGGCTTTACCTGCGGTGTAATCATTTCTGCCACTAGAATCCCTTTTTTCAGGGTTGCTCTTGGTGCCAGTGCAAAACAAACATTGCTGTGATTGTTATTCTATGCCCTGATTTACCAGCTGGGGAATAACTAATCTTATTAACAGGCTGTGTACTCAACCGGCGAGGTGCAAAGTATAAAGTGGCCATACATCTCATGCAGGCGTTCCCTGTCTGGTGTTAATCCTGAGGTTTATTGGCAGCGCGCTGACACATGGAGTAAGCGTTGGCCTGATGTTCTATCAAATCATAGTGTTAATCCTGTAACAGTTACCTGTCTGGTGACTAATGTCATTGGCTGCATGTTTATATGAGTGTCATGTTATTTCATAAGGACGTTGTGCAACATAAAAAATGATGACATCCAAACACATAATTTTTTTTTTTTCCCCCATTCAAATCAATTCCTTTTGTTTCCAGTTCCATATTGAGCTATGAATATGCCAATAATCGCTGCTCATTTCCAACCCTTAGATTAGTTACACAATGATTCCTAATGGAGATGTTTGATACTGGTATACTGAGGCATAGCTGCTCATCTGTAGGGCGGCTCCACACTGGCGGCGCGGCATTGCGGAGTCCGCATGCGGACTCCGCAATGAGACCAGGCAATGCTGGCCCAATGGCACAGTGTGCCATTGCGGCCGGCATTGCGACATGCTGCGGTGCGGAATTCCGTCCGCAGCATGTCTATTTTCAGTGCGGACGCCGCACTGCCACATCCCATTGGAATGAATGGGGTGCGGCACGGCCGCAATTTAATTGCGACGGCGCCGCACTACGCACACTGTGGGGGCAGGTGTTTCATGTCAGCAAGTCACCAGTTGCAGAGCAGGGGAAAGACTGGTGGGGGCAGGAGGAAAAGAGAGGCAGGAGAGAGTGTTGGGGGGGGCAGGAGGAACAAGTGGTGCAGGAGAGTATTGGGGGGGCAGGAGGAAAAAGGAGAGCTTTGATCTCCGTGGAAACCAGGAAAAGAAGGAAGTGACCTCAGCAGAGGCAGCCACATGACCAAAAGAGGGGAGGGGGGAAACCACATGACCATCAGAGAGTATCTGCAATGGGATCCGCAATGCAGTCTGCAATAGCGTCCGCAATAGACTCCGCACTGACAGCCGCAATTTACTCCGCAGCACCGCAACTAGTGTGCAAGAGGCCGTAGGGGTGCAGTGCTGTTGCTAGGTCCGCTATGGTTTCATTAGTAATTTGTGACCGCACAGTCAAAAGTACATTTAAAATCACAGATATTATAGTACAAATTGCAACATTTTTTACTTTATTTCCCTAAGATATGGGCATGACTTGCTGAGGACTCTCATTAATCATTGCTCATCATATGGAGTAGACTTGTACAATCTTGACCACCGCTCAATTTGTTGTCTATGGAGCTGCAGAAAATTGCCTTGTCCTGAGCTTGGTTTTCTCCAGCAGGAAATGAATGAAGTGGTGGCTGAGGCTGGACACTTAGGCTCCCGGGGTATCTGTAGTCCCAGTCTTGTGACTGCTAGGGTTCCCAGCAATTTGGATTCCTAGCAACCAGTGTCTTTATACACCATCCATAGGAGCTGGCATATCTTTTAATTATTTTTTAGTGGGTAATGTTCCTTTTAGGCTATGTTCACACTCAGCGCTTTTTTTGCGCGGACGCTTTTTTCAGCGTTTTGCACCCGTGCAAAAAAGCCCAGTAAAAAAAGCGCAGTGCATTCACACACTGCGTTTTTTTACGGGTCTACTGCTCAAGTGATGTCACAGAGGGGAGGAAGACTCCTGGTTCCTCCTCCCCTGTTTGACATCTGTCACGGCCCCCTTTTGATTTTGCATTGTATTATACACTGCAAAATCAAATGTAAAAATAAGCCAAATGTATTAAAAATAATAAAGAATGTACACTGTGTGCAGAATTATTAGGCAAATGAGTATTTTGATCACATGAGACTTTTTATACATGTTGTCTTAGGCCGGCTTCAGACTGCGTTTAAGATCCGATCCGTAGCTGTCCGCTTGAAGCGGCTGCACACAGGATCGGAGGGCATAATAGCCCCCCAGTCCTGTGTGCTGATCCGGTCCGCGGCTGTCTGCTTCAAGCGGACAGCTACGGATCGGATCTTAAACGCAGTCTGAAGCCGGCCTTACTCCAAGCTGTGAAGGCTTGAGAGCCAACTACCAATTAAGTAAATCAGGTGATGTGCATCTCTGTAATGAGGAGGGGTGTGGTGTAATGACATCAACACCCTATATAAGGTGTGCTTAATTATTAGGCAAATATCTTTCCTTAGGCAAAATGGGTCAGAAGATAGATTTGATAGGCTCTGAAAAGTCCAAAATTGTGAGATGTCTTACAGAAGGATGCAGCAGTCTTGAAATTGCCAAACCTTTGAAGCGTGATCACTGCACAATCAAGCATTTCATGGCAAATAGCCAACAGCGTCGCAAGAAGCGTGTTGGGCAAAAAAGGCGCAAAATAACTGCCCATGGATTGAGGAAAATCAAGCGTGAAGCTGCCAAGATGCTGATAGACACCAGTTTTGCCATATTTCAGAGCTGTAACGTTACTGGAGTATAAAAGTACAAGGTGTGGCCATACTCGGTGACATGGCCAAGGTAAGAAAGGCTGAAGAACGACCACCTTTGAACAAGAAACATAAGATAAAACGTCAAGACTGGGCCAAGAAATATCTTAAGGCTTAAGGCACACTGTTGTGCATCAAACACGGAGCGTGTTTGATGTACGACAGTGATGCGAGTGCTGTGTATGTTTGTGGGTGTGTGTATGGTGAGGGTGGCTGGCTGTATGTATGTTGGTGTGCTGCGATTGTGAGGTGTGAGTGCGTGTGTGCTGCGTGATTGTGATGCTGTCCACGGCCTGGAAGACCGCGGGCAGCATTTGTCGGGAAATTTAAGCTCTGTGGATGTCAAAGCCACAGAGTTTAAATTTCCTGCTTTGCCGATACAGTAAGTAATCATCTTGTGCTGCTGTGTCAGCGGTGCAAGATAATTAATAAGCACCCAGCTGCTGGGCACTTTTGTATATTTTTTTTGGGTTAAATTGTATATGCAGCATCTGTGCGGCATATGAGCACAGATGCTGCATATGCGGTAATGAACCCCAGTAATAAAGGGTTAATATGTGGCAAATATGTTGGCACCATGTCTTTAGGGAGTGACCCTAGAGTCATGGTGCCTAAAATCATTGGTAGTTCAGGGGTTAAATGGCCAAATTTCAGAATTGCCAGCATTTGTCGGCTGTCTGTAATGTACAGTGAAAGCCAGCGGGTCCTGCCTGTCAGAGCGCGGTACCAAGCAATTAGCGTAAATACATTGCTGGGCAGCGTTCTCAATGAGGAGCTGTCCTAGGTACTTACGCAAATTGCGTAGTGAAGCCGCCGCTCTCCATGGAGCTGAAGATTTCAGCGTCACCTCCATGGCCGGAGTTTCAATGTGCTCTGGCCATGGAGGTGATGCTGAAATCTTTAGTTCCATGGAGAGCGGCGGCTTCACTATGCAATTTGCATAAGTACCATGGACAGCTCCTCATTGAGGACGCTGCCCAACAATGTACATGCGCTATTTGCGTAGGTACCGTGCTTTGACAGGCAGGACCCGCCGGCTTTCACTGTACATTACAGAAAGCCGACAAATGCTGGCAATTCTGAAATTTGGCCGTTTAACCCTGAACTACCAATGATTTTAGGCACCATGTCTCTAGGGAGGGTGGTCACTCCCTAGATACATGGTGGCAACGTATTTGCCACATATTAACTCTTTATTACTGGGGTTCATTACTGCATATGCAGCATCTGTGCTCATATGCCGCATAGATGCTACATATTCAATTTAACCCCAAAAAATACACATTAGTGCCCAGCAGCTGGGTGCTTATTAATCCTCTTGCACCGCTAACAGAGCAGCACAAGATGATTACTTACTGTACCAGCAAAGCGGTCATTTTAAACTTGCCGGCTTTGACAGCCGGCGAGTTTAAAGCGTTTTGGGCTGCACACTCGCACTGTGTGCTGTATGGGGGCGAGATTTTCTTGCATGGCGCTAAAGCACGTCAGAATTGTGTGCAGTCGCAGCATGCTGCGACTGTGCTCGCTTCTGACTTGCATTGAGAGTTGGGTGCGGGGGACTCGCACCTGTGTGCCCTGCCTGATAGGACAACACTGGTCTGAGTGTAATGCAAGTTTCCTTTGCACAATGTGCCTTCAGCTGAAGACTGATGAAATGAGAGTGACTCTTGATGGGCCAGATGGATGGGCCAGAGCCTGGATCAGTAAAGGGCAGAGAGCTCCACTCTGAACCAGACGCCAGAAAGGTGGAAGTGGGGTACTGGTATGGGCTTGTATCATCAAAGATGAACTTGTGGGACCTTTTCGGGTTGAGGGTGGAGTGAAGCTCAACTCCCAGACCTACTGCCAGTTTCTGGAAGACAACTGCTTCAAGCAATGGTACAGGAAGAAGTTGGTATTGTTCAAGTAAAACATGATTTTCATGCAGGACAATGCTCCATCACATGCATCCAACTACTCCACAGCATGGCTAGCCAGTAAAGGTCTAAAAGAAGAAAAAATAATGACATGGCCCCTTGTTCACCTGATCTGAACCCCATAGAGAACCTGTGGTCCCTCCTAAAATGTGAGATCTACCGGGAGGGAAAACAGTACACCTCTCAGAACAGTGTCTGGGAGGCTGTGGTGGCTGCTGCACGCAATGTTGATCGTCAACAGATCAAGCAACTGACAGGATCTATGGATGGAAGGCTGCTGAGTGTCATCATAAAGAAAGGGGGCTATATTGGTCACTAATTTTTTTTGTTTTCTTTTTGCATGTCAGAAAAGTTTTTTTTTCTAAATTTTGTGCAGTTATATTGGTTTATCTGGTGAAAATAAACAAGTGAGATGGGAATATGTTTGTTTTTTATTAAGTTGCCTAATAATTCTGCACAGTAATAGTTACCTGCACAAACAGATATCCTCCTAAGATAGCCAAATCTAAAAAAAAACACTCCATCTTCCAAAAATATTAAGCTTTGATATTTGAGTCTTTTGGGTTGATTGAGAACATAGTTGTTGATCAATAATAAAAATAATCCTCTAAAATACAACTTGCCTAATAATTCTGCACACAATGTATACTTACCCTCCGTCGTGTGTTTGGGAGCTGAGAGCAGCTGCAGGTATCGACCTGCCAGGACGTTCCAAGATCGCTGTGATCGTCATAGGACATCATTGGCCCGCTCGCAGTCATCCTATCAGCGATCACAGGCCCTGGAAGGTCAGTACCTCAAGAGGATTTCTTGGCTCCTGGTAGCCGGAACACCCGGTGGAGAGGGAAGTATTCATTCTTTATTATTTTTAATACATTTGGCTTACTTTTACATTTGATTTTGCAGTGTATAATGGACTGCGAAATCAAAAGGGGGCTGTGACAGATGTCACACAGGGGAGGAGGAACAGGATTGTTCTTCCCCTGTGTGATATCAGCGCCGGTGTATTTCCGCTGGAATTGCGCACTGTCTGACCGGCGATGCATAATCCCAGCAGGAATAATGGGCTCCTATGGGAGAAGGCGCGGGTGCATAAAGAATGGACACGTCAATTCTTTTTACACCCGTGCTTTCTCCCATAAAAGTGCTGCGTATATTTACGCAGTGTCTGAACAGCAAAGTGAATTTCACATTCACTTTACCGGCAGAGACAGAGGCACATTGCGTGTTTTTTGAAAAGCGCATGCAAAAAAGCGCTAAAAAATGCGAAATGCGTGAACGTAGCCTTAAGAGTATATTGCATTAGGCTGATGCAGACCACTAATCGTCACACTCAGATGGTCTGAGGTTAGGCCATCTAGGTATAAATCCTGGTATAGGATCAAATCGGCAGTAATGATGGTTTATTACACTTCTTTTAACCATATAAAACGTGTTGAATTGTTATGTCCATTCTGTGAATTAACCTCTCTCTGCTTATTAATGTTTTTCAGAATGCTCCTCAATGTCAAACACAACCTGTGAAACCTGTTTGAATAATGTGTCGGTAAGTTCTGCTGTGAGATACGTGGAAGGGTCAGCACAGTTTCTTTGCTTTTGCCTTGTGCATCATTTTGCTATGCATTAGCAGCTGGCTTGTAGGATCATCTTATTTCTGGCTGCTAAAATCTTTTAAGGCCCGTTCACACTGCAGGATTTCACTGATCAGCGTCAATCAGTGTTTCTGTGCCAAAACCAGGAGTGGAAGCTTGCAGAGAAACTAGAATTGAAAGATTGTCACCTGTTCTGTGTTTTGGAGACACTCCTGGTTGTGGCACACAAACTGGATGGACCCTGATCAGTGGAAAAACTGCAGTGTGAAGGGGCCTAATAGCTTTATAAAGTCTTCTGTAACTCGTCTAGTGCATCTTTACATCACTGATCGCACAATAAGATGAACTAACCTTTACCACATA
This sequence comes from Allobates femoralis, assembly GCA_033576535.1. Taxonomy (NCBI): domain Eukaryota; kingdom Metazoa; phylum Chordata; class Amphibia; order Anura; family Aromobatidae; genus Allobates; species Allobates femoralis. Next base: position 73,860,823 of record JARQOC010000011.1, read on the forward strand.
AAACCTGCCATCAGTCAGGGAACTTTACATGTGCAGGTGATCAGGAATGAGCTCGCTCAGTTGAATATCGACCATTAACTCATGGTCATCAGGCAGAAGCCCTACGAGCTGTTAGTCCCTGGTGCAGGTTATGATTTGGAAACAAAGCACGATGTAAGTGTTACGGCACGACACACACAGCATGTTGCACTGTGTCCGCTAATCAGAAAAGGTACTGGGGATATAGACATATTTGGCATCCTATCCTCTTTTGACCACAGACTACTGATGTATTCACTAGTTAAGGGGCCAGCTAATCAATTTGCTCACTTCTGGGTTTTGTGTCTATTTAAAATCAGCCTTTTTTTTTTTTTAAATCTTCCAGCATTTAAAGGTTCAGTTTTATATTATGACATTGTGCAACAAACTATGTGGGTTTACTGCATTTCTGAATATCACAGCAAATACAATACATTTAAGGAGTGAAAATAACACTTCACAGCCACATGTGAATTAATCCAAAAAGGGAACCATTTAAGGGTGTGTGCTCATGGTCAGTATACGCAGCGTCTTGCCACTGCGTCCAAAACGCTGCGTCGTACAGTACTAGGATAGTGGCTGGGATTTTAAGAAATCCCATCCTCACTATGCTTAACCCGACCGCAACGTGTTTGGAGCTGCGGAGCGGGTTGCCGGGAAGTCCGCTCCTCCACATGTTCATTTCATGCTGCGGAGTCTGAAGCGGCTGCCATTAGGTGACTGCAGGGAGAACCCGCCCCACCCCCACTGCACACGGTAAGTACAGAGGGGCTGCGGCCACCCGCGGCTTCCCTCAGGTACAGAGGAGCTACGTCCAACACGCAGCTCCTCCAGACCGTGAGCACATACCCTAATGCTATTTACTTGCAGATATGGGGTCAATCTGCCACTTAATAGTGTTATGAGTGTGTCCAGCTTTGTACTGGGAGGAAATGAGCTTTATTTCTTCTGGGAGCTGGCGGCTTTTAGAGAGCCGGTGTGGCCACAGTCGCTGCAGACTGTAGCCAACTTTGTACTAATGCCGGGGCGTGCATATATACTGTATACTGAGGGGGACTGAAGCTGTGTCGGTACACCTCCATGGTTTAAAGTTACCAGCTCTTGTGTGGAGTAACGTATACCACCACGCCGCACCCCACCCCCAAGGTTGCACTGTTGTGGCCGGACATCTTTTTAGGCTCCATTCACACTGTGCGTTGTTGGTCTTGCTCGCTCGTCAGTTTTTGCAGCCGCAACCAGTAGTGGGTGACAAATATGTAGAGTAAATATGGACTGGTATGGTCCGCAATGTTGGAAATAAATTGAAGGACGTCCAAGGTAGAAGTGATAGGTGCCTTTATTCCATTCCCTACGCGTTTCAATGCTGTACAAGCCGCCTCCTCAGGAGCAACACCATCAATAATCATTATTAATTATCATTATTATTGATGGTGTTGCTCCTGAGGAAGAGGCTGGGATGGCCTTGAAACGCGTAGGGCATGGAATTAAGGCACCTATCACTTCAACCTTGGATGTCCTTCAGTTTATTTCCAGCAGCGCAGACCATACCTGTCCGTATTTACTGTGCTTTCACCACCTCGAGCGGGGGTCCTGCAGCAGCTGATACCAGTTGTGGATCTCACAACTGTATAAAGTGAGCAGTTCAATTATTTGCCTTTCCAGTACTTTTGGGAGATTCGACCCATTGCGCCCTTGTCTACTCCATTTCTTAAATACAGAAGTGGTGACGTGTTTCTATTATACTTTTCTTCTGATTGTTCCACTCCTGGTTTTGGCTACAAAATCTGATGAGCAAAAACAGACAAAAAATGCACAGTGTGATTTATGCCTTATAACTGTTTGTGCTGTGGTGTGAAGCCAGCCTATCGGGTCCGGGGTGGACCTGACAGCCCTGCACCCGATTTTGCGGTAATGTTGCCCTATGGGGCTGGATGGCAGCTATCTGTCCGGGAGGATCTGGGACAATTCGGATTTTTCTCCCGGACACAAAAATGCTGCAAGCAACGTTTTTGTGTCCGGGGGAACAATCGGACAAAATCGGATCCTCCTGGATCCAGGGCAATCCAGCGCTCCCAAACATGGGAGTCTATGGTGCCAGATTGTCCAGATCTGGGAGGAATCAGGAACCGGACCCTGGCGGCTGCAGTTCAGGGTCAGCTATGCTGAACTTCAGCACCAGGGAGCTGTCCCTTGTGAAGTGGTTCAGCACCATTTCAGGAGGGGACAGCTCCCTCAGCTGTGCTCTGCAGAATCTGGCTACAAACAGGACCGGAGGACATATTTGCCCTCCGATTCTGTTTGCAAATCAGGTCCGGGGCTGTCGGGTTCACCCTGGACCTTATTGTGCCGTGGTGTGAAGCCAGCCTTAACCTGCAGATTGATGCTCTGTGCCACCCGCAGCCAATTGTGCAGGGATAGATGGGTCAGCACTGCAGCCATATGTCTAGGCCCCATCAATTGTAAAGTGACAGCATAGTCTAATAAGAAGGTTATACCCCTGTAATGATATTCTTTGCCCTGACACGTATGTGACTTTTATGAGATTCAGTAATACAAGCAGATTATTTACTCATCATTTTACTAGTCAAATACTGCAGATTTTTTACATTATATATTATTGCAAAATATATATTGTATTATATATTATTTATTGTCTAGTCAACATGTGTATTCATGATTCAGCAATGTGGAAATGCACAGTGCTATGCACTGAAGACTAGTGATGAGCAAGTAGTGAAATATTCACTGTACTTGTAACACATAGTTTTTATTACTCGCATGTTCGTTCGAATGGCTAGTCTAATATTAGTCAATTAGTGATGGCTCTGCCCACACACATCCGGCTATAAATCAAGGTTTTTTGGGACAGTAAGGGAGGGTGGGCTTTTTTATGCTTCTACTGCATAAGACACCTTGCTGTGCCCCCCAGAGAGACCCTAACATCCATTCTGCTCTCACTGGGGTGCTGACTCCCATTGTGTACTAAGGGAGCTGTCAATGTGTGTCATATCGCTAACGATGCACACTTTAGTCTCGAGCACCAGCGATACTTACCAAGTAACGAGTATTGCGATTACTGTACTATCCGTGCGTGTAGTGAATAGTAATGATTACACTCGCTCATCCCTACTGCAGACCTAATGTACCGTATTTCCTGAAAAGCCTGCAATATAAATGTACGAGCCACAGTTTGTTCTCCTTCCATGCTTAATGAGCTTTTATGCACCAAAACTCTCAGCTTGTAATAAGTAAAAGATAAGTTTGTAAAGCTAGATTTTTTTTTATTTGTTTCTCTTCAGCAGGGTTTACAATCCTCAGTATTGTACAATTTTAGCTACAATCTTGTAAAATATGGATTTCACTCTGTTTCCATGGGTAAAATGTTATGCATAACTTTAATTCAGTGCGGATTTATAATCGACATCTGACTTGTTCTTCATGAAGGTTTTGGTAAATCTCATCCGCAGTGCTTTCTTGTGTACTCTGGGTTCTTAATTGGTATTGTGTTTTTTTTTAAACTTATTGAAAATACCTGTAATAGCAGAACTACCACACAGAAGTGAAAATAACCGAAAACCCCTCTTCACAGATTACCTATGAGTGTGTGAACCTTGTGGTTGGGAATCCTCCGCTCCACCTTGTGCTTCTGTTTTCTGATGAATTCACTTCTGTTTCATAAGCTGTTATTTATTTTGCATGTGACAGTGCTATATAGTAGAGGACCAGCACATAATCATTAAATGGTAATGATGATGTCTTGCATAAATGTACATTTCCTGATCTAATAACTCCTGTGCAGTGACGTCTTCTTCTTTGCACCATTACAATGATCAGATCTCTGCACAAGCTGCCATGTTCATGTAGTGTTCATTTATGGTAAAGGTCCGTAGCAAGTTGTGCGCAGAACCTGATCTGCAAATTCAACGTTTTACCTTCAGATTATTGAGCCTTGTTCACATGGCAGTATTTATGTGCCAAAACCCTGATAAAAACTGTAAAATTGACTTCAGTTCTGTGTTTGAGACACTCCTGCTTTTGGCATACAAAAATTGCAGAAATACTGCTTTGTGAATACAGCATAATGTATTTTTTGCTTTATAAGACGCACCCAGGTTTTAGAGGAGGAAAATGAGGGAAAAAAATAAGCAAAAATATTGTCATGACGCACTTTTACGGGGGAGGAGATGCTGTTTACGCTGTTATGAGTTAATGTTCTCAAATTCTATACTAATGACCCAACCTGGTATATGGGCCTCCATCACGGGTCTCACTTAACAAAACTAAACAATTATACTCTCCTCTCATCCGCTGCCCGCAGCATTGCGTCCTTCCTCCAGTCTTTGCATGCCAGACACTGATCAGAGCATGAGTGGGGCTCGCAGCGATGATGTCACTGTCATGTGCCCCACTCCACACAGTGTCAGCTGCCTGTACAAGAAGACAAGAGGACGTTTCGCTGCTGCAGAGAAAGTGAGTATAATTGTCTATCTGCTGCTGGGATATTGACTGCTTTCCATGCCAATGATGATGTGTGGAAAGTAGTGAATATACACACACGCGATCGTCCACAGCTGCAGCAGCCATGTGGTGAGCACTTGTGCCGGCTGTTTAAGTTAATGTAATATTCACCTCCCCCTGCCCATCACCCCCACCCCCACCCTTTTTTGGATGATGGGCAGGGGAGGTGAATCTTACTTTAACGTAACATTTTTTGGGGAAAAAAATGTGTTTTAGGCCTAGTTCACACATTGCGTATTTTTGTGCGCTTTTTTACGCACACTTTTCAAAATACGCAATGTGTTTTGTGTCTGCCAGCAAAGTGAATGGGAAATTCACTTTGCCATGCAGACACTGCGTAAAAATACGCAGTGCTTTTTATGGGAGAAAGCTCAGCTGCGTAAAGAATTGAGATGTCAATTCTTTACGCAGCTGATCCTGCGTTTTCTCCCTGTGACGTCACAGAGGGGAGGAAGAATCCTGCTACCTCCTCCCCTCTGTGACATGTGTGACAGCCACATTAGATTTCGCAGTGTATTAGTATACACTGCGAAATCTAAATTGAATAAAGGCAAGTGTATGAAAACTAAAAAAGAATGAATACTTACCTCTCTGACGCCTTTTCGCGGTGTCCGTGCCGAGGCCAGGAGATCTGTGTCCTGCAAGATCCTGCCGTGATGTCAGAGGGAGCGTTCCTGGTGCTGATTGGCCGCTCGCGGACATGTGATACGTATCTCTTGAGGTTTGTCAGCAGCATATGTTAAAGCCTTCAATAAAAGTTATTCATTAGGAGGATTTCCTAACAAATACCGGAGATTTAGCATCAGTCTGAGCCGAGCTCTTATGCTGCCCACAGGTTGGTACCACATGCTCTGACCTTGTCTAATCCTTCAGAACAACACAATGCACAACAGTGGGCTCAACCCATTTCTCTCAGCATGCTGGGACCTGTAGTTATCCCACAAGCGAATTTGAGAAATTGGTCTAGGCTCATTCACCTGATTGTATTACATTCCCCAGATTTGCTGTTCTATGACCTCGTTGTGTTGGATTTCTCTGTATTTGACACTTTTTATTGTTTTTCCTTTTAGTGTTTGTGGTGCAACACTGACAGCAAGTGTCTGGATTATCCTGTTAGGCACATCCTGCCTCCGTCATCACTGTGTAAACTAAAGGATGCCCGCTGGGGGATATGCTGGCGTGAGTCAATGTTTGAAATGTGCACTTGTGTCCACCTTCCTATACAGCAACTCTGATTGCTTTCTAGGTTACAATATATGGTAAATCTGGCCTGTTTCTTCCTAGCATTACAGTGCCACATCTTCCTATTTATGACTTCACTTAGTACTATACTTTGAATAAACTTTGCTTAAATCAATAGTACAATAATATTTGATCAGATTTTTACTTCTTTCTCCACTTAAGGGCCCCTTTACATGCTGAGACTTTCCAGCGATCCCACCAGCGATCCGACCTGGCCGGGATCGCTAGAAAGTCTCTATGCAGTCGCTGGTGAGCTGTCAAACAGACAGACTCACCAGCGACCAGTCAGCAGCGACATCGCTGGTAACCAGAGTAAACACCGGGTAACTTAACAGCACGCGCTGCTTAGCTACCCGGTGTTTACCCTGGTTACCAGTGCCCAGCATCTAATGTGCGGCGCTGGACATTGGCTGGGAGTTCGCTGATCGCTGGTCTCTAGCTCACACACAGCGATGCGTGCTGACCAGCGGGAGACCAAAAAATGGTCCTGAACGATTTGCAGCGATCAGAGACATCACAGCAGGGACCAGGTCGCTGATGCGTGTCACACACTGCAACATCGCTGGAGCGGTCACTGTTACATCACAAAACCTGTGATGTTTCATCGATATCGCTAGCGATATTGCAGTGTGTGAAGTACCCTTAAGAGCAACTTCATCACCTCAATTTGCCTCCTGTACACCTCAAACTGTGGGGGTGTTAGCTAATTTGGTCAAGAAGAGATGGACTGTCGGCACAGTGAGGTGTCAGGCTATACACATTATGATGATTTGTGAAAAAGAGGAGTAAAGCTCCCGTCACACTAAGCAAGATCACTAGCGAGATCACAGCTGAGTCACAAGTTTGTGACGCAACAGCGACCTTCCCAGCGATATTGCTATGTGTGACACGTAGCAGCGATCAGGCCCCCGCTGTGAGGTCACTGATCGTTACAAACCGTTCTGGACCATTTTTTTGGTCGTCTCACTCCTGCTGGGCAGCGTGCATCGCTGTGTTTGTTGGTCGTTGTCCTGGTCAATCTCAATACTATACCCAAGAGTGACCGGGTCCCAACGACCACTGTGTTGTTGCTGCGTCGCTGTTGAGATCTGCCTGTTTGACATCTCACCAGCGATCCCTACCAGGTCAATCGTTGTCGGGATCGCTGTTGCATCAAGTGTGACTGCATTCACACGCTGTGCAATTGCTACGCTATTGATCTGCTTTGTGCAGATCCACTATTGCAGTAAAATGCACTGAT
>JARQOC010000011.1:73867940-73900800 GCA_033576535.1 Allobates femoralis
GCCTAATAATTAAGCACACCTTATATAGGGTGTTGATGTCATTACACCACACCCCTCCTCATTACAGAGATGCACATCACCTGATTTACTTAATTGGTAGTTGGCTCTCAAGCCTTCACAGCTTGGAGTAAGGCCTGCTTCAGACTGCGTTTAAGATCCGATCCGTAGCTGTCCGCTTGAAGCAGACAGCCGCGGACCGGATCAGCACACAGGACTGGGGGGCTATTATGCCCTCCGATCCTGTGTGCAGCCGCACGCAGCTGCAGCCGCTGACAGGTCAGGACCGCGGCGCCCGCGGTCCTCACCTATCAGCAGCAGGAACTGCGTGCGCTGCACACAGGATCGGAGGGCATAATAGCCCCCCGGTCCTGTGTGCTGATCCGGTCCGCGGCAAATCTAAAAAAAAAAAAAACACTCCATCTTCCAAAAATATTAAGCTTTGATATTTGAGTCTTTTGGGTTGATTGAGAACATAGTTGTTGATCAATAATAAAAATGATCCTCTAAAATACAACTTGCCTAATAATTCTGCACACAGTGTATACTTACCCTCCGTCGTGTGTTCGGGAGCTGAGAGCAGCTGCAGGTATCGACCTGCCAGGACATTCCAAGATCGCTGTGATCGTCATAGGACGTCATAGGACGACTGCGAGCGGGCCAATCAGCGATCACAGGCCCTGGAAGGTCAGTACCTCAAGAGGATTTCTTGGCTCCTGGTAGCCGGAACACCCGGTGGAGAGGTAAGTATTCATTCTTTATTATTTTTAATACATTTGGCTTACTTTTACATTTGATTTTGCAGTGTATAATGGACTGCGAAATCAAAAGGGGGCTGTGACAGATGTCACACAGGGGAGGAGGAACAGGATTGTTCTTCCCCTGTGTGATATCAGCGCCGGTGTATTTCCGCTGGAATTGCGCACTGTCTGACCGGCGATGCATAATCCCAGCAGGAATAATGGGCTCCTATGGGAGAAAGCGCGGGTGCATAAAGAATGGACACGTCAATTCTTTTTACACCCGCGCTTTCTCCCATAAAAGTGCTGCGCATATTTACGCAGTGTCTGAACAGCAAAGTGAATTTCACATTCACTTTACCAATATGCAAATAGAGTCTGTGGAGCCTCGGTTAGGAGTTTCAAACACAGGACTAGCCATATATCCCTCCAGGGAAGGACCCAGCCAAGGTCCCTTCCCTGGAGGGATATCTGGCTAGTCCTGTGTTTGAAACTCCTAACCGAGGCTCCACAGTCTCTATTTGCATATTCATATTTCCCCGGGGGGGCAATGTGCCTAGGAATTCACTGTGTTTGAGCGCTTTAGCCAGCTGCCCGCAGTGTTTTCTTGGACTGGTCTCCCTGAGATCAGTGAATACTTTGCAATCTTGGTCTACTAGGCCTTGCTCCCACCTAGCCAGAATCCTACTCCACACTGATGAGGGGCAACACCCCGAAACAGCTGTATGTGGATGGATACCTGGCCTTGGTATTCCCTTGTCATATCTGTAAACTTGTAAAAGAGTTGGATATTGACTTAAAGGGCCACTTCATTTGGTGGTTATGGTGTTCTCCGCAAGGAGCCACCCCTTGGCTGGGTCCTTCCCTGGAGGGATATATGGCTAGTCCTGTGTTTGAGACTCCTAACCGAGGCACCACAGACTCTATTTGCATATTCATATTTACCCGGGGGGGCAATGTGCCTAGGAATTCACTGTGTTTGAGCGCTTTAGCCAGCTGCCCGCAGTGTTTTCTTGGACTGGTCTCCCTGAGATCAGTGAATACTTTACATTCACTTTACCGGCAGAGACAGAGGCACATTGCGTATTTTTGAAAAGCGCATGCAAAAAAAGCGCTAAAAAATGCGAAATGCGTGAACGTAGCCTTAAGAGTATATTGCATTAGGCTGATGCAGACCACTAATCATCACACTCAGATGGTCTGAGGTTAGGCCATCTAGGTATAAATCCTGGTATAGGAGGACATCCGCAGTAATGATGGTTTATTACACTTCTTTTAACCATATAAAACGTGTTGAATTGTTATGGAGGTCCATTCTGTGAATTAACCTCTCTCTGCTTATTAATGTTTTTCAGAATGCTCCTCAATGTCAAACACAACCTGCGAAACCTGTTTGAATAATGTGTCGGTAAGTTCTGCTGTGAGATGCGTGGAAGGGTCAGCACAGTTTCTTTGCTTTTGCCTTGTGCATCATTTTGCTATGCATTAGCAGCTGGCTTGTAGGATCATCTTATTTCTGGCTGCTAAAATCTTTTAAGGCCCCGTTCACACTGCAGGATATCACTGATCAGCGTCAATCAGTATTTCTGTGCCAAAACCAGGAGTGAAGCTTGCAGAGAAACTAGAATTGAAAGATTGTCACCTGTTCTCTGTTTTGGAGACACTCCTGGTTTTGGCACACAAACTGGATGGCCCCTGATCAGTGAAAAAACTGCAGTGTGAAGGGGCCTAATAGGTTTATAAATTCTTCTGTAACTCTTCTAGTGCATCTTTACAGCACTGATCGCACAATAAGATGAACTAACCTTTACCACATAAAACCTGCCATCAGCCAGGGAACTTTACATGTGCAGGTGATCAGGAATGAGCTCGCTCAGTTGAATATCGACCATTAACTCATGGTCATCAGGCAGAAGCCCTACGAGCTGTTAGTCTCTGGTGCAGGTTATGATTTGGAAACAAAGCACGATGTAAGTGTTACGGCACGACACACACAGCATGTTGCACTGTGTCCGCTAATCAGAAAAGGTACTGGGGATACAGGCATATTTGGCATCCTATCCTCTTTTGACCACAGACTACTGATGTATTCACTAGTTAAGGGGCCAGCTAATCAATTTGCTCACTTCTGGGTTCTGTGTCTATTTAAAATAAGCCTTTTTTTTTTTTTTTTTAAATCTTTCAGCATTTAAAAGTTCAGTTTTATATTATGACATTGTGCAACAAACTATGTGAGTTTACTGCATTTCTGAATATCACAGCAAATACAATACATTTAAGGAGTGAAAATAACACTTCACAGCCACATGTGAATTAATCCAAAAAGGGAGCCATTTAAGGGTGTGTGCTCACGGTCAGTATACGCAGCGTCTTGCCACTGCGTCCAAAACGCTGCATCGTACAGTACTAGGATAGTGGCTGGGATTTTTTTTTTTTTTTTTTAACAAATCTCTTTATTTGATTTTCCAAACATTTTCACAATTTGTTCAACACAGTAAACATTACAAGTTACAAACGTCAAACCCTCCTAATCTCCAACCTGGAGTAAATTCCCTCCCCCTCCCTTCCCTTGCAGAGCAAATATTCTTATCCAATATGCGTATCAAATATGTGTCGATCATGGTAATTTCATTAAGTAGTAACTGATCTTTTTTATCTTATATTATACAACCTTCTTATCATATATCTAATATCATGTACATTAGTGGATCTCCAGTCTCCCCAGGTTACCTTGTAACTGTTCTAGCGAGTACCAAGTAGAGTCTCTAAATGGCCATACCACTGATTTAATCTCCTCATCTAAGAGGTAAGTTAAGATAAAGCCCTTCCACTTGTTGAAGAATTTTTTTGTTAGTTCATCTTTGTTAGTTTCTGCCTCTATTTGTTCAGATCTCATTGCTGCCTTGATGTCTTTTAGTATGGAGTCATGTGAGGGTGACTTGGCGTCCAGCCAATGTCGCAATATGGCACGTTTGGTTAAAATTGCCAATGTGTGTAATATGCGTCTTTCATTTCTGGTACCATGGGAATTGTCTATACAGTGAAACAGCCATCCGTCTCTACCTAATTCTTTCTGACCTCCCGCTATCTTCCCTGCCATCTCTTCAATGTGTGACCAGAGAGGGCGAATTAATCTGCAATCCCATATACGTGAAAGAGATCAGTATTTGGTGAGTGGCATTTCGGACACGCCTGTATCCTGTCTGTATTTGTCTTGTTCTGGTATGCTGTGAATCCGTAAATTGCCTTGTGAATCAGGCGGAATTGAGAGTCTCGCCATTGTTCATTAATTATATTTTCTCTAAATAGCCTCCAACCGTTTAGAATTTTCATTTCCAGTGCTGCCTCATTCAGTCTGGCTTCCCACCCCTTGAAGAGTCGTGGTTGTGTATTCTGATTTATATGAGGCCCTAGATCTTTATATAAGGTTGAAACACTTGTGTTGACTATCCCCCTAGAAAGTAAGTCGTCCCAGGTATTCATCACACACTCTGACTGAACGTTAACCAGCTTGTTCATAATATGATGTTCTAGTTGTTTAAACTGTATCATATGGTGTTCTGGCAGTGTCATTGATTGTAGTAGTTCTAAACCTGTCAGCCATCTGGATTCCTTACGGCAGAGAAGATCACCAACCCTTTCTATTCCTCCATCCCTCCATCTTTGATAGAGACTATTCTCTCTTCCCAGCGGGAACTCAGGGTGTGCCCACAGGGAAACAAATTTGGACATTCGCCAAGAGAGACCTTGTTTTTTCCTAACTATTTTCCATGTCGCTATGGTGTCTCTTATCACTATTGAGTGTTTTGTCCTGTTTGGGAGACTAGATCTCGATGTGTGTAGTATTGAAGCTAAACTCCATGGTCTGCAAAGTTCAGATTCCAACTCCCAGTCTGAAAACTTGCTTGTCCCACCCAACCAGTCCAAGATGTGGCGGACCAGGCAGATCAAGTTATAGCTTCGTATATCGGGTATGGCCAGACCCCCCTGTTCTTTTGGCAGCATCAGAGTTTTCAGGCGAATTCTAGGGCGTTTGTTCTGCCATAAAAATCTGGCATATGCCCTATTTATTCTGATTATATCTCTATTGCGTATTAATATAGGCAATACTTGAAGCGGGTAGAGGAGCTTAGAAAAGCTCATCATTTTGAGCAAGTGTCCACGGCCCAGCAGGGGGAGCGGCAGCGCCTCCCATTTGTTGAGGTCTAACTCCATCTTGGCTAGAAGTGGTTCATAGTTTAGACGATAAATCAAATCAGTGTTTCGTGCTAAATGTATCCCCAGGTATCTAATTGATTTCTTGGCCACTGGTATGTCAAATATTTTTCCGGGCTCTTCTGTCTCCCCTATCTCACGTCTCCCTCTTGTTGTCAGGAAGAGTATCTCACATTTTGTCTTATTTAACTTGAACCCCGAAAAGGATCCATATTTCTCTAATTTTTGCAGTATGACTGGCAATTCTATTAGTGGATTCTCTAGGTATAAGATTATGTCGTCTGCAAAGAAATTTGAACGTATCCTTTGAGAGCCAATGGCTATCCCTTCAAAATCTTCACCACTCGTTAAATAACGGGCAAGTGGTTCAATTGCCAGATTAAAGAGGAGGGGTGACATCGGGCAGCCCTGTCGGGTTCCCCTGTGTAAATTAAATACACTGGACAGAAATCCCGGCGTGCGTACTCTGGCTTTAGGATTCGTGTAAAGAGCCTCTAGATATGTCCTGAAAGGGCCCTTCAGTCCCACCGCATCTAGCACCTTACCCAGCCATGGCCACCGGACATTGTCAAATGCTTTTTCTGCATCCAGCGTGACCATGGCTGGGTTTCTGTCTGTTTTTGGTTTCCCATCCCATGTGACCGAGTCAATCGTCAATAGTGCCCTCCTTATGTTACCCGTTGCTGACCGCCCCTTTACGAATCCTGCCTGGTGGGAACCAACCAGACCCGGGAGATGCTGCGCCAATCTATTGGCCATCAGTTTAGACAGTATTTTTAAATCTACATTGATTAGTGATATCGGCCTGTAATTGGCCGGCTCTTCTAGGTCCTTGCCTCCTTTTGGGATCAGCGTTGTGTGCCATGTTCATTTGAGCAGGTATTGGGGCTCCCTGTAGAATTAAGTTATAGAGGGACGTCAGGGTAGGAGTAATCATGGGGTAAATCGCTTTATAAAATCCCCCGCTGAATCCGTCTGGGCCAGGTGCTTTATTTGCGTTCAGTTCTTTTATCACCCCTGAGACTTCTTCACTCGTGACTGGTCTATTGAGGTCTAAGAGGGCCGATTCGTCAAGTCGTGTCATGGGATATGTCCGTAGCCAATCGTCTCCCCCCTCTCTCTCCGATGGTGTATCATATAATTTTGCATAGTATTTTCCCAATATCTCTACTATTTGTTTCGGATCTTTCATTATCTTACCCCCCTGATTTTTAATTGCAGAGATTGTAGTATACTGCCTCTTTCCCCTCGCTAGGTTGGCCAGTAGCTTACCCGCTTTATTGCCATAGTGATATAATTTGGCTTCCCAACGCTGCCTAGACATGATTTCTTTTTGTCTTGACCATTCGTTGAAGATATCTCTCCGATGCTGCCAAGCTAGCCTGTTCTCTTTTGATGGGTCATCAAGGAAGCTTCTGTATGCGGATCTTACTGCATCACTGCTTTCTACAAAGGATTGTTCTACTTTTCGGCGTCTGCTCCTTGTATATGCTATGATTTTTCCCCGTAGAACCACTTTGGCGGTCTCCCAGAACAATGCACTATCCTCTACGTGTTGTGCGTTATCTGACGAGAACGTTGTCCACCATTCTCCTAGCAATTTTTTAAAGTCAGTGTTATCTTGTAATATCGTGGGAAAGCGCCATAATATATCAGTACCTCTGGGATAGACATCTGACAGTGACATACTTATTGGGCTGTGATCAGAAATCACTAGGTTGCCAATTGCCGTATTTTCTACCTTCGTTAGGAGGTGGCGACCAACCAGCAATGCATCTATCCTGGACCATGAATCATGGCGATGGGAGAAGTGGGTAAATTCCCTTTCCTGGGGATTTCTCAGTCTCCATATATCCCAGAGATGAAGGTCAGATGCAAATCTTGCTAGTGGGGTCGCACCCCCTTGGCTACCTCTGTCTCCGCTCCCCCCTGAGACCCTGCTTCTCGGTATATTTTGTTTTCTATCTTCGTTGGTGTTCATAACTAGATTGAAGTCGCCTCCGACTATTATGTTATTCTCTGTGTCTTGTAAGATGAGCGGTGTGAGGGACTCTAGGAATGCGCCCTGACCCGCGTTAGGGGCGTAGATATTATGGATGCTTAGTGTCATGCCTGAACATTCTAACAGTAGGTGTATATGGCGACCTTCTGCCAGGCTATTATGCGAGATAATTCTATGTGGCAATGTCTTGTTAATCAAAATGATCACTCCTCCTTTTCGGCCCAGTGCGCCCGAGCCAATTACCTCTCCACACCAAAATTTCTTGAGTCTAAAAAGATCCTCCTCCCTTAGATGGGTTTCCTGCAAGAGCACAATGTCCCCTCGTAGTTTTTTAAGATGTCGAAGGATCATTGAGCGCTTACCCGGGGATCTTAGGCCCTTCACGTTCCATGATAAAATCAGCTCCATTTTGTGTCAGAATTGGAAGTTTGGCTGTGTGTGGTCCAGTTACGTATCTCTCCTACCTTCATAAATTCTGCTCTGTCTTGGTCTGTCATATAAACCCTATGTGGTAACATCAACACATAATATTCCCAACATATAACTTTTAACATAAGAAAACCCATTAGTTTCCCCTCTTCCCTCCCCCTGTATCTCTCTTTCTTTTCAAGAGTAGTTACAACTTCCGACATCCTGTGTGCCAATCTCCTCCTTCATATCTCCCACCCTCCCGCCACTAAAATAAGATAACATGTAAATTGCCCGCCTTCTTGATGTGTCTTCTCCTGTCCAAAAGACTTTCGTTGTTCTAGTCGACATCCTGGTCTGGCCGAGGTGTCCATAAAGACCTTGTGTAATCAATAAATAAAAAGGAGGAGAAGAAGGGGGGGAAAAAAAAAAAAATGGGGGGGGGGGGGGGGAGGGGGAAGAGAGGGAGAGGGCTCAAAATGGGCCCTTATTGATCAGTGGTGAATGACGTGCTAGGTTGCGTTATTGGTTCCTCCCAGTGAAGCTTCGTTTAGCAATGTCAATCTAGTCTGTTTGTTTATTCCAGTAGCTCGGCTGGCATCCGGTGCAATGTGGTCTTCTGGTCATCTGTGTGTAGTCTCATGTTATGTCCTTCAGGTAATGACAGAGGCGGCCCGAGCAATGCGATCTTCTGATGTCTCCCCATGTGGCTTTGCTACCGTTGCTGGGGGTCGACTGGGTCTTGAGTCTTCCTGAACGTTGGTTGTGTTATTGGGTAGGTTATGTCCAGTTTCCCCTTCTGTGCTTCTCCTGTGGTGTGCGTCTCCCTCCTCTCTCGTTGTCAATTTGCGCCATGCCTCTCTAGCATCTGTGTAGAATCTTGGCTTACCATCCTTGCCCGCTACTTTGAGTGTAGCAGGGTATAACATTTGGAACTGAGTGCCCCTTCTGAACAACATGCTGCAAACATCATTGAACGCCTTCCTTTTTCTGACCACTTCAGGGGAGTGATCACCATATATAAACACTTTATAACCTCTTAGCAGTAATGGTTGGCGCCTTTTCCTGAAAGCCATTAGTAGCTTTTCCTTGTCCTTGTAATCCAGGTATCTCATTATTATCTGTCTGGGTTTTACGTTTTCTGAATGTTGCGTATCACTTCTGCCAATTGTCTCCCTTGCTGGAGGGGGGGGACCCACCCGGTGTGCCCTCTCCACCCTGCACCGCCTCTCAAATCCCAGGGCTTGGGGCAAATCAATTTCACATATGTCATTCAAAAGATTATGTGGTACAGCTTCAGACATCCCCACAATCCGCAGGTTGTTACGTCTAGATCTGTTCTCTAAATCGTCTAATTTAGCTTTCATCCAAGTTGATTCTTTGCAAACAGTTTCCAGCTGCCGCTCAAGAGCTAGCACTCTATCCTCATAGTCAGAGATTCTCTGTTCTGCTTCTGTTAACCTGGATTCATGTTGCTGTGTGGTGGTCTGCAGCTCAGACAGAGCTGTCTGCACTGTGTCTCTGACTGCCTTGCTTAGTTCTGCCGTGAGGTGGGCTTTTAGTTCTGCCACTATTGTTAAATGTGACTGGGGTGACTGGGGTTCCATCAGATTGTCAACTACTTGTCTTGTAGCCAGTGCTGCCGCTGCCTGATTTGTCTGGGGCTTCTTGTGGCCTCATCTCCTCTCTGGTGTCTCGTACCTGTTTGCTGCCCCGTAGCGCCTTTCTCCTTTGTTCTCCCGCCCGCCGCCATCTTACCGCTTCCTCCTGAAGCTGTGTTGGGGCGTTTCGCGTTGGCGGCTGTGCCCGAGCTGCGTAGCCACGGGTCCATGCGATCCCGTTCTGTACTGCGGGACCTCTCCTCTCCTTCGCCTCCGAAATTGGAGTTCTCCGGCGAGTGGAATGCGGGTATTGGGCGGTGGGTGTCAGGAGCTTCTTGCTCACCGCGCGGCCATCTCCAGGACCGGAACCGGAAGTGTGGCTGGGATTTTAAGAAATCCCATCCTCACTATGCTTAACCCGACCGCAACGTCTTTGGAGCTGCGGAGCGGGTTGCCGGGAAGTCCGCTCCTCCGCATGTTCATTTCATGCTGCGGAGTCTGAAGCGGCTGCCATTAGGTGACTGCAGGGAGAACCCGCCCCACACCCACTGCACACAGTAAGCACAGGGCGGCTGCGGCCACCCGCGGCTTCCCTCAGGTACAGAGGAGCTACGTCCAACACGCAGCTCCTCCAGACCGTGAGCACATACCCTAATGCTATTTACTTGCAGATATGGGGTCAATCTGCCACTTAATAGTGTTATGAGTATGTCCAGCTTTGTACTGGGAGGAAATGAGCTTTATTTCTTCTGGGAGCTGCCGGCTTTTAGAGAGCCGGTGTGGCCACAGTCGCTGCAGACTGTAGCCAACTTTGTACTAATGCCGGGGCGTGCATATATACTGTATACTGAGGGGGACTGAAGCTGTGTCGGTACACCTCCATGGTTTAAAGTTACCAGCTCTTGTGTGGAATAAAGTATACCACCACGCCACACCCCTCCCTCAAGGTTGCACTGTTGTGGCCGGACACCTTTTTAGGCTCCATTCACACTGTGCGTTTTTGGTCTTTTTTTTTTTTTTTTTTTTTTCCTTGCTCGCTCGTCAGTTTTTGCAGCCGCAACCAGTAGTGGGTGACAAATGCGTAGAGTAAATATGCCTCTTCCTCAGGAGCAACACCATCAATAATCATTATTAATTATCATTATTATTGATGGTGTTGCTCCTGAGGAAGAGGCTGGGATGGCCTTGAATTGCGTAGGGCATGGAATTAAGGCACCTATCACTTCTACCTTGGATGTCCTTCAGTTTATTTCCAGCAGCGCAGACCATACCTGTCCGTATTTACTGTGCTTTCACCACCTCGAGCGGGGGTCCTGCAGCAGCTGATACCAGTTGTGGATCTCACAACTGTATAAAGTGAGCAGTTCAATTATTTGCCTTTCCAGTACTTTTGGGAGATTCGACCCATTGCGCCCTTGTCTACTCCATTTCTTAAATACAGAAGTGGTGACCTGTTTCTATTATACTTTTCTTCTGATTGTTCCACTCCTGGTTTTGGCTACAAAATCTGACGAGAAAAAACGGACAAAAAATGCACAGTGTGATTTATGCCTTTATAACTGTTAGGCTGGCTTCACACCACAGCACAATTGGGTCCGGGGTGAACCTGCCAGCCCTGCACCCGATTTTGCGGTAATGTTGCCCTATGGGGCTGGATGGCAGCTATCTGTCCGGGAGGATCTGGGACAATTCGGATTTTTCTCCCGGACACACAAATGCTGCAAGCAACGTTTTTGTGTCTGGGGGAACAATCGGACAAAATCGTATCCTCCTGGATCCAGGGCAATCCAGCGCTCCCTAACATGGGAGTCTGTGGTGCCGGATTGTCCAGATCTGGGAGGAATCAGGAACCGGACCCCGGCGGCTGCAGTTCAGGGTCAGCTATGCTGAACTTCAGCACCAGGGAGCTGTCCCTTGTGAAGTGGTTCAGCACCATTTCAGGAGGGGACAGCTCCCTCAGCTGTGCTCTGTAGAATCTGGCTACAAACATGACCGGAGGACATATTTGCCCTCCGATTCTGTTTGCAAATCAGGTCCGGGGTTATCGGGTTCACCCCGGACCTTATTGTGCCGTGGTGTGAAGCCAGCCTTAACCTGTAGATTGATGCTCTGTGCCACCCGCAGCCAATTGTGCAGGGATAGATGGGTCAGCACTGCAGCCATGTGTCTAGGCCCCATCAATTGTAAAGTGACAGCATAGTCTAATAAGAAGGTTATACCCCTGTAATGATATTCTTTGCCCTGACACATGTATGTGACTTTTATGAGATTCAGTAATACAAGCAGATTATTTACTCATCATTTTACTAGTCAAATACTGCAGATTTTTTACATTGTATATTATTGCAAAATATATATTGTATTATATATTATTTATTGTCTAGTCAACGTGTATTCATGATTCAGCAATGTGGAAATGCACAGTACTATGCACTGAAGACTAGTGATGAGCAAGTAGTGAAATATTCACTGTACTTGTAACACATAGTTTTTATTACTCGCATGTTCGTTTGAACGGCTAGTCTAATATTAGTCAATTAGTGATGGCTCCGCCCACACACAGCCGGCTATAAATCAAGGTTTTTCGGGACAGGAAGGGAGGGTGGGCTTTTTTATGCTTCTACTGCATAAGACACTTTGCTGTGCCCCCCAGAGAGACCCTAACATCCATTCTGCTCTCACTGGGGTGCTGACTCCCATTGTGTACTAAGGGAGCTGTCACTGTGTGTCATATCGCTAACGATGGACACATCAGTCTCGAGCACCAGCGATACTCGCCAAATAACGAGTATCGCGATTACTGTACTAGCTGTGCGAGTAGGGAATAGTAACGATTACACTCGCTCATCACTACTGCATACCTAATGTACCGTATTTCCTGAATAGCCTGCAATATAAATGTACGAGCCGCAGTTTGTTCTCCTTCCATTTTTAATGAGCTTTTATGCACCAAAACTCTTAGCTTGTAATAAGTAAAAGATTAGTTTGTAAAGCTAGATTTTTTTATTTATTTGTTTCTCTTTAGCAGGGTTTACAATCCTCAGTATTGTACAATTTTAGCTAAAATCTTGTAAAATATGGATTTCACTCTGTTTCCATGGGAAAAATGTTTTGCATAACTTTAATTCAGTGCGGATTTATAATTGACATCTGACTTGTTGTTCATGAAGGTTTTGGTAAATCTCATCCGCAGTGCTTTCTTGTGTACTCTGGGTTCTTACTTGGTATGGTGTACTTATTGAAAATACCTGTAATAGCAAAACTACCACACAGAAGTGAAAATAAACAGAAACCCCTCTTCACAAATGACCTATATGAGTGTGTGAACCTTGTGGTTGGTAATCCTCCGCTCCACCTTGTGCTTCTGTTTTCTGATGAATTCACTTCTGTTTCATAAGCTGTTATTTATTTTGCATGTGACAGTGCTATATAGTAGAGGACCAGCACATAATCATTAAATGGTAATGATGATGTCTTGCATAAATGTACATTTCCTGATCTAATAACTCCTGTGCAGTGACGTCTTCTGCTTTGCACCATTGGAATGATCAGATCTATGCACAAGCTGCCACGTTCATGTAGTGTTCATTTATGGTAAAGGTCCGTAGCAAGTTGTGCGCAGAACCTGATCTGCAAATTCAACGTTTTACCTTCAGATTATTGAACCTTGTTCACATGGCAGTATTTATGTGCCAAAACCCTGATAAAAACTGTAAAATTGACTTCAGTTCTGTGTTTGAGACACTCCTGCTTTTGGCATACAAAAATTGCAGAAATACTGCTTTGTGAATACAGCATAATGTATTTTTTGCTTTATAAGACGCACCCAGGTTTTAGAGGAGGAAAATGAGGAAAAAAAATTATAAGCAAAAATATTGTCATGACGCACTTTTAAGGGGGAGGAGATGCTGTTTACGCTGTTATGAGTTAATGTTCTCAAATGCTATACTAATGACCCAACCAACGGGTCACACTTAACAAAACTAAACAATTATACTCTCCTCTCATCCGCTGCCCGCAGCATTGCGTCCTTCCTCCAGTCTTTGCATGCCACACACTGATCAGAGCATGAGTGGGGCTCGTAGCGATGATGTCACTGTCATGTGCCCCACTCCACACAGTGTCAGCTGCCTGCACAAGAAGACAAGAGGACGTTTCGCTGCTGCAGAGAAAGTGAGTTTAATTGTCTATCTGCTGCTGGGATATTGACTGCTTTCCATGCCAATGATGATGTGTGGAAAGTAGTGAATATACACACACGCGATCGTCCACAGCTTCAGCAGCCATGTGGTGAGCACTTGTGCCGGCTGTTTAAGTTAATGTAATATTCACCTCCCTTGCCCATCACCCCCACACCCCCTTTTTTGGATGATGGGCAGGGGGAGGTGAATCTTACTTTAACGTGTAACATTTTTTTGGGAAAAAAATGTGTTTTAGGCCTAGTTCACACATTGCTTTTGCGCTCCATTGGGAGACCCAGACATTGGGTGTATAGCTTCCGACCTCCGGAGGACACACAAGGCATTACACCTAAAAGTGTAACTCCTCCCCTACTGCCTATACACCCCCTCCCGGGAGAATCCCATCAGTTCTTTGCTTTGTGTTGAAGGAGGCACACTCTACACTCATGCTCTCTCACTACTTAGTGTCGGATGGAAGCAAAGAGGATCTTTTGATCCCCAGCATGTCTCCTTCCTCTTCCCCAGGGCGGAGGCGATTAAGGTACCCTTGGGGTACAACGGGCTGGAGCCCTCATGCTGCGTATCCTTCCCCATCCCTTAGGGGCTCTGGGGAAGTGGGATCCCCCTGGCCCCCCTCTTCTGGGCTCATCCACACAGTCCACGGCTCCCTGGGTGTCTGCTGGCCTGCGTGAGGGATCCACTGGGTCCGG
The DNA here is from genome assembly GCA_033576535.1 of Allobates femoralis. Classification (NCBI taxonomy): domain Eukaryota; kingdom Metazoa; phylum Chordata; class Amphibia; order Anura; family Aromobatidae; genus Allobates; species Allobates femoralis. Next base: position 73,881,795 of record JARQOC010000011.1, read on the forward strand.
ACCCTGCACCACCAATGAGGTACTCTGTGTGGGTCTGCGATGCCTCTGCAGCTGTATGAGGCCGGCTGGGAGTGGAGCACTGTCTCCCCCGGTCTCCTGGGATCCTGGCCAGTCACTCCCGCGATTTTCGCGGGTGCACCGCGCTGGCCCCTGCTGGCAGGCGGCCGCGGTGATCAATTTAGGCCCCGGCTTGCAGCCTAGTCTCTCTGGAGCCGGGCCGGGGCTTCAGGGGGCGGAGCCGTTCCTCGTCCTCATGTGAGGCTTGTGCCCGCCCCTCGGGAGGCCGGCCGCGGCAGGCCGAGCCCTGGTCCCCTATGGGAAAGGCTGCCTTGCAGCTTAGGGGGCGTTTCTGCAGTGGGGAAAGGGCCTGCCCTCCAGATTCGCGCGCTTTTGACCGGGCACTCCCTCTCTCTCAGCTCCATCGGCCATCTTGGGGGCTCCTTGTCCCTGCACTTTGCTGCTGGCTGCAGGATCTGAGCGTCTCTGGAGGGCACACAAGGTCCGGTAGGTCACCCCAGTCTCTGGTGGTGCTCCATTATCCCCTCTTTTCACTGCAGTTACACCCCAATTCCCTTCCTTTGAGATCTATCATTGGATGCACTGTGGGGACATCATGTCTAGCTCCAGGAACAAAGCTCCCAGGGTGCAGACACGTTATCATGCTTGCACAGCATGTAAGGCTCAGCTGCCTGCTGGATCCTCTTTCCCTCATTGCTCGGCTTGTGCCCCGCAGAAGGCTTATATTTCGCCGGCTAATGTGATCCAAGTAACTGCCTTGGTCCACGAGCCACCCCCCAGTTCTGGGTCGTTGGCATCTCCGCCTGGCCTGGTGGATCCAACAGTACCTCCGCCTTGGACGGCTGTTTTTGCTCAGTCCATTTCTGACTCTGTGTCTCAGTCTATGGCTGCTATGACCAGAGCCTTACAGGAGTCCCTGTCAGGTGGATGGGAAGGTTCCCCTGGGTCCTCCGCCACTCGTCGTAGGCGTCGGAGTGGTTCTTCCCCGATTAGGGGTTTGGTCTCTGGCGACAATTCTGGCCTCTCTGAACCGTCCCCGCGACCTCCTAAATGGTCACGCCGGGCGGTTTCCCCTGCGCCCTCGCAGGCGGGTTCCCGAGCTGTGGGCTCACTGTTGGAGGGGGAGGACGACTTATACTCTGTCCGGGCTCCTGACGAGGACCAGGACGAGGGTTCTTTGGTGGACGACTTAGTGTCTTCCATCAATACGGTGTTGGATTTGACGGCGCCTGCACCGCCGGTGGATACTTCCGTGTCAGAGGAACTTTATCAGTTTCTTCCCCCGGCCAGGTCCAGGGGATCCTTCCTAGATCATTCTAACTTCCGCTCTACGGTTCAGACCCCTCGGGCCTATCCTGACAAGTGATTTGCTAGGAAGCAGAAGGATTCCCGTTATCCTTTCCCACCAGATGTAGTCAAGGGCTGGTCTGTTTCCCCGAGAGTAGACCCTCCGGTTTCTCGGTTGTCTGCCAACACCGTGATGTCGGTGGCGGACGGGTCCTCAGGTGCCTCTTTTGCTCCAGCTTTCGCAGCTGTGTGGGCCCTTCAGGCGGTGTCAGCTTGTCTCTCGGAGATCCCTGGAGTTTCTTCGGGGATTCCTGAGGTGGCGGTCCTGACATCTCAGGCTGAGGCGTTTACGGACTATGCTAGATCCGCAATCATGGAATCTGCTAGTCGATCTGCGGTGGCTTCGGCTAATTCGCTGGCAGCCCGACGGATGTTGTGACTGGAAGGCGGACGCTACGTCTAAGAAGTTCCTCCAGGGCCTCCCGTTTTCGGGAGATAGACTTTTTGGGGAACGTCTTGACGATCTCATCAAGGAGTCTACGGGTGGAAAATCCACCTCCTTGCCGCAATCTAAGGTGCAGAAGACCGGTCAGCGTCAGCTGCATGCTAGATTTTGCTCCTTTCGTCCCTCCTCCAAATCGGCCTCATCCTCGTCAACCTCCTCCCGTCCGGACAAGGACCAGAGACCCCATAGGTCATGGAAGCCTAAGGCCCAGCAGAAGAAATCTGCCGGCCCCTCAGCCACCAAGCCTGCCTCCTCCTGACTCTTCGTCTCTTCCGGGAGAGTCCAAGATCGGTGGCAGGCTCTCCCGTTTTGGAAGCATCTGGCAGGATCGTATCCAGGATCGGTGGGTGGTGGACGTGGTCTCTCATGGCTACAGGATCGAACTAGAGTCGAGGCCTCCGACTCGGTTCTGCCTCTCTTCGCCACCTCCGGCAAGGGCGGCGGCTTTTCAGCGGGCGCTGGACACCCTGCTACAAAGCGGGGTTGTGGTCCCTGTCCCGTCGGAGGAACGGTTTCGGGGGTTTTATTCCAACCTCTTCACGGTTCCGAAAAAGGACGGGTCAGTTCGACTGGTGTTGGACCTCAAGCTCCTCAACAGACATGTGAGAGTCAGGCCCTTCAGGATGGAGTCCTTACGCTCGGTGATAGCGTCCCTGTCTCAGGGGGACTTCCTGACTTCGGTGGACGTGAAGGATGCTTACCTCCACATCCCCATTGCTCCTGCTCACCAGCGATGGCTGCGGTTTGCTGTGGGAGAGGACCACTTCCAGTTTGTGGCGTTGCCCTTCGGCCTCTCCTCGGCTCCGAGGATCTTCACCAAGGTGATGTCGGCTATGGTGGTAGTGCTGCATTTGCAGGGGTACGCGGTCACTCCGTACCTGGACGACCTGTTGATCAGAGCCTCATCTGCGGAACAGTGTCAGTTGAGTCTTACGGCCACTTTGAACACTCTCCGGACATTCGGTTGGATAGTAAACGCCCCGAAGTCGGTACTCGTCCCGACGCAGACGATCTTGTATCAGGGAATGGAGTTCCACACTGTCCCGGCTCTGGTGATCCTTCCCCTCGACAAGCAGTCATCGATTGTGGAGGAGGTCCGGTTCCTTTTGCAACCTGTAAACGTGAGATAAATGCGCATAGGGTCTTATCCTTTTTACAAAGGGTTATAGCGGTGTTATATAGGAACTGCTCACCTGGCTCGGTTGTGTCACCCACAACCGGTATAATCGCCTGTAAGATGGCTTGTAGAGAATGGCTGCTGCAGGGCCGCACCTTCACGATGACCGTGGAAACAGGAATGCTGTAATGGGACAAAATGCCGGATAGCCCGTGCTGCCACCAGGAATCACCAGGAAACAAAGAGTTAACTGGGCAGATGTTTCTTTATTCTATCCTACGCGTTTCAGAGCCTCTATCAGAGCTCCTTCCTCAGGGAACATCGATGTTCCCTGAGGAAGGAGCTCGGATAGAGGCTCTGAAACGCGTAGGATAGAATAAAGAAACATCTGCCCAGTTAACGCTTTGTTTCCTGGTGATTCCTGGTGGCAGCGCGGGCAATCCGGCATTATGTCCCATTACAGGGTTCCTTTTGCAGGCGGACTTGGTTCCCATCAGACGTCTTATGCACGTCCTGGGGAAGTTGGTGGCGACCATCGAGGCGGTCCCTTTTGCGCATTTTCATCTGCGTCCGCTTCAACTGCAGATCCTGCGCGGATGGGACAAGAATCCGTCCTCTCTAGATCGGTGCATTGCCCTTTCTTCCGCAACGAAGGAGTCTCTTCGATGGTTGATGGTGCCCAGGTCGATGTCCCGAGGCAGGTCGTTTCTTCCCATCTCTTGGTTGGTGGTCACGACGGATGCCAGCCTTCTGGGCTGGGGTGCGGTGTTCCTGCATCACAGGGCTCAGGGCACCTGGACGTCACAGGAGTCTACCTTACAGATCAACGTCCTGGAGATTCGTGCCGTCTACTTGGCGCTCCTGGCCTTCCAGAGGTTTCTGTCGGGGAATCCAATTCGGATCCAATCCGACAACGCGACTGCGGTCGCCTACATAAACCGCCAGGGAGGCACTCGCAGCCGTCAGGCTCTTGCGGAGGTCCAACCCATCCTTCGGTGGGTAGAAGACAACGACGCGTCCATCTCGGCTGTCCACATCCCCGGAGTGGACAATTGGGAGGCCGACTACCTAAGCTGGCAAGGAATGGACGAGGGAGAATGGGCTCTACACACAGAGGTGTTCCTGCACATCTGCACCGCTTGGGGAACTCCAGACGTGGACCTGATGGCGTCCAGGCTGAATCGGCAGGTTCCAGCCTTCATGTCTCGCGCCCGAGACAGTCTGGCAGTGGGGACGGATGCTCTGGTCCAGGATTGGTCCCGCTTTCGTCTTCCGTATGTCTTTCCCCCATTGGCCTTGTTGCCCAGGGTTCTGCGGAAGCTCGGGGCGGAATGCAGGCGAGCCCTTCTCATCGCCCCGGACTGGCCCAGGAGGGCTTGGTACCCGGACCTGTTGAGATTGTCGGTGGGGGATCCATGGAGGCTCCCGGATCGGCCGGATCTCTTGTCTCAGGGTCCCTTCTTCCGCCACAATTCCTCGGCCCTGAGCCTAACTTTGTGGCGCTTGAGGTCTGGTTGTTGACGTCCCGTGGTTTCTCCCCTAACGTCGTAGCTACCATGAGACAGGCCAGGAAACCGGTTTCTGCAGGGATCTACCGCAGAGTATGGAAGATTTTCTTCTCCTGGTGCCGTGTTCACGGCAATTCTCCCTGGCCTTTCTCTCTGTCGACCCTTCTGGCTTTCCTCCAGTCGGGTTTGGATAAGGGTTTGGCTCTTAGTTCCATCAAGGGACAGATATCGGCCCTGTCGGTCCTTTTTGATAAGCGTCTGGCTACGCTTCCTCAGGTGAAGAGGTTTGTTCAGGGGGCGAGTCACATCATTCCTCCCTACAAACGTCCTTTGGACCCATGGGACCTTAACTTGGTCCTTGCGGCGTTGCAGAAGCCGCCTTTTGAGCCTCTTAAGGAAGTTTCGCTTTCCAGGCTTTCACAAAAGGTTGCCTTTTTAGTTGCCATCACTTCTCTGCGGAGAGTTTCAGAGTTGGCCGCTTTGTCATGTCGGTCTCCTTTTCTGGTGTTTCACCAGGATAAGGTGGTGCTTTGGCCTGTGGCGGAGTTCTTGCCTAAGGTGCTCTCCCCTTTCCATCTGAATCAGGACATTGTCCTACCATCTTTTTGCCCGCATCCGGTTCGCCAGTATGAGAAGGCTCTCCATACTTTGGATCTGGTCAGGGCTCTCAGGATTTACGTGTCCCGAACGGCATCATTTCGCCATTCGTATGCGCTGTTCGTTCTGACTATGGGTCAGAAGAAGGGTGAGCCAGCCTCCAAGTCTTCCTTGGCTAGGTGGCTCAAGACTCCTATTCGGGAGGCTTATGTATCCTCTGGTTTGCCTGTACCTACTGGTATTAAGGCTCATTCCACAAGGGCAGTGGGGGCCTCGTGGGCTTTGCGTCATCAAGCCTCAGCTCTTCAGGTGTGTCAGGCGGCCACATGGTCTAGCCTGCACACCTTTACTAAGCATTATCAAGTCCATGCTTTGGCATCGGCTGATGCCAATGTGGGCAGGCGGATCCTTCAGGCAGCGGTTGCTCATTTATGATGGGCCTGCTTTTGGTTGTTTTTTTTTTCCCGCCCTGGGATAGCTTTTGAACATCCCAATGTCTGGGTCTCCCAATGGAGCGCAAAAGAAAAAGAGAAGTTTGTTTACTTACCGTAAATTCTTTTTCTTATAGCTCCTATTGGGAGACCCATCTCCCACCCTGTGCCTTTATGGGGCTTTGTTCTCTGCTAGTGCCTGGTGTCGTTTTTTTCACCTCACGTGTTGGCCCTGTTGGCCGTTTGTTATTTCCCAGTCCTGTTGGTCTGGGCGCGGGTGGTCTTTCCTCCTTCCTGCTTGTGCACCGAACTGATGGGATTCTCCCGGGAGGGGGTGTATAGGCAGTAGGGGAGGAGTTACACTTTTAGGTGTAATGTCTTGTGTGTCCTCCGGAGGTCGGAAGCTATACACCCAATGTCTGGGTCTCCCAATAGGAGCTATAAGAAAAAGAATTTACGGTAAGTAAACAAAATTCTCTTTTTTTGTGCGCTTTTTTTATGCGCACTTTTCAAAATACCGCAATGTGTTTTGTGTCTGCCAGCAAAGTGAATGGGAAATTCACTTTGCCATGCAGACAGTGCGTAAAAATAGGCAGTGCTTTTTATGGGAGAAAGCGCAGCTGCGTAAAGAATTGAGAAGTCAATTCTTTACGCAGCTGATCCTGCGTTTTCTCCCTTTGCCGTCACAGAGGGGAGGAAGAATCCTGCTTCCTCCTCCCCTCTGTGGCATGTGTGACAGCCACATTAGATTTCGCAGTGTATTAATATACACTGCGAAATCTAAATTAAATAAAGGCAAGTGTATGAAAAATAAAAAGGAATGAATACTTACCTCTCCGACGCCTTTTCGCGGTGTCCGTGCCGAGGCCAGGAGATCTGTGTCCTGCAACATCCTGCCGTGATGTCAGAGGGAGCGTTCCTGGTGCTGATTGGCCGCTCGCGGACATCTGATGCGTATCTCTTGAGGTTTGTCAGCAGCATATGTTAAAGCCTTCAATAAAAGTTATTTATTAGGAGGATTTCCTAACATATATCGGAGATTTAGCATCAGTCTGAGCCGAGCTCTTATGCTGCCCACAGGTTGGTACCACATGCTCTGACCTTGTCTAATCCTTCAGAACAACACAATGCACAACAGTGGGCTCGACCCATTTCTCTCAGCATGCTGGGACCTGTAGTTATCCCACAAGCCAATTTGAGAGATGGGTCTTAAGGCTCATTCACCTGATTGTATTACATTCCCCAGATTTGCTGTTCTATGACCTCGTTGTGTTGGATTTCTCTGTATTTGACACATTATTGTTTTTCCTTTTAGTGTTTGTGGTGCAACACTGACAGCAAGTGTCTGGATTATCCTGTTAGGCACATCCTGCCTCCGTCATCACTGTGTAAACTAAAGGATGCCCGCTGGGGGATATGCTGGCGTGAGTCAATATTTGAAATGTGAACTTGTGTCCACCTTCCTATACAGCAACTCTGATTGCTTTCTAGGTTACAATATATGGTAAATCTGGCCTGTTTCTTCCTAGCATTACAGTGCCACATCTTCCTATTTATGACTTCACTTAGTACCGTATATACTCGTGTATAAGCCGACCCGTGTATAAGCCGACCCCCCTACTTTTGCCCCAAAAATCTGGAAAAACCTATTGACTCGTGTATAAGCCGAGGGTGGACCCCAGCACAGTTATACAGCCCCCAGCAGTGTGGTATACAGGCCCCCCAGTGGTAGTATACAGCAGCCCCAGTGGTAGTATACAGATTCCCCAGCAGCCCCAGTGGTAGTATACAGATTCCCCAGCAGCCCCAGTGGTAGTATACAGGAGCCCCAGCAGCCCCAGTGGTAGTATACAGATTCCCCAGCAGCCCCAGTGGTAGTATACAGGAGCCCCAGCAGCCCCAGTGGTAGTATACAGCAGCCCCAGTGGTAGTATACAGGAGCCCCAGTGGTAGTATACAGGAGCCCCAGCAGCCCCAGTGGTAGTATACAGGAGCCCCAGCAGCCCCAGTGGTAGTATACAGGAGCCCCAGCAGCCCCAGTGGTAGTATACAGGAGCCCCAGCAGCCCCAGTGGTAGTATACAGGAGCCCCAGCAGCCCCAGTGGTAGTATACAGCAGCCCCAGTGGTAGTATACAGCAGCCCCAGTGGTATACAGCAGGCCCCAGGGGTACCCAGCAGCCCCCTGGGGGTACCAGCAGCCCCCTGGGGGTACCAACAGCCCCCAGGGGGGACCAACAGCCCCCAGGGGGTACCAACAGCCCCCAGGGGGTACCCAGCAGCCCCCTGGGGGTACCAACAGCCCCCTGGGGGTACCAACAGCCCCCAGGGGGGACCAACAGCCCCCAGGGGGTACCCAGCAGCCCCCAGGGGGTACCCAGCAGCCCCCTGGGGGTACCAACAGCCCCCAGGGGGTACCCAGCAGCCCCCAGGGGGTACCCAGCAGCCCCCTGGGGGTACCCAGCAGCCCCCTGGGGTACCAACAGCCCCCTGGGGGTACCAACAGCCCCCAGGGGGTACCCAGCAGCCCCCAGGGGGTACCCAGCAGCCCCCTGGGGGTACCAACAGCCCCCTGGGGGTACCAACAGCCCCCAAAAGCTGGCACTGTCCCCCCTTGTAAGGCCTCCCCCCCGCTACTTATACATTACCCTCCCGGTGTTCTGATCGGCGCCGCTCCTCGGTGCTGCGTCGCCGTCTTCATCCTCCCGCGCTGGCTGCATCCAGGATCTCCGGCGGTCGCGCGATGACGTCATATCGCTGCGACCGCCGGAGAACCCGGATGGATGCAGCGAGCGCGGACGGGAGGATGAAGACGGCGACGCAGCACCGAGGAACGGCGCCAATCAGAACACCGGGAGGGTAATGTATAAGCAGCGGGGGGGGGGGCCTTACAAGGGGGACAGTGCCAGCTTTTGGGGGGGCCATATGCACTGCTTCCCCCTGCGCTGATTGACAGGGGGAAGCAGTGCATATATAATGAGCGGCCCCACGTGATGGGGCCGCTCATACAGCAGCCCCCCCCCGCCTCCTCCAGCCTCCACAGCCCCCACCACACAGCCCCCACCACACGGGTCTACCGTATAGACCCGTGTATAAGCCGAGGGGGGGACTTTTCAGCCCAAATTTTGGGCTGAAAAACTCGGCTTATACACGAGTATATACGGTACTATACTTTGAATAAACTTTGCTTAAATCAATAGTACAATAATATTTGATCAGATTTTTACTTCTTTCTCCACATAAGGGCCCCTTTACATGCTGAGACTTTCCAGCGATCCCACCAGCGATCCGACCTGGCCGGGATCGCTAGAAAGTCTCTATGCAGTCGCTGGTGAGCTGTCAAACAGGCAGACTCACCAGCGACCAGTCAGCAGCGACATCGCTGGTAACCAGAGTAAACACCGGGTAACTAAACAGTGCATGCTGCTTAGCTACCCGGTGTTTACCCTGGTTACCAGTGCCCAGCATCTAATGTGTGGCGCTGGACATTGGCTGGGAGATCGCTGGTCTCTAGCTCACACACAGCGATGCGTGCTGACCAGCAGGAGACCAAAAAATGGTCCTGAACGATTTGCAGCAATCGGAGACCTCACAGCAGGGACCAGGTCGCTGATGCGTGTCACACACTGCAACATCGCTGGAGAGGTCACTGTTACATCACAAAACCTGTGATGTTTCATCGATATCGCTAGCGATGTTGCAGTGTGTGAAGTACCCTTAAGAGCAACTTCATCACCTCCATTTGCCTCCTGTACACCTCAAACTGTGGGGGGTGTTAGCTAATTTGGTCAAGAAGAGATGGACTGTCGGCACAGTGAGGTGTCAGGCTATACACGTTATGATGATTTGTGAAAGAGAGGAGTAAAGCTCCCGTCACACTAAGCAAGATCACTAGCGAGATCACAGCTGAGTCACAAGTTTTGTGACGTAACCGCGACCTTCCCAGCGATATCGCTATTTGTGACACGTAGCAGCGATCAGGCCCCCGCTGTGAGGTCACTGATCGTTACAAACCGTTCTGGACCATTTTTTTGGTCGTCTCACTCCTGCTGGGCAGCGTTCATCGCTGTGTTTGACCAGGACAACGACCAACAATCTCAATACTATGCCCAAGAGTGACCGGGTCCCACCGACCACTGTGTCGTTGCTGCGTCGCTGTTGAGATCTGCCTGTTTTGACATCTCACCAGCGATCCCTACCAGGTCAATCATTGTCGGGATCGCTGTTGCATCAAGTGTGACTGCATTCACACGCTGTGCAATTGCTACGCTATTGATCTGCTTTGTGCAGATCCACTATTGCAGTAAAATGCACTGATGTTCGCTGTCCCAGCCAAGTCAATGCATTTCACTATTTTGCATTCACACATTTACGCTTTTTATGAACCTGCTTTTGGGCTCAAAAGCGGGTCCGTAAAAAGAAGTCACGTTTCAATTCTTTGGCGCTTTCACTCACCTTGCTGCACTTTCACACTGATCTCTCCTCATCCCAATGCTGTAGGACTTGTGGAGGACCTTGGACAGCACCATGTGACATCACCCGGTCACATAGCAGGCTGCAGTGTCCTAGAGGCTGCAGCCACCGGGATGAGGAGAGATCATCAGGGGAGCGCGTTGAGGTGAGTAAAGCGCAGGTGAATAGCGCAGCAACGTTCACACACAGAACACTGCGCTTTGTGAGGATCCATTCTTCGTGCTGTTTTTGCACCAAACACAAATCGTCACAAGACGCAGCCTTAGGGTAGAGTGACAGAGCATGGCATGATCTTTTATCCAACAGGTCTCCTCTCACCCCAGACATGGAGTCACATCTACACCGCTCAAGACTGTTGTACAATGTCCCTCATATGTTTGCTGCTGCTTCTATCTGTCAGCTGAAAATGAAAGCTCAGGAATTCCAATGTGCTGTGCGGGCTGTGAGACTTCATGGCAGCTGGAGTGCTCCTACCAGCACAATGTCAATTGAAAATTGAGTGCCTGCAGATGGGAGAACTGGTGAAATGCAGGGCGCAAGTCACATAAAGGACAGCAATAGTCATTCCTCATGCACTCAAAAAAGTGTTTTGTCCCAATGGAGTAGTTGTTAATTTGACCACCTCCATTCATTCTTTATGGGATTGTCAGAGGCTGGTTGCCTTCAAATAGCCGCTTGTAATTGTAAGGGCTAATTCAGATCTCTCATTAGGGCTGTGAAGTTTGAGTGTCCGTTTTGGTGGAGTTAAATTCAGGGAAATTAAGGAATTGGAGGTTTAGCTTACCGACTCCACAGTGGTGGGGCTCTAAAGGCCCCGTTACACGCTACAATATCGTTAACAATATCATTGCAATGTCACTGGTTTGGTGACGTTGCAGCGATGTCGAAACGACGTTGCTTGTGACATTTTCCAACAATGAGGTCATTCATCATTGGTCGTTGGTAAATAACCTGGACCATAATTGGACCAGGAATTAGCGTAGGAAGGAGGGGTTTGGGTTCCTGGAGAACTGGGCCGACTTCTCTGTTGGCTACAGGTTCTATGCTAGGGACGGGCTGCACCTCAATGGGGAGGGTGCAGCTGTGCTGGGGAGAAAATGGCTAGAAGGTTGGAGGAGTGTTTAAACTAGGGATTGGGGGAGGAGGGTATTCATTGTACAGGAGGGGAAGATAGTGTAAATAGTAACCTGGGCACAAGTAATAAAATTGGGGGTGGCATGGGGGGTGGGGTTAGAACAGTCAATATAGTAGGAAGGAATAGAGGTAAAGAGAGATGCATAAAGTGCATGTTCACTAATGCCAGAAGCCTCACCAACAAAATGGAGGAATTAGAATTGATTTTGTTGGAAAATAAGTATGACATGGTGGGGATATCGGAGACATGGCTGGACGAGAGCCATGACTGGGCTGATAATTTACAGGGCTATTGTCTGTTAAGAAATGACCATACAAATAAGCGAGGAGGAGGTGTATGTTTATACGTAAAATCATCCTTAAAACCCATCCTGCGTGATAATATAGGTGAATCTAATGGAAATGTAGAGTCTCTGTGGGTGGAGATAAGGGGAGGGGGAAAAAATAATAAATTACTGATGGGGGTTTTTTATAAGTCCCCAACAATAATGGAAGTGGAGGAGAATATCCTCATAAAGCAAATAGATGAAGCAGCGACTCAGGGAGAAGTCATTATTATGGGGGACTTCAACTACCCTGAAATACATTGGGGATCAGAAACCTGCAGTTCCAGCAAAGGTAATACGTTTTTGAAAACTATGAGAGACAATTACCTTTCACAACTGGTTCAGGACCCAACAAGAAGGGGGGCACTGCTGGACCTAATATTAACCAACAGGCCGGACCGCATATCAAATATAGAGGTTGGAGGTCACTTGGGTAATAGTGATCATAACTTAATAAGCTTTCAAGTATCCTTTACTAAGATGTGTAGTAGAGGGGCTACAAGGACACTAAACTTCAGGAAGGCAAATTTCCAGTGGTTGAGAGAGGATCTTAGTGCAATAAGCTGGGACGATGTCCTGAGACATAAAAGTACACAAAGCAAATGGGAGATGTTTATTAGCATCCTGAATAGGACCTGTGCACAATATATACCCTATGGGAATAAGCATGCTAGAAATAGGAGGAAACCACTATGGCTAAATAAAGCGGTAAGAGGTGCAATATGTGACAAAAAGAAAGCATTTAGGGAATTAAAGCAAGTAGGTAGTGATGAGGCATTAAATAAATACAGAAAATTAAATAACATTTGTAAAAAGCAAATCAAGGCAGCAAAGATTGAGACAGAGAGACTCATTGCCAGAGAAAGTAAAAATAATCCCAAAATATTTTTTAACTACACAAATAGTAAGACACTAAAAAATGATGGTGTTGGCCCCTTTTAAAAATAGTCTGGGTGAAATGGTGGATGAGGATGAGGAAAAAGCCAATATGCTAAATGACTTTTTTTCAACAGTATTTACACAAGAAAATCCCATCACAGACAATATGATCAGTGATAACAAAAATTCACAATTAAATGTCACCTGCTTTACCCAAGAGGAAGTACGGCATCGTCTAAAAATCACTAAAATTGACAAGTCCCCGGGCCCGGATGGGATACACCCCAGAGTGCTGCAGGAATTAAGTACTGTCATAGACCATTATTTTTAATATTTAAAGATTCCATAATAACAGGGTCTGTACCACAGGACTGGCGTATAGCAAATGTGGTGCCAATATTCAAAAAGGGGACAAAAACTGAACTTGGAAATTATAGGCCAGTAAGCTTAATCTCTACTGTGGGTAAAATCCTAGAGGGTTTTCTAAGAGATGCTATACTGGAGTATCTGAAGAAAAATAACCTCATGACCCATTATCAACATGGTTTTACGAGGGACCGTTCCTGTCAAACTAATCTAATAAGCTTCTATGAAGAAGTAAGTTCTGGACTGGACCAAAGAAATGCAGTGGATGTGGTGTATATGGACTTTTCAAAAGCGGTGCCACACAAAAGGTTGATACATAAAATGAGGGCAATGGGGATAGGGGAAAATATGTGTAAGTGGGTTAAGAACTGGCTTAGTGATAGGAAACAAAGGGTGGTTATTAATGGAACACTCTCAGAATGGGTCACAGTTAACAGTGTGGTACCACAGGAGTCAGTGTTGGGCCCGCTTCTATTTAATATATTTATTAATGACCTTGTAGGGGGCATACAGAGTAGAATCTCAATATTTGCAGATGACGCTATACTCTGCAGGGTAATCAATACAGAGGAGGGCAATGTTATATTACAGGAGGATTTATGTAAACTAGAAGCTTGGGCTGCTAAATGGCAAATGCGCTTTAATGGGGATAAATGTAAAGTCATGCACTTGGGCAGAGGAAACAAAAGGTATAATTATGTGCTTAATTGTAAAACACTGGGCAAAACTATCACTGAAAAAGACTTGGGTATATGGGTAGATGACAAACTCACATTTAGTGGCCAGTGTCAGGCAGCTGCTGCGAAGGCAAATAAAATAATGGGATGCATTAAACGAGGCATAGATGCTCATGAGGAGAACATAATTTTACCTCTATACAAGTCACTAGTGCGACCACACTTAGAATACTGTGTACAATTCTGGTCTCCGGTGTATAAGAAAGACATAGCTGAACTAGAGCGGGTCCAGAGAAGAGCGACAAAAGTCATTAGAGGACTAAGGGGTCTGCAATACCAAGACAGGTTATTAAACTTGGGGTTATTTAGCTTGGAAAAACAAAGGCTTAGTGGTGATCTTATAATAATGTATAAATATATGAGGGGACAGTACAGAGACCTTTCTAATGATCTCTTTACTCTTAGGCCTGAGACTGGGACAAGGGGGCATCCTCTACGTCTGGAGGAAAGCAGGTTTAATGATAATCACAGGCGTGGATTATTTACTGTAAGAGCAGTGAGACTATGGAACTCTCTGCCACATGATGTTGTAATGAGTGACTCACTACTAACATTTAAGAAGGGCCTGGATGCCTTTCTTGAAAATTTATAATATTACCAGTTATACATACTAGATTCTTTGATAGGGCGTTGATCCAGGGAACTAGTCTGATTGCCATATCTGGAGTCAGTAAGGAATTTTTTTTCCCCAATGTGGAGGTTAGTGTTGCCACATGGTTTTTTTTTTGCCTTCCTCTGGATCAACATGTTAGGCTATGGGTTGAACTAGATTGACTTAAAGTCTTCCTTCAACCTTAAATACTATGTTACTATATAAATTTATATAAATTAAAAGAGAAAGGAAGCGCACATAGAGTAATACCGCTATTATACAGGTCCCTCAGACCCCAAATGGTTAAACTCACCTGATGTAGTTGTGAGTGTCACAACTACAATAAAAGCACACAGGAGGTCGCTGCAGGCTCCCAGCTGAGAATTGAAGAATCCAGAAAACAGTGATAAAGAGCTGGAATCAAATGCCGCGCTGACCACATGGATAAAAACAGAGTAAATCATCCACTCCGTTTATTCTGCCTACACGTGTTTCGTAATGAGATATAGAAATTGGTTGCGCCACGCTGCTTTATGTTTTATATCCACCCTCTGTTAAGTCACCGTTACACTCACCTTTTCCTGTTGTGCTGTCCGCACAACAGGGGGGCTCACGTAGTGAGTGCACGGGGTCTCTCTCTGGACGGTGTGGATTTCTTTCCCTTTTTCCTCGGTGTCCGCCTGTGTAATTGCACGTGATCCGTCACGTGTTTTCCTCTCCTCTGTTAGATTTGTCTTCTCTTCCGGAGCTGCTCCACTGCTCTCCCCATAGGGAGATGGATATGCAGGCAATGGAATAAAAAGATGTTTGGGTGAGCGCTGGGATATGAAGACAGCTACACTTCAACAAGTATTTTACCTGTAAGTTTATTGTTCAAATCACTTCCTCAAGTGATCCACTTGAGGAAGACGCCCTGAGTGTCGAAACATGTTGTGGGAGAGGACCTAGTGTGATTTGAACAATAAACTTACAGGTAAAATACTTGTTGAAGTGTAGCTGTCTTCATATCCCAGCGCTCACCCAAACATCGTTTTATTCCATTACACGTGTTTCGTGGCACAAAGCCACTTCCTCAGGGCATCCCTGAGGAAGTGGCTTTGTGCCACGAAACACGTGTAGGCAGAATAAACGGAGTGGATGATTTACTCTGTTTTTATCCTTGTGGTCAGCGCGGCATTTGATTCCAGCTCTTTATCACTGTTTTCTGGATACTATATAAATTTATCATTGGTCTCCCGCTGGGGGCCCAGCATCGGCGCATGTTACAGCGGGAGACCAACGATGAACGATCTCCCAGCGCCGCACAGCAAGCGCTGAGAGCTGGTAACCAGGGTAAATATCCGGTAACTAAGTGCAGCGCTCTGCTTAGTTACCTGCTGTTTACCCTGGATACCAGCATTCTCGCTGGCCCTGATCGCTGATGCGTCTGCCTGTTTGACAGCTCACCAGTGATCAGATAACAAGGTCCCAGCGATCCACATCGTTGGTGGGATTGCTGGGACATCGTACCGTGTAACGGGGCTTAAGAGCTTTATGTGCAGGCACAAGATTTCCCCTGACTATATGGATGACACAGGAGGCATCATCCATGTTAATCAGAGGACAAGGCAGAGAGGAGGGATAGATGCCGCAGCATATGAACGCTCATCATACTGAACCTTCCAAATTCACATACAGCGCAGGAGAATATAAAATAAGTTTTTTCTGGTCATCATAATGGGAGACCCAGACAATGGGGTTTAGGGCACTGCCCTCCGGAGGTCACACTAGGTACTACAAGTTTGTAGACACCGCCTCCTCCGCTTATAAACCCCTACCGCAGGGAACATCCTCAGTTTTAAACTTAGTGTGCTCGGAGGATCACGCTTTGCTTGCACTTCACTGCATTCTCACTACTTACGTGATGGCGTCTGAAGACAAGGTAATATGGTCCTGACGGGACCTGCGACAGCCTCCCCGCTCACCCTTTGTGGCACACGCAGGTGGAGGTACCGGAGGGCCTAGAGCCTGGACACTTTGTGTTCTCCCGGTACGCTGTCGCGCTCCTTTCCATCCCTCTCTGGGGGGCTCTGGAGAGTGGGAGATGGGAGCCTTGCACAGCTCCGCTCCGTCCGAGGCCTCCCTAAATGGTGCTTACAGACCGGACTGGAGCCAGCCCAGTCCGAGGCCTCCCTAAATGGTGCTTACACTCCGGACTGGGCTGAACCCCCGTCCGAGGCCTCCCTAAATGGTGCTTACAGACCGGACCGGCACTGAGGCACTCTGTGTCTCCTGTGTGCCTGGGGGTAGTGTCTGGCACTTTACGTGTCTTGACACTCAGACCGCGCGTTGCCCTCGGGTCCGCGGATCTGGAGGTGTACCCTGTGCTGGGGTCACCCTGGCTGACCGCCCTGTGTGACACAGGGGCTGAGGCCGTAGACTGTCGTTTCTTTGGATATGATTGCAGTCTGTGTGTGTGTACTGTGTTTTTTACACCATTTCCCGCGCTGCGGGCTCCAGCACCTCCATTACAGAGGCTGCTTGGAGGAGGAGAGGCAGCCCTTACGGTGACGTCACCGGGGGGGCGTGTGCGTGTGATTCCCGCGTGTTCCCGGCGCCGCCCACGTCTGTACTGGCGGCGGCCATCTTCTCCCTCACTTCCCGGCTGGGAGCTACGGCAGCACGTGTCTGCACTTCAGAGGGAGACCGGAACTCGCGGAGGTCACACACGCACACCGCTTCCTCCCACCGCGTTACTGCGGTCGGTAAGCCACCGGGACACCCGGTTTGTTTGTCTATCGACTTGGCTTATACACCCCCTACTGTGGCTATGTCCTCAGTTAGGAAGCATGCTGCTAAGGCGGCGGATAACACCATGACCTGTGCTACTTGCAAGGGAACTCTGGTGGAGGGGTCCTGCAATAACTGCGGACGCCCAGAAGCCCGGACTGGCTCGGCTGAGGCAGCAGCTCCGGTGCTGTACCCTGAGGTTCAGGTAATCCCAGGGCCATGGGAAGCACAGAACAGGATCAATGAATCCCTGCTGTCCCAGATGTCCTCCATGTCGCAGTCACTGGAGGCACTTCATAGGAGACTGGAAAGCCCAGCTACTCCTTCCAGTTACCCCCGGGTGTCCCCCTCTTCTGCTGTGAGACCCCTAAGCGGGCTCGTCGTGAGGATTCACCCGAGCTCCAGGCTCTCTCTGAGGAGGAGCATTCCTCTGATGGTGAGGAAGATGATGGGGGTTCAACCTTCGGATCTGTGTCTGTGTCTGAGCCTCCAGATGGGGTGGAGGATCTGGTGTCCTCCATCAATGAGACCTTGCGTCTCGTGACTCCCCCTGAAGAGGTTGTCGTGCACCCGAAGGAGGTCTATCAATGGCTGCGGCCAGAGGCTAGACCAAGTGGATCTTTCATGGACCACACTAATTTTGGAAGGGTGATTAGGGCTCCCAGGTTACATCCTGGGCGGCGTTATGTCCGCAAACCCAAGGATAATCGTTTCCCCTTCCCCCAGGAGGTGCTTCAGGAATGGTCGCAGTCTCCAAAGGTGGACGCCTCCATGACTAGAATTGCTGCACGCTCCCTGTTTTCTGCCTCTGATAGCTCCTCGCTGAAGGATGCGACTGATAGACTGGTCGAGCAACTCGCCAAGTCTTCCTATGAGGCTGTGGGGTCTTCTTTTGCCCCTAATTTCGCCACGGTCTGGACCTTACAAGCGATTACTACCTGCTTGGACGGTATCACTGACCTGGCAAGGTCCAGTCCAGAGGTCCTGGCACTCACAGAGAGCGAGGGCCTATGCGGACTACGCCAGGACGGCGTCTTTGGAAACTGCCACTCGCTCAGCTGTGGCTTCGGCCAATGCTATAGCGATCCGCAGGTTGTTGTGGCTGCGTCTTTGGGACTCAGATGCCACATCTAAGAAGATTTTGCAGAATCTTCCGTTCTCTGGTGACAGACTTTTTGGCACAGAGCTGGACAAGCTGATTAAGGATTCTGCTGAGTCTAAGATACCGCAGAATAAGCCTAAGCCACGGTATACCGTTAAAAGGAACCCAAAACAGTGGTCCTTTCGGTCCAGCTCACAGTCATCAGCACCGTCCGCTCGCACGGACCGAGGGGGCAAGCCCGCTTCTCAGTGGCGCTCTAAGAGTCGTCCCAAGAAGCCGGCGGGGGCAACAGCTGCCACCCCCAAACCCGCCTCTACATGACTCGCTCTCTCTTCCTGCCTCCCCACAGGTGGGGGGCCGCTTGTCTCGCTTTCAGGACAAGTGGCTACTTCACGTTCAAGATCAGTGGGTTCGAGACGTAGTCTCGCGAGGTTACAGGATAGAGCTGACGTCAAAACCATTATCCCGATTCCATCGGTCTGTTCCATCCCCAGAAAAGACTCAGGCTTTTCACCGGGTGTTGGAGGGACTCCGCAGAGACGGAGTAGTGGTCCCAGTGCCCACGGCAGAGAGGTTCAGGGGTTTTTACTCCAACCTCTTTATTGTCCCAAAAAAGGACGGCTCCTTTCGACCGGTCCTGGACCTAAAATTGTTCAACCGTCACGTGTTGGTTCGGAAGTTCCGCATGGAATCCCTTCGTTCCGTTATCGCGGCTGTGTCGCAGGGGGACTTCCTAGCGTCCATCGATATCAGGGACGCTTACCTTCACGTGCCCATTGCACCGGCTCATCAGCGCTGGTTACGGTTCGCAGTGGGGGACGAACACTTCCAATTTGTGGCCCTACCCTTCGGGTTGGCCTCTGCACCACGGGTGTTCACGAAGGTCATGGCATCCATGATGGCTCTCCTGCATGTGCAGGGTCACGCCGTCATACCCTATCTGGACGACCTATTGGTCAGGGCGCCATCGGAAGACCTTTGTCGGGTGAGCCTGGAAGTGACCATGAGGTCTCTGGAACAATTTGGGTGGCTTCTCAATACTCAGAAGTCGACCCTGGTTCCGACCCAGTCATTGACATATCTGGGAATGGACTTCCACCCGGACTCAGCCCTGGTGTCTCTACCTCAGGCCAAGCAGCTGGCGATCCACTCAGGAGTACAGAACGT
>JARQOC010000011.1:73900900-73943799 GCA_033576535.1 Allobates femoralis
ATCAAAAATATGGTGAAGCTCTACATCATTTTTTAAAATGATTGATTTTCACACTACTATGACATCAGGTTTGCTGTCTATGGCAACCAATCACAGTTGCTAGCACAATAAGTGAGGGGCGCAACAGCCAATCACAGACGCTGTCACAGAGAATGTGCGAGTGGCTGTTGGAGCCAGTGCAGTACTCCGGAAAAGGCCCATACATTCTAGCATCTACTGTGCACTGAATAATCAGAAGTTAATTAGCGGCCCGGAAGTACAAGCGCGTGGACCCTGGTAAGTAATGACGCTGCTGTTTAATCAGTTTTTCTTGTTTTGTTTCTGTTTAATCAGCGTCTTCCCAGGGAAGTCCGTGTTTGGAGACCTATGCCTGAACACTAGGTGTTTGGTACTATGGACCCCGAACTTTACAGTTGGGTTTGCCCATCCCTATTCAAAAGTTTGCAGTTACGTGTATATTTAGACCAGACAACCCATTATTAGGCAAGGCTTCATTAGGCTCTTTCTACCTGATCGGAGTGCAGTATAAGGTAGGGACAGTGACCTTGATTGATGGACCAGTTGTTTGTGCCAGTAGTCTTTCTGCTTTGTGTTAATTGGCAACTTTCTCCATATTATGAATAATAATAAACATAGTGTACATTGAATGCTGAGCTCTGTGAGCCAACTGAGATCTGCTAGATCTGCAGCAGATAAAACCATTTTTAATCAAATCTGCAGAAAGCTGGAATGGGGGTCTCTGCTACGTCATTGCTGCTGTCCGTGACAGATTCCTTGTACATGTCGGTGTTTTATAAAATCTTACCACTTGTGTGTTGGCAGCTGAGTTTTTTCTAATGACATGATCTTCTAATCCTTCTGTTGGTATCTGGATCCTCTAGCCTCCGGCTGCACAAATCTTGTTCTGAGCGTTCAGGAATGTCCATGTGCTCTCATGTGACTTGTTAGAAGAAGCACAGGGTCTGGATTTGCAGCCAATGACTCATTTTAAATTTTCATCTCCATCGTTAATTTCCCCTATATAATGTGAAGTCCTCACAATATAGCCCTGATCTCATCATAATTCAAGCTACTTATGGTGGAGATGTGACATGATCTGTGGGTACATCAATACATGAATGCTCCTGATTTCCAGACTTTCACCTCACATGTTGTGCATTGTGGTCACTTCTGTACTAATAACTATGAATATTTTTATTTGTAGTAAATTTTGAAGCCTTGATTATTACCCTTTCTGTGATCGGAGGAGCCATCATTTTGTCCCTGATCCTCTGCTGTTGCTGCTGTTGTAGGAAAAAGAAGAACAGGAAGTAAGTATGGATGGTTCCGGGGTGCCGGGGCGAGGTGTCATTGGGAGGGGCAGGCGAGGTTCAACTTCCAGGAGACACTTCCAGATTTCTACATTTCTATTTTTATATCAAATTTAGGGTTATAAGATGCACCACAAATCTAGAGAAGGAAAAGAGAACAGTTTTTTTTTTTTTATGACAAATGGGTCAGTCTTATGCCAGTGTCCCCTTACAATCAGTATTTAAACTCACCAGGTGGGGTGCGGCGGAGGAGCGGGGTCATAGGAGGCAGGGTCGGCACTGTTGCAATCAGAGGAGATGGGGATGTCATGGCTACCACCCTGCTACATGGCAAGCGGCAGCAGCTGAGTCACAGGCGGCAGGGATGCTGCAGTGCCAGTGAGGCGATGCTGCTGCGGGCACAGGATGAGGGGGTGTCCTGGTAGAGCGATTCGGTCGGCATTGATCTCCCAGCAGGGATGTGATGGACTTAAGGAAAATGACTGTGGAGATCTCATTGCGCATGCGCCACCTCCACAACAATTGTCCTGAAGTCCATCGCGTCAAAGGCATGCGTATGTAGATTGATATATCAATCTGTGTATGCACTGCCTCCGCAGCCATCTTCCTTACAGCCATTGTGTCGGATCACGCTGGAAAATCAATGCAAACCACTGCATCGTTACACCCCTCTCGCCTGTGCCCTGGCCCACCACATCACATTGCAGCCCAGTCCCTGTCTCCTTCGCCGCTGCTCACCCCCCTCTCCAAGTAAGCTACTCTCGAATTATAAGACTCATTATCATTTCTTGTCTTGTATTACTATATTTTTCGAATTATAAGGAAAATTGTGACTCCCTCTTGTCTTCTGCATTTTTTTTATTGCGTAATAGGAGTAAATAACCTATATTATATAGATCTTACTAAATCTTATTTTTTTTTAAACATTTCCTTTTTAGTTCAGGTCTAGAGACTGAGAAATCCATGAGAGAGAAGAAGGAGAGACGAGTCCGCCAGGAAGAAAGGTAACACAAGTACAATCAATGTGGGGAGACTATGGGCCACATGTGGAAGTCTCTTCTAGGGGTCACATAAACATGACGGTCGTGATTGTCACCCTCCAATTTTTGCATATTTAAGAATTGCATTGCAGTACCAACAGTGAAAATGTAGCGCGGATACCATTATTTGGAACAGACAGATGCAAGAGGGAGCCATACTAGATGTGCTGTAGGACCGTGTAGGCCAGGGCTGTGGAGTCGGAGGTTTGGCTTAGACTCCAAGTAAAATAACATTTAAAAGCAAAAAATTGGGTCTACTATTTGTCTTTGGTGTCATTACTTTATATCTAGTAATATTTAGGTTCTTGGGGATGTATTTAATGAACAGGACCCTGCCACATTGTAACTTTAATAATGTGAATTTTTATTCAGTAGTAGATGCGAGTAGCCTTGCTGGTTTGTTTCTTCACGGCCTCCTACTGTATATTATATTATGGGGTTGGCCAGTTGTTAAAGTAGCTTTCTGGAACTCTTAACATTGATGAATTATTCTTTTAAGATGAGTCCTCAATATCAGATTAGTTGGAGGCGACCTCTGGCACATTCCTTCCCCCCCAATCAGTGGATTGAGACTGCAGCGTACCAGGAGTAGCACAGCTTCGGGTATTGTGCTGTAGCTATGAATAGTACCAACAGATCTCCTCCATGTATGTCTGTTTTGTGGTAATGATGCATTCACATCTGCGTATTTAAAATCTCCCCGATTCTCAGCTAGAAAAGTTGGTGAGTGTCTGTGTCATATGTTTGTTTTTTCGTATGATATGTGGATGCTAGTGTGAGGGGGAAAAAAAACTTGACACTTGCCAACTTTTCGACTGAGGTGTGGGCGACTTTATATCGCAGATGTGAACGCACCCTTGGGTCCTGTGCACACTTTGCGTTTTCTTGATTAGTGATTTTTTTTTTGTCACAAAACTACATGCCAATCTTTGTCTGCAAAGTCAGAGAATCCTGAAGTTTTGTGCACATGTTGCTTTTATGTTTTACTTTTTATCAGTTGCATATGTAAATGATTGCAGAATTTTTCTAGTCCAAATGCTTGGAAAAAATGCATTGCGTTTTTTTGTGCGCATTTTTCTGCCAGGTGATGCAGGTTTGGTGCAGAAATTACTGCAACCAAATACTCAATGTGTGCAGATAAAGTAAGGCTGGGTTCACATTTGCGTATGTGTCTGCATGTGCAGGGCATGCAGACGCATACGCAGTGTAAACACAGCCCATACTGATGTGAATGCAGCGGAGAATCTCAGCATGCGTTCACATTAGTATGCAGCCCGCCAGCCAATCAGCTGTCTCGTGGGCGGCCGGGAGGAGATCAGCTGGCAGAGATCACTTCCTCCGGACAGAGAATCTCCCGCCGGTGTCAGCCGGGAGATTTGAAGATACAGCTGATCTGACAGCTGTTTAAATCTCCCGCGCTGACACCGAATAGGGTGATATCGGTGCAGGAGATATGAAACAGCTGATCGCTGCTTCAAATCTCTTGCGCCGTCCTCACCTATTCGGTATTGGCGAGGGAGATTTAAACAGCTGTCAGATCAGCTGTATTTCAAATCTCCCACGCTGACACCGGCGGGTGATCAGCGGCGGCCACTGGGAGAGATTTCAATGAGATCCGTGCATTTTTTGTGCACTTGGGAATAAAACAAGCGCTTGCGATCGCACAAAAAATGCAACATGCTGCGTTCAGAGTGCGCTCGGAGGGTGCACAAATTGTGCGCATCCGAGCAAACACAAACACAGGCACATGCGTTCCCATGTTAAACATAGGAACGCAGTGCGCAAGCGTTTGGCTGCGTTCGGTATGCTGCGCTTGCATACGCAAGTGTGAACCCAGCCTTAGTGTGGATTGATGACTGGATTTTGGACTGACCCCTGGGTCTCTTGACCTGAACTCGACAGCATTATGTATAACTGAGGCATGTGTGAATACAATTGTTTCAAGAAACTGAAAGTTTGCTGCCAGTTTCCACTACATATTCATCTGATGTCAGTTGGTCCAATCAATACTACACACTGTGATTGGCTTATTAGGGCATCTGGCCAATATAAACTGATTGTCCAGAGGGGAAGATTAATGTAATTATTAAAACTTCTTAGAGCTGCTCAGTTATCATATTTGTTGAGTTCACTGCGAGTCATTGGTCTCTCCAGTATTGTGCTTATACTGGGAAGGACAAAGATATATGATGGGTATCATAAACTGACTTGAATTGGATGCTGCCCATTCTGTGAATGGCACATAATAATATAACCGGTTTATTTTATCTATTTTTGTGTTTTCAGGAGGGTCCAGATGAAGTCCCGACATGATGAAATAAGGAAGAAATATGGTAAGTTGTGTTTTTTTGGTCTATAGTTGGCGATAGGCGCAACCATTCTCACGTTTATGCTGGAGTCACACTGGGCAAAAGATTTGCGTAAGTCTCTCATGCATAACCTGGCACAGTTGAAGGCTCTCTGGAGAGGAGTGCACAGCTGCACACTCCTTGGAGAGCTGACAGCCGTGCCAAGTGATTTATGAGAGTCTCTCGCCGGTGTGACTCTATCCTTATAGGTCTCATCATGCCTCTCCCACTTCTATATGCCAAAATGAAGAGCAGCCCTAGCGCATCAGTCTGTCCTTGCGTTACGTGGTGGCATGCCTTCATGATCTACCATGTAATGTTACATTTTCCCTGTAGCGGCCACTACAGAAGAAATGTATGTGTAGCTGATAAGGGCCGCTTCACACTGCGGCGTGATCCGGTCCGGGATGACCCAGACAGCCACGGACCGGATCTGCACACAGGACTGGGGGGCTATTATGCCCTCCGGTCCGGTGTGCAGCGCACGCAGTTTCAGCGCTGACGGGTCAGGGCCCGCGGTCTTGATTATCAGCAGCGGGAACTGCGTGCACTGCACACCGGACCGGAGGGCATATAGCCCCCCAGTCCTGTGTGCAGATCCGGTCCGCTGCTGTCTGGGTCCTCCCGGACAAAACCGGATCACGCCGCAGTGTGAAGCGGCCCTTAGAGTGTTGGGGAAAGTGATTGCTATGCTGGCTTCATGGGTGTTTTAGCAAATGTGGGAGAATCTGTGACTTATAAAATTGTGTGTTTTCCAGTTTTTCACTAATTCTGACTGTATTTTTGTTATAAAGGAACCATAACTTTTCTTCTCTTCCCCTGTTTATTGCTTCTAGGTTTGTTTAAGGAAGATAATCCCTACTCCAAGTTTGACAGTTAAACCTTGAACGTTCCTGGCTTTAAGGATTTCACTTTGTAAAAGCCACAGTTTCTCCATACTGCGTACTCCCGCTGTGACCAATTCCCCCCATACTGATAGTATCAACTGTGAAAGAACCCTCATCCCTATCGTCCGTCCGTCCCTCCTCTCCTGTTGACGTTAGGTTGGCTCTGCCAGCATCCTCACAAGTACATGTTCCTTAATCCAGTTTTGTGTGCAAATCCTTGTTATAACTTAAGTTGGTTTAAATATTTCAAGTTTCTCTTTTTTTTTTTGAACACTCCACTTTTATATTTGGCCACCGTTCACGTTCTTTATATACTGTTTTTGTTTCTTTTGTTTTGTTCTTGAGCCTTCAAAACTTGCATTGAAAGATATAAGCCTTCATCTTGCACACTGTAAAAACACATCTATTATTTAGGCTCCACTAAAATCCAGATTGAGCATTTAAAGAGGTTGTCTGGCGTTGAAGACTCATTTAAAAGACCTCTGCATTGCACTGCTCAATTCCTTCATTTCTTGGCTACAATGGATCCATCCTTTCATTAACATCTCCATCTTTTTATGTGTTATTACCCTATCCACATTGCAGCTGTTCACGGAGGGGAGCCTACATATGACGCCCTGTGGGATTGTATAAAGCATACAATTTTTAATCTCTGCACTATACTTGCTGACTCCCCTTTCACATGTCCTGCATTGACCATACACTAGTGATTTGGATGGCCAAAATTATAAAATGTGTATAATTTTGTGGAGGGTAACTGGTGTAGTTAAAGGGGAAATCTAGCGAGAGAATGTTTTTAGTACAGTCCCTGCCCTCCTACGTGATGAATCAGAGCTGTACACTACAGTTCTAGGATCTATAAATCAATAAAATCATACCTGCTCTTTGGCTCTCGCCCCTTCCACAGGGGTCTGAGAAAATCTCATGCTGCTGGTGGGAACAGGGGTGGTGGGGGGTGTGGACCCTGGGGGCTCAAAGATCATCTTACATTCCCACACCCTCACACTTCTGTATTGGCAAGAGGCGTGACCACCAGCCCCATGCTCACACTGCAATCCGGCCCCTGATTTACCATCCTATGTAAAGTAACGGGTGTTCTTGCTTCAGATAGTAATCCTGTCATCAAGCAGATACAAATACATGCTGGGTGTGAGATAAAGAGCAGGTATGATTTTATTGATTTATAAATGATCTATAGATTCTAGAACTGTAGTGCCCAGCTCTGCTTCATCAGGGACACTACTAAAGTTTTCTTTCTCCAGAGTTCCCCTTTAAAGTCACTTGTGCCAAATGGCATAGTCTTGGCTTCTCCTGATAGGATCCAGATATCTCACCAATAACACAGAATAACACTTTAGGCCCCAATTCATCAAGATCAATGTTATTCACTTCGGTCTTAATGAGGGGTCGTGTTGAAGTCAGGGGCGCATACGCTTCTTAATAAAGGAGATTTGTCTTAAAGGGATCCTGTCACCCCCAAAACGCCTGTAAACCTATTAAAAGCTGTCCCTACAGCATATTAACACTTTCCCTACACTCCTTTTACCTCCTAAATGCAGCAAGTGACATTGAAGAAAAACGTTATAATAGTACCTCATTAGTGATGATAATGAGTGACTATGCTATTCATAGTCACTCATCCAGGCTGCCCCTCTTCTTCATATCACGCCTGAATAGGCGTGATCTTCCTCATGGATTCAAATTGCCGCCTCCCTGCGCGCCTCCGATCTCTCCCATTGCGTGCGGGCTTCAGTGTGGGGCTGTATGACGCGATCCGCATGGGCATGCGCAGTGCGCATTTGAAGCTGACAGCGCGGCGCCGGTGTAAATACGTCACCCGGCGCCGGGTATGACGCGGATCGCGTCATACAGCCCCACACTGAAGCCCGCACGCAATGGGAGAGATCGGAGGCGCGCAGGGAGGCGGCAATTTGAATCCATGAGGAAGATCACGCCTATTGAGGCGTGATATGAAGAAGAGGGCAGCCTGGATGAGTGACTATGAATAGCATAGTCACTCATTATCATCACTAATGAGGTACTATTATAACGTTTTTCTTCAATGTTACTTGCTGCATTTAGGAGGTAAAAGGAGTGTAGGGAAAGTGTTACTATGCTGTAGGGACAGCTTTTAATAGGTTTACAGGTGTTTTGGGGGTGACAGGATCCCTTTAAAAGTGACGTACATCTCACCACAAACCTTAGTCCTGTCAGGGATTGGCATAAGATTCACCACAAGTTGTCATTAATTAGATGAGCGGGCGTGTCATTGCCACAGCTCTGCCCATTTATGTCAGAGATAGGTGAAACTGGTGGGAAAACAGCAAGTCACAGAATTTTTGTGTAACTTAGAAAACTGGCAACACAACACAAAGTGTTTTACTCCAGAACAAAAACACTTGGGTCACCTAATGGCCAACTAAAATCCCTAATTTATGGTCCATTTAAAGGGGTATTCCCACTTTGAAAGTTATCACCTAACCGTGGGCATGGTGGATGACTGTTTGCTGGAGCTCTGACTACTGTGGCCCCCATCAAATCCCGAGGACTGGGACTCTAAAACAGCTCCGACTGAATGGAGCTGAGGTCAGTCATGTGCACTGCCTCTTTATTTCTAATGGATCCCTCTGGTGATGGCTGAGCTTCATTGGGCTGCTATTCGAAACTCCTATTAGAATGAATGGAGTGGCAGTGCACCTGATCAATCACCACTCCATTTGGCTGGATCTCTTATGGAGATCCAGTTCCCTGGATCAGTGGGGGGGCCCCAGTAATGTGGAAGTTATTCCCTAATCTACTGATAAGTGTGTATTCACAATAGTGGATAGCATCCAATATTATGCTAATGACATTTGGCACAAACTGCTGTGAGCGTGACCAGGTGTCATTCCACTGCTCCAATCTTCTCACTTGTGAGAATAGGAGCACAAGTGAGGAGGAAGAGGACAGATTAAATTCTCCATTGCCTGTGTCTGCTTATATCTGACTGCACTAGGATGACATCAGAGTGCAGTCCGATGTTGGTCACACCAATAAACTTGGGTGAGGGAGCTGAGACATGCTGCTGACAGTTATGAGAGAATAAATTTGCTTATCACCACTTCCCTGTAATTTAGTGGATAGCAGTCAGTACAATGTATTATAACATCAGATACCACTCAGCCGTGTTATATGCTGCCTCTACGCCAGTGTGAGCGAACCCTAAGGAATGAGGTTTATTGTTGAGAAAACCACTTTTAAAGGGGAGTTGTCCACTACTAGGACAACCCCTTCTGAATCCACTTGTTTCCCACGGTTAAAATAATAAACCCTGTACTCTCTTCCCATGCTGGCGCAGTTTCAGTGCTGTCGGTAATTGCGGCTCGGGACTTGCGTGATATTGTGCACAAGCCCCATGCCCAATTGCCATCAGCTTGTCTCCCCAACTTTGGACCAAACAAGCTATAAACAGGAATAGAGTGCTTCAGCTGCCTTACACTTCCTGTTTATAGCTTGTTTGTTCCAAAGATGGGGAGACAAGCTGGTGGTGATTGGACATGAGCCCCGTGTCCAATCACCATGTCACGTGAGCCCCGAGCCGCGGTTACCGACAGCGCTTGAAACTGTGCCAACATGGGAGTTGAGTACGGGGTTTATTTTAATGAAAAAACTAGTCTGTTAAGAAGGGGTTGTCCTAGTGGTGGACAATCCATTTAAGGTTCTCTATTAAGAGTTGTCTGGTGTTAACGTGTTATTTCATTAAAACTTCCCTGCTGTCATCCAAGCCACCCTGTGGATCCATCACAGGTTGCTGTCATGGTCTGCATCTGCTTTGGAAGCTGTGACTAAAGGCCACGTCACACGCTTCAATATTGATCACGATATCGCCTGCAAAGTCATGTGATCAAGATCGTTAGAACAACTTTGTGATATCTTTGTGCGGTGTCACAAGCATAGATCTCGTTAACGATTTTCCATTTGGCAAGGCGCCAGCGATCCAGCACACAACCCAGCGATCGAGGCCAGCCATTGTCAGGAATAGGCGAAATCGTCAACGAGATCGTTTGCATGGTGTCACACAGCACGATGTTGCGGATCGTTCACACAACCATCGCGTGATTTGAGGTCCTGCTCACAAACTTCAACCAAACAATTTGTCATTGCAGGATCGCTCGGTTACACGCCACGACGCACAAACGATATCACTTAAGCGATTAAAAACCGTGTTTTTAACGATACTGAAGCGTGTGACATGGCCTTGCGTCTTCTGGATGTCATGGGACAGCACATCATCAAGGTCATTAGATTATAACAACCTGTGCCTTAAGAAAATGATTTCCTAGTGATGAACAACTTCAAAGGGGAGCACTTGTGGCAAAGGCAGACTTTCCAAAGCTGAGCTGTTGGGTCTGGATAACATGGTTAAAGCTAGGAAATCCAACTAGTTCTGCAACATGTTTTGGTTCTGTGGATGATGCTGATCTTTATATCCTGTGTCTTTTATTTAAAAAAAATCAGAGCTGTGTTGCCAAAAAAATGACCTTATTACGGGTGTGTTAAGCTGCAGTAAAACGCTATTGCTCATTTTGTAATATCCTGTATCATAGGATATTTGTGTAGAATCCTCATATCTGATCAGTGCCTTATATCTTCTTTCCCTCCAAAAATGTTGTTTCCTGGCCAAAAACACATGTAATCTTGCAGCCATGTAGATGAAACCTTTGAGCGCTAGCCTCCAAACCTTGTTCAGGGAAATAGAACTTAAGCCAAATACTGTTTCCTAGATAATGAATAATTGCCCCCTAGGTGGGTCCACGGCTGTGCCTTATATAGAAGTGCCATATGTAGTCCTATTTATACTGCAAGCTTTCTTCACTTGCCACTTTTTACTCTGTAATGTGAATGTAATGTGTTTTCTAACTGTAGATCTGATTGGTTTATAACATTCTGAAGGTGAGCTGTAACAAAATAACGCGCTAGAAACAACTTGATCAAAATGCATTAACGAGCTGCGTAATGTTAATGTAACACTAACACTTTTGATGTAGCAGATTTGAATACTTTTATGAATACCTTTAATGAACTTTTTCATGGAATTATTTTGTTTTTTTGAAGCCTAATAAAAAGAACAAAACTGTGCTGTCATTCATTTACTGTGGATTGAATTTCCTCATTGTAAGTTACTAGAGTCGTCCTATGAAATATTCATCCTTAGGCCAGATTCACACAACAGCATGAAACATTCATCCGCTCTTCATCAATTTTTCATCTTATCTGTGTGCAATCTGCATGTACCGTATTTTTTGCTTTTTAAGACGCATTTTTGTTTCCCCGAACTGGGGGGGAATGGGGGGTGTCTTAAAAAGCAAATGTTAAAAAAAAAAAAAAAAATTGAATATTACCGGTGGAGGAGTGGTGAGGGGTGCGGCGGCTTAGCGGCAGGTTCCGGTGGGTGGGGGGCACAGCTGCAGGACCGGAGCAACGGAGATCTACCGGCTGCAGCGTTTGGTGGGCGCTGCCATGTTTTTTGTGCAGTCACTGTGCAGCAGCTGGCCGGTAGAGGTAGAAACCTCAGTTGGCCGCCTGTCTCCACTATGGTGGCGGCCATTTTGTTGAAGCTTCTACAGTTACTGAATGCAGCCGGCCACAAAAAACATGACGGCTCCCACTGCTCGCTCGGTCCTGAAGCAACAAGGTGGGAGACACCAGGAAGACAACATGTGCCAGTTGTGCAGGGGATGTGTGCCAGCTGCAGGGGACGTGTGCACTCAGGGGATCGTTGCCTGCATGCGGGACGTGTGCCTTCAATAGGGGACAGGTGCCAGCTGCAGGGGACGTGTGCCATCAATAGGGGACGTGTGCCAGCTGCAGAGGACGTGTGCCATCAATAGGGGACGTGTGCCTTCAATAAGGGACATGTGCCAGCTGCAGGGGACGTGTGCCATCAATGGGGGACGTGTGCCACAATGAGGGGACGTGTGCCATCACTGGGGGACGTGTGCCATCATCAGGGGACGTGTGCCATCAATGGGGGACGTGTGCCAGCTGCAGGAGTGACTGTGAGTTGCCAGCTGCAGGGGACGTGTGCCTTCAATAGGGGACGTGTGCCTTCAATAGGGGACGTGTGCCTTGCATGGGGACGTGTGCCATCAATAGGGGACGTGTGCCAGCTGCAGAGGACGTGTGCCATCAATAGGGGACGTGTGCCTTCAATAGGGGACATATGCCAGCTGCAGGGGACGTGTGCCTTCAATAGGGGACATATGCCAGCTGCAGGGGACGTGTGCCACTTATAGGGGGACGTGTGCCATCAATAGGGGGCTTGTGCCTTCAATAGAGGACGTGTGTCAGCTGCAGGGGACGTGTGCCATCAATAGGGGACGTGTGCCAGCACTGGGGGACATATGCCAGCACAAGGGGGCTATATCCAATATAAGGGGGCCAAATCCAGATTAAGGGGGCTAATTATAGGATGAGGGGGCTATATCCCAGGATGAGGGACCATGTACCAGGATGAGGGGGGCTATGAGGGACATATACCCGATATGATTTGTAAGACGGACACTGGCATTGTAAGATGGACCCCATTTAACATTAAAAATTATTTTTTTCTCTTTTCCTTCACCAAATTTGGGGGTGCGTCTTATAATCAGGTGCGTCTTATAAAGCGAAAATACGGTAATCTGTTTTTTACCCTGCAGCTATGAATCATTTGCAGAACCATTTATGGCTTCCTATGTTACAGAATTGTAATGTAGCCACAAAAATCAGATGCCATACTGTAGCATTCAAAGCTTTTTGAATGGACGAGTGTCGTCTGATTTAAGTCACGTGTTGTTGTTTTTTTTCTTTAACCCTGGTGTTCTGTTTGGGGCTACTATACACATCATAATGTTCCAGTCATTTTTTTTAGTAGACCAATTAAAGTCCTGATTTTTAGCTAATTTAAGTGACTTATTTGAATACCTGTTGCATTCTTAGGCTGCATTCACACTGTGCGTATTATTTGCGCTTTTTTGCGGCGTATTTCTCCCCAAAGCGGACCTGCGTCTGCGTGTCACAGCAAAGTGAATGCACTTTCACTTTTGCTGTTCACACGCAGCGCAATTTTAAGCCGCGCTTTTATGGGAGAAAGCGAGCGCGTAAAAAGAATGAACATGTTCATTTTTTCCGTCTTTTTACGTGCGCTTTCTCCCATAGGCCCCATTTTAACCCCTGGAATTACGCATCGCCGTTCAGACGATGCGCATTCCAGAGCGGGGCAAGGGGTATGTGCGCAGGAAATGATGTCACACGGGAACAGCCCCAGGGAAAACAGGAAATCCCATCATTTTGGGATTCCTGCTTTCCCGTGGCTGTCCCTGTGTGACCAAGTGTCTGAATACTCACCGCTCCTCAGGATGCATGGGAGAGGCGTCCGGTCCTCCTCGCGGCTTCCAGCATCTGCCGGTGAAGCGATCAGCTGACTGTCAGCTGAGCCGGTCAGCTGACAGATCGCTTCACCGGCACACCGACAGACATGGGGGCATTGCAGAGGACATGGGCCAGCCGAGAGGGAGGTATGTATGTATGTGTGTGTGTGTGTGTGTGTGTGTGTGTGTGTGTGTGTACTTGTTTTGCTATACTTGTGGGGACATGGACCTGAATACACACCAACAGTGTGGGGACCTCTGTTTTCGTGGGGACCAAAAATCAGGTCCCCACGAAGCTGGCAATGCTAATCAATGGAGAAGACCTTGTTTATACACCTAGCATCAAAATCTCGTGTCCCCTTTAGGCGGCCGTCACACGCTACAATATTGCGAACGATATCGTTTAAGCAATCTGCTTTTTGATCGCTTAAGCGATATCGTTTGTGCATCGCTGCGTGTGATCAAGCGATTTTACAATGTAAAATCGCTTGATCGTTGCATCGCAGATATGAGAGCCGGAGCTCATATCAAGCGATCATCGCTTGTTCAATCTGCTTCATCGTGGTGTGTGACACCACGATGAACGATCTCCCAGCGGCACAGCCTATGATATTTCATGTGCATTCCACACCTAAAATGCTCAGGTAACATAATACACACCTGGTTATATGGGATATGTGTTCATTCTTCTATTATCTACAGATATTTCATCTTCATCCACACCTATAGTGCTCGGTAACATAATATACAGCTGGTTATATGGGATATGTGTTCATTCTCCTGTTATCTACAGATATTTCATCTTCATTCCACACCTATAATGCTCAGGTAACATAATATACACCTGGTTATATGGGATATGTGTTCATTCTCCTGTTATCTACAGATATTTCATCTTCATTCCACACCTATAGTGCTCAGGTAACATAATATACACCTGGTTATATGGGATATGTGTTCATTCCTCTATTATCTACATATATTTCATCTTCATTCCACACCTACAATGCTCAGGTAACATAATATACACCTGGTTATATGGGATATGTGTTCATTCTCCTGTTATCTACAGATATTTCACGTTCATTCCACACCTATAGTGCTCAGGTAACATAATATACACCTGGTAATAGGGGAATGAACACATATCCCATATAATCTACAGATATTCATCTTCATTCCACACCTATAGTGCTCAGGTAACATAATATACACCTGGTTATATGGGATATGTGTTTATTTTCCTATTATCTACAGATATTTCATCTTCATTCCCCACCTAAAATGCTCAGGTAACATAATATACACCTGGTTATATGGGATATGTGTTCATTTTCCTGTTATCTACATATATTCCATCTTCATTCCACACCTAAAATGCTCAGGTAACATAATATACACCTGATTATATGGGATATGTGTTCATTTTCCTGTTATCTACATATATTCCATCTTCATTCACACACCTATAGTGCTCAGGTAACATAATATACACCTGGTTATATGGGATATGTGTTCATTTTCCTGTTATCTACATATATTCCATCTTCATTCCACACCTATAGTGCTCAGGTAACATAATATACAGCTGGTTATATGGGATATGTGTTCATTCTCCTGTTATCTACAGATATTTCATCTTCATTCCACACCTAAAATGCTCACATAACATAATGTACATCTGGTTATATGGGATGTGTGTTCATTTTCCTATTATCTACAGATATTTCATCTTCATTCCACACCTATAATGCTCACATAACATAATGTACATCTGGTTATATGGGATGTGTGTTCATTTTCCTATTATCTACAGATATTTCATCTTCATTCCACACCTAAAATGCTCAGGTAACATAATATACACCTGATTATATGGGATATGTGTTCATTTTCCTGTTATCTACATATATTTCCATCTTCATTCCACACCTATAGTGCTCAGGTAACATAATATACACCTGGTTATATGGGATATGTGTTCATTTTCCTGTTATCTACATATATTCCATCTTCATTCCACACCTATAGTGCTCAGGTAACATAATATACAGCTGGTTATATGGGATATGTGTTCATTCTCCTGTTATCTACAGATATTTCATCTTCATTCCACACCTATAATGCTCAGGTAACATAATATACACCTGGTTATATGGGATATGTGTTCATTCTCCTGTTATCTACATATATTCCATCTTCATTCCACACCTATAATGCTCAGGTAACATAATATACACCTGGTTATATGGGATATGTGTTCATTCTCCTGTTATCTACAGATATTTCATCTTCATTCCACACCTATAATGCTCAGGTAACATATTATACACCTGCTTATATGGGATGTATGTTCATTCCATGTCTAAGATTCCCAAGAAACCTTTTATACATCTACATAATCTTTCTGTAAGAAGTTATTATCTTCATTCTTTTATTTATTCCTTTTCGTCATTCTTTTTAGTACGTCCCCTTTTTATGTGGTATTCTCTTAACCCCGTGTTTACCAATTGCTGTCAAACCGTCCAATCGGACCCTGTCACTCCAGTGTTGACAAGCTCCTTGTTGATGTCAACAGCAGTTGATTCCCTGTTATTTAGGGTGATTGTAACAATTCTTCTACCAGTATGAGGAGTGGTAGCCTTCTTCCTTCCTCTACCTGGTTTATTCTTTATTGAACCAGTCTCTTGAAACCTCTTGCGCACTTTGAGAACGCTGGCCGGTGACCTCCCTTTTCCAATTCGTGCGGTTATTTCCCGGTAACTGTACCCTTCTTCTCTTAAAGTAACAGCTTTGGCTCTCTTCTTAGGTGACCACTCCTGTCTAATACTGCTGGTCATTCCCAAAATCTGACATTCAAATGGTGAAAAATCACTTAATATGTCATTATATCATACTGTTATATTGCAAATATAATTATTAAATCAAAGCTTAATTTTTATTAACTTTCTACCCTACAAAGATGCAGTCATTAATGCTGCACGTGAAATAAAAGTTAAGCAAATGTGTGTCAATTTTATATAATAGAATTCTGAGACAGTATAACAATAAAAACATGTTATTCATGTCATTGCTTACATATTGATGACAAACTGGCTTAAAATATAAAAACTGCCTTTTAATCACAAAATATCGGTCTTAAATCACACCCAAGTCACTATAAACAAACATAGAATACATATCGCAGAAGAGGGCGAGTGTTCAAGTATGTCAGTGAAAACGTTCATTAAATATTGGTGATGGTGAAAAACTGCAGGTGTTGCCTCACCTTAGGCCACTAGTGTACACAGGAAGCTGCCAATCAGTGGTGTGGGCGGTGTTATATACAGAAAGCTGCCAATCAGTGGTGTGGGCGGTGTTATATACAGAAAGCTGCCAATCAGTGGTGTGGGCAGTGTTATATACAGAAAGCTGCCAATCAGTGGTGTGGGCAGTGTTATATACAGAAAGCTGCCAATCAGTGTGTGGGCAGTGTTATATACAGAAAGCTGCCAATCAGTGGTGTGAGCAGTGTTATATACAGAAAGCTGCCAATCAGTGGTGTGAGCAGGGTTATATACAGAAAGCTGCCAATCAGTGGTGTGGGCAGTGTTATATACAGACAGCTGCAATCAGTGGTGTGGGCAGTGTTATATACAGACAGCTGCCAATCAGTGGTGTGGGCGGGTTATATACAGAAAGCTGCCAATCAGTGGTGTGGGCAGTGCTATATACAGAAAGCTGCCAATCAGTGGTGTGGGCAGTGCTATATACGGAAAGCTGCCAAACAGTGGTGTGGGCAGTGTTATATACGGAAAGCTGCCAATCAGTGGTGTGGGCAGTGTTATATACAGAAAGCTGCCAATCAGTGGTGTGGGCAGTGTTATATACAGAAAGCTGCCAATCAGTGGTGTGAGCAGGGTTATATACAGAAAGCTGCCAATCAGTGGTGTGAGCAGGGTTATATACAGAAAGCTGCCAATCAGTGGTGTGGGCAGTGTTATATACAGACAGCTGCCAATCAGTGGTGTGGGCGGGGTTATATACAGAAAGCTGCCAATCAGTGGTGTGGGCAGTGCTATATACAGAAAGCTGCCAATCAGTGGTGTGGGCAGTGCTATATACAGAAAGCTGCCAAACAGTGGTGTGGGCAGTGTTATATACGGAAAGCTGCCAAGCAGTAGTGTAGGTGGGGTTATACAGGGCTCATCATTCAGTGCTATGCTAGAGAAAACAGTGATTGTATCAAAATAACAGCAAGCAGACAAATCGCTGGAATCAAGGTCTCAGCCCTTACAGATTACATGGCAAAAATCTACTGACAGATTCCCTTTAATAAAAACAATTGGTTTCCAGCACACAGATCACTGGTTTAGGAGTCTGTATATTGGTCAGTGCCCTGCTTGACCTCAGATACAGCTCCCAGGACTAGAAAAGTGCATTGAAGACTATAGACATAGCAGAGTTGAAATCAAACTGGTGCATAAGGCCAGCTTCACACCATGTTGTTTGTGATCCGGGGCTGTCCGGGGTGAACCCCTGCATGAAAGGCTCAACAAACACCGATCGAACATAAAAAATGGCTTCAAAGCTCATGGTGTGTCCTATCATTGTGATCTCCATCATAACAGAGACCCCACGGTCATCAGCATTACCCCCATAGACCATGTACAGTCACACATCCCAAACAGATTCGAGGTATTAAAAAAGAGAGATGTTTAAACTGGACACACTGAAACCTATTGAAACCTAGGGGACTGAACCTAATCTCTAAAATAATATAGGAATCATTGGTCAGTTATCACAGTATTCTTGTACACTTACAGCACAACACTTTCAGTATATTCTGAAAGGTACTTCCACACTAAAAATAAATTCACTATGTTCTTTAGCATTCCTTTACAGTTATAGACTACACAAGAACTTATCTATCAAACTACTTTGGGTCTAAATCCACGTCCCAGCACCCCACACACAGTAATGCTTATCTTTTCTTTTTCTTTATTCTTCACTGAACAGAAATTCGGAGCTAGCACATTTTCTTGTTAATACACAGAGATTTGGATAAAGCGCCCCCTACTGGCGGTGATATAGGCTTGTGAAGACTTGGTACCTGGTTTTGTTTCCTTGACAACAACATCCAGACTATCGCCATCTTGTGGACAAAATAGATTATTACCACATATAATTGTAACTTATAAGATCTACATATAGATCCATGAGTGGGGATTATCCTAAGTGTACTAAGATCTTGACACACTTGACATGTGACAAAGTTTTTTTGTTTGATATATATGAATAATCTTAGTCTGTATCCTTTCGGGGGGATAGAACCCAGAGAATTTGGATGACAACACATGCACTTATACTGGTATGCCACAGATCAGGCAAAAAGAGGGACTACTCGTTTTTAACATTATAATTATTTATTTATTCTTGTTTTTATTAAATATTTTACTGATATTACTTCATAGGGCTTTCATTTACTTCATCTCATCTTTGATTCTGATCTTAAGACTTATTTTTAATGTAATTAATAAACTATTCTTTTAATTGTTCATCACTGATGTTCCACAAATGAGATTGTGAGAAATCTCATGAAATCCGGAGGCTTGTATCTTCGGTTTCTTCCTTCCATCTGTATTCTTCATCTGTCCTCTAGAGAAAAATAAAGCACACATTGATTTTAGGAATTTTGGGAGCAAAAACAAGAGATCTACTAATCTGGTTGTTTTACAACAGATTAAGTGGCGCTTGTCACTGATGATGATTTACACTTATCTATCCAATCGGGACCTGCCGGTTCTATCCCCCAGAGAGCAGAGTAGAATGCTTTATTTTAGTGAGCAATTTTTTTGTCTAGCCCCTTCAGACAGTTTTTACAGGCGTTTCCGCTGGCATTTTGCTGATTTTTTTGCACATTTCTCTTAATCGGATTTTTTAAAATGTGTGGGCATACTATGTTATTAATTATTTATGGAACATTGGTTTTTAAAAGTTTTTTGCGCCAAAATCTGTGACCCTCCCCTGTTTGATGATGTCAATATTGATGTTTACTCCCACTAATCAATATTATGAGATGTGCTAAATATATGAGTGGTTTGGTGGGGTGGAGGTATCCCTGAGGAAGGTGCCAGGAGGGCACCGAAACGCGTAGGAGGTAATAAAAGAGTTCCTTTTGAAGTTCCATCTTCATGTGCATTTCTTTGGAGTGAGTGATTTTGGCAGCGCGGACTGTGATACACCATTTCTCCCCTGCAATCCGATGTGTCTCCACATTTGAGTGGACGGTGGAAGTCCAGCAGCAGCCATCTGGAAACTATCATTTATACACCTTCAAACCAGTTGTGGGTGTCACAACTGCCACAGGTGAGTGGATTCTTTTCTCACCACCTCTACATTCAGTGCCATAGTGATAGGGCACTATTACGCCTCTTGTTCCCCCCCCCCCTTCTTTTTATTTGTATTTAAGGACGTCATCTATCTGCAGCAGCGTGGCACTACGATGGGCACGGCCTGCGCGCCTTCGTACACCAATCTCTTCCTGAGATATTGGGAGAGATTGATATTTGGTGATGGAGGCATGGCAGCCTGTGCCCAGGTGCAGTGCTGGATGCACTACATAGACGACGTCTTGTTTATTTGGCAGGGCTCAGCAGAGCAGCTGGATGTCTTAATGAAACATGTACATCAGTCTGATGTTATAACAGTTCAAGTGTAGTTCGGCGAGGATTGACTTCCTGGACATTGCCCTGGAAGTGGATAGCTCTGGACTGATTGAGACGGACGTCCACAGGAAGTCAACCTCCGTGAACTCCTTGTTACATGCTTCCTCTGGTCACAGTTCCTCCACCATACGTGCTGTCCCCACTGGCAAGTTCTTGAGGATGAAGCGGATCTGTTCTACAAAGGAGGGATTTGAGCGTCAGTCTGTGGACCTTAAGCAAAGATTTAGAGATCGTGGTTATTCCAATAGGTGCATAAAGCGTGGGCACCTGAGTGCTTTACATACCACAGAGAGCCCATCTACTAAAACAAACACCCAAAAAGACTGAGATTGAACAGACACTATGCTTTATTGGTACTTTTAACCATGAATGGCAGACCATGAGAGAGCTTTGTAGTAGACACTGGGGGGGGGTCTTACTCACTGATCCTACTTTGAGAAAGTGTGTACCTGACCGACCTCTGATGATTCCACGACGTACCTGAAACCTGAGGGACATGTTGGATCACAGCCACTATGTGCCGCACATACCTAATCCCTTTAGCTCTCAGGGGCCTATTTTGGGATGTTATCCCTGTGGACATTGCGTCTCCTGCACTAACGTAGAGCATGTGACCCATTTTCACTCTGATGATGGCTCGTGTAGATTTGAGATCAGGCACAGGATTTCGTGTTCCTCAACACATGTGGTGTATTTTGCCCAATGTGCCTGCCCTCTGATCTACGTGGGCTTGACCTCGCGTGAGTTGAGGGTACACATAGGCGAGCACGTTCGCGGCATTATCGCAGCGAAGGAAGCGAAAGATCCCACTTTGCTTAAAACAATACCAAAGCATTTAAAAAAACATCATGGATGCAATTCTGCCTCCTTGAGAGTCAGGGGAATTGATTTGGTGTGTTGCGGCAATAGAGGCGGTGACCTTAAAAAGGTTCTGGCGCGTCTGGAGACTAAGTGGATCGCGACTCTCTGGACCTTGACCCCTAATGGTCTAAATGAAAATGTCACCTATAGTCCTTACTCATTATGCCACATGCTAACTCTCTTTTCTTGCTTTTTCTATTTTAATCCTTTTTTCCTGGTTCTATATCATTTTTAGGTTTTTTATTGTTCACACCCACACCATATACTCTCAAGGTATCCAAGCCCGTCTCCTGTGTCCTTTGCCCAGGGATCACCATATGTGAAGTATACAAGATGGATCTAGAAATCACAAGGAGAAGGACAATACCTCACCAAGCTGATAATGACTACAGTCCGAGATGTTCAGATGTAATTATCTCGGAGCCCAGCCTATACTTAATGGCGATAGATTTCCTAGCTCTCCTGATGTGACTTTTCCCTGGTTTGTTATCGTTTGAGAATATGGTGATATAATGGGCGCACAGCGCTGCATAAGCCTGTTCCACCCTCTCGGTGTGTAGGTGTTCGCCAACGGCCCCTCCCCTCCGCCCAGCATCTTTGGTGATGCGTCCCTGTGCTGGATGATGGTGGGCTGTGAGCCGGAATCTGGAACCGCCCTGAGATGGTGCAGACAGACTGCGCATGACACAAGTGGAGCCCGGAAGTGCTTAACATCGCACCCGGAGTTCCCAGTGCTATAAAGACACCACCGGTGTTATGGTGCGGGGTCCACTACCACCATGCACCTCTCCCTGAGGAAGCTGAGTGGGCGAAAAAAATGTAGGGGTTATAGGATCTACTTTCCCTTTCCTCGAGCTTGCACTCCCGCTGGTTGCCATATAGGTATGTCGTCTATTTATTTAACATGATTGGTTTATAAAATTTTTTATGTGGATGCAATGACTTTAAGACTGGAGGCACACTGGCGTTGAACTCGCATGAGTTTAATGCGAGAAAAACTATCTATACAGGTCACATTAATGCGAGTTTCTGGCATTAAACTTGCTTTGCGAGAGCAATCCTGCGATTGCCTCGCGCGAGGGGCCATTAAAAGTATATGGGTGCGAGTCTAGCTCGCACCCATACAGCACATGGTGCGAGAGTCGCAGCCGTGTGCTGTTAAAATCACTGGCCCCCCACAGTCCCCATACAGTTACAATAATGTTTCATTGCTGTGACAGCAGCAGTGAAGCAGTATTATATGTATAATTTATTATTTTTTGCAAAGTTACACTTATCAGCTTGATTTGACATGTTTTTACCATGTCGGCTGTTCAGGACTTCATTCTGCACTGTGCTACCGAGGGGGTTTTAACCCGGTGAATAAGGGGTTAATCAGACGCTGGTGTCATGACACTATCTGTCCAGGGGTTGTCCTTCCCCCCTGGATACATGGTGACATGACATCATGTGTCTGAATGGATTAATTATTCTGTAAACCAGGTTCAAGTGTATGTCGGGTGTAGAGATTACACAGAATAAGCCAGTGATTTGTAAGGAGCTGTCCATGGTGCTGAAGCCCTGGCTTCCATTCACAAATCACGGCTCTTTCTGTCACATCTCTACACCTGACATGCACTTGAACCTGGGTTAAAGAAAAATTAACCCATTCAGACACATGATGTCATGTCACCATGTATCCAGGGGGGGGGAAGGACAACCCCTGGACAGATGGTGTCATGACACCAGCGTCTGATTAACCCCTTATTCACCGGGTTAAAACCCCCTCGGTAGCACAGTGCAGAATGAAGTCCTGAACAGCCGACATGGTAAAAACATGTCAAATCAAGCTGATAAGTGTAACTTTGCAAAAAATAATAAATTATACATACAATACTGCTTCACTGCAACTGTCACAGCAATGAAACATTATTGTAACTGTATGGGGATAGCAGGAATTATACAGGCGAGCAGCACTAATGCTGTTCCGTGGTCCATCAAGACCATGGACAGCAGAGAAAAAAACAACACACACGCACTCACACCTCACACTCGCACCACATACACTTACATACAGCCAGGCACACTCACCACAAGCACCACACTCGGACCACACTAGCACTACACTCGCACCAAACTAGCACTGCACTCGCATCACTCACGCTCCGTGTTTGATGCACGACAGTGTGCCTGTACCCTAACAAAGTCAGAAACTCCTTATGAGAATCTGGATTTAAGGCTAACAGCGATTGAGCGTTTTATATGTATGCATTTGCCTGGATTCTCTTTGTATCTGTACTAATTGTTTACCATACATAAGAACATTGTAATCTATATGTACGACCTTTGTCAAGTTTAACCTCTTTAACCAAGTTTGCAATGGAGGCTCAAAGTAGCAGAGCCGAGACAGTGATGCGCAGAGTAGACTAAGCAGAGAGGAAATGGTGTAGTAGTCTTGAAGTTTCCAATGGCGGTTTAAAGTAGCAAAGCTGGCAAAGGGATGTAGTGAAGTTTACTCAGTGAAGATGAGCAGTGTAAAAGAGCTGAGTTTACAGTATCCTGCACCGAGGTCTGTAGAGAAGGTCTTCGCGAAATGTCCTGCGCACAGATTTCCCTGGCAAGGGAGGATCCTAAAGGTCATCCAGAAAAGGCGGTCAAATTGTACGTCAGCCTGGACGAACAGAGCAACAAGTCCTTGGCCAGGTCAGAACTCTTCGACTTGCTCAACTTAAAGGGAAACACCTTTCCCTACACCTTGGGCACCTGCAGCGGTGTGACAGAAGCCACTGGAAAAAGGGCCATAGGAGATACCACTTCCCACACTCATAGAGTGTAACCAAATACCCTTGAACAGGGAAGAAATCCTATGTGCCACAAGCGGCTCTTCAGTTTCCTCACCTCAAAGCCATAGCCAACGAGATAACGGCCTTGGACAACAAGGCAGATATCTTAATTCTACTCGGCAGAGACATTATACGACTGCACAAATCTGTCTACAAATCTCTGGACATCTTTATGAACTATACGCTTAGTGCTTCGAGCTAGGCTGGGTCATCATCGGCAACATCTGTAGTGACCAGACAATTAAACCATGTATACGAGAGAGAAGGAATTGACAAAAATTCTGCGGCACACCACCATTGCATAGGTCAAAAAATCATCAATTTTATTAAAGACAAGAACACACATCTAAAAACAATTAAAACCATTACAAAACCACAAAACCTGCATTTAGGAAGGGTGTTTCTGTTAATACAATTACCGTATATACTTGTGTATAAGCCGACCCCCTACTTTTGCCCCCAAAACCTGGGAAAATCTATTGACTCGCGTATAAGCCGAGGGTGGACCCCAGCACAGGTATACAGCCCCCAGCAGTGGTATACAGGCCTCAGCAGTATGATATACAGCAGCCCCCAGTGGTATATACAGCAGCCCCATTGGTATATACAGCAGCCCCCAGTGGTATTGCAGCCCCAATATACAGCAGCCCCAGTGGTATTGCAGCCCCTATATACAGCAGCCCCAGTGGTATTGCAGCCCCAGTGGTGTATACAGCAGCCCCAGTGGTATTGCAGCCCCTATATACAGCAGCCCCAGTGGTATTGCAGCCCCTATATACAGCAGCCCCAGTGGTATTGCAGCCCCAGTGGTGTATACAGCAGCCCCTATATACAGCAGCCCCAGTGGTATTGCAGCCCCAGTGGTATTGCAGCCCCTATATACAGCAGCCCCAGTGGTGTATACAGCAGCCCCTATATACAGCAGCCCCAGTGGTATTGCAGCCCCTATATACAGCAGCCCCAGTGGTATTGCAGCCCCTATATACAGCAGCCCCAGTGGTATTGCAGCCCCAGTGGTATTGCAGCCCCTATATACAGCAGCCCCAGTGGTGTATACAGCAGCCCCTATATACAGCAGCCCAGTGGTATTGCAGCCCCTATATACAGCAGCCCCAGTGGTGTATACAGCAGCCCCTATATACAGCAGCCCCAGTGGTATTGCAGCCCCTATATACAGCAGCCCCAGTGGTGTATACAGCAGCCCCTATATACAGCAGCCCCAGTGGTATTGCAGCCCCTATATACAGCAGCCCCAGTGGTATTGCAGCCCCAGTGATGTATACAGCAGCCCCTATATACAGCAGCCCCAGTGGTGTATACAGCAGGCCCAGTGGTTTTGCAGCCCCACAGACTCCACACAAATGCTGGCACACGTCCCCCCCTGTTGTAAGGCCCCCCTGCTGATTACTTACCATCCCTGGTCTTCAGCAGCACCTCCGCGCTGGTCCTCTGTGCTCCGGTCCACCTTGGTCCCGTCCTCTGTGCTGCCGTCCACGGCTGCATCCGGGGTCGCCGCGCGTCGCAGAAGCGATGACGTCATCGCTTCTGCGACCCGGCCGGTCACATGATACAGCCGGGGAACGGAGCACAGAGGACGG
This sequence comes from Allobates femoralis, assembly GCA_033576535.1. Classification (NCBI taxonomy): domain Eukaryota; kingdom Metazoa; phylum Chordata; class Amphibia; order Anura; family Aromobatidae; genus Allobates; species Allobates femoralis. Next base: position 73,925,865 of record JARQOC010000011.1, read on the forward strand.
GACCACGGAGGACCGGAGCACAGAGGACCGGCGCGGAGGTGCTGCTGAAGACCAGGGATGGTAAGTATTCAGCAGGGGGGGCCTTACAGCAGGGGGGGACGTGTGCCAGCAGTTTGGGGGCATTATCTACCGATATGCACTGCTCCCCCTAGCGCTGATTGACAGGGGATGCAGTGCATATGTAATGAGCGGGCCCACGTGACGGGCAGCTCAATATACAGTATCCCCACCGCCTCCTCCTGCCTCCCCAGCCCGACACAGCCCCCACCCCACTCACCCTGTATAGTGACTCGTGTATAAACCGAGGGGGGGGACTTTTCAGCCCAATTTTTGGGCTGAAAAACTCGGCTTATACACGAGTATATACGGTAATCAAAAATTACAGGCACACCATATACAAATGAACCAAAAAGGGGATGGCAGCACAATACATTCCCCTGTAGGCTTGCATATATTTTATAGTCACAGGTCAAAATGATGTAATCTCAGTCATATGCATATTGAAATTGAATGCAATCAAGTGCTACTGACAGGAGGACACTAAGGGTACCTTTACACGTCGCAACATTGCATGCAATTTCACTGGCAATTTACTGGTTGCAGTGAAATCATGGACACATTGTTCCATTTGTACATGGCAACAAAATAGAACAATGTGTCCATGATTTTACTGCAACCAGCAAATTGCAAGTGAAATTGCATGCAATATTGCGACGTGTAACGGTACCCTTAGGTCACAGAGGTTGCCAACAACTATCCCTAAAGGTAGTGCCACAGGTCTAACACTCATAGTCCTCAGCAAAGTGAATGCACCCAAGTCCCTATAAGCTCAAATAATATGCTCTCACCTGGTCCAGTGTGAATCCTTATCATAGGAGATGTTTAAGGGACCAGTCCCTAGCCAGGGGAGCAAGGCTTGAAAGATCGGTGCTAGGACAATGATGGTGTCAGGATACACACAGAGGATCCTTGTCTCACGTGTGTCTCCGTTGCGTGGCGACTTTGTCAGGGAGGCGTGGCTTAGAACTCCTTCCCCGTCTTTAAATAGTGCATATAATCAAAGTGGAGTGCCCTTCGCTGTGTAGGTAGTCATGGCAACGTTCTGGTGTCATAAGTGACGTTCCGGAAATGTGTCATGTCACGTGTGTGATCGCGCCATCTCACCCCGCCCATCTGTTTATATTTTCCAATGTACTGAGTCTGTCCGTCGCACAGACAGACCTCTCAACTTAAATCATAAGGATCTGAATAACGGCGCCCACTAGCCCGAACAGGATCCTCGTAGTAGCACATATTTATCAGCAATAGAAACATGAGCTTATATTGCAATCTAGTTATTGACATTTCTCCTGGTACTACATAGTAGTTCTGAGATGGCATCATCAGTGATCGCTAATCCCTAGCAACTGTAACATTTGGAAAGGAGGCGCATTTGTACAGGGTATGTCCCTCTTGTCAGATCAGTATACTAAATACCGTATTTTCCGCTTTTTAAGACGCACTTTTGCCTCCCCCAAACTGGGGGGGTAAAAGGGGGTGCGTCTTAAAGAGCGGATGTGAAAAAAAACAATTAAAAAAAAAAAAGAAATATTACTGGGGGGGGGGCGGGGGGGGGGGGCGCCTGCCGAGTGGGGGTGCCGGACGCAGGTTCCGTAGGGTGAGGGGCACAGATTCACTACCGGAGCTGCAGGGGATGACCGGTGGTAGCGAGCGGTGGGCGCCGCTATCTTCTCTCTACCCTCTACTAAGCAGTGTGCAGCCGGCCGGTAGAGGTGCAGACTCCAGAATGGCCGCGGGTCTCCGTTATGGCCGCGGCCATTTTGTTGAAGCCTTTCCTGACTGGCTGCACAGTTAGTAATACTACTGAATGCAGCCAGCCAAAAGAAACATGGCGGCGCCCACAGCTTGCTGCCACCTCTCATCCCCCGGTACTCCGCTCCTGCCCCCGTGCCCCCACTGCAGCGTCGGCCCTGCTACTGTGCCTCTCACCCTCCTGAACCTGCCTCCGGACCCCCACTCGGCAGCCACATGTCAAGTAAGCAATTGTGGTCCGGGGGGGAAGGGGGGATAGGGAAGACACAAAAGGGGCAATACAAAGGATGGGGACATATATACAAGTTTCAGGATGGGGGGACATATATAAAGGATGGGGGGGCATAGTTTCAGGATGGGGCATATATACAGGTTGGGGGACATTTATACAGGATGGGGGACATTTATACAGGTTGGATGGCATATATACAGGATGGGAGACATATACACAGGATGGGGGACATATATACAGGATGGGGGACATATATACAGGATGGGGGACATATATACAGGATGGGTGGCATATATACAGGATGGGTGGCATATATACAGGATGGGAGCATATAGATAAGATGGGGGAATATATATGCCAGAATGGGGTATATATACAGGTTGGGGGGCCGTATTTACAGCATGGGGACATATATACCAGGATGAGGGACATGTATACCAGAATGGAGGGGACATATATACCGGAATACCAGGATGGGGGGTTTATGTACCAGGATGAGGGACATATATACTGATTTGTAAGACGGACACTGGCATTATAAGACGGACCCCATTTAACATTAAAAATAATTTATTTTCTCTTTTCCTTCACCAAATTTGGGGGTGCGTCTTATAATCAGGTGCGTCTTATAAAGCGAAAAATACGGTAGATTAGAGACAAGGGAACAAAGCCATGTGAGTGGGACAATCCTATGGCACCGTGCACTGTGCCATTTGGCCACCAACTCACCAGCGCAAAGGACCCCCTTACTTTTCCCCTCATATATGGGATCAGACACTTGTATGATCCGTCCAGTATCAAGCCGTTGGTGCAATATAGTACTATAGTCATGGATTTATCAAAAAATTATTATTGTATGGGACATGCCTTACATATAGTTGGTTAAGGATAGTACCATAATCATGGATTTGCTGATACAAAGCACATTGCATACCAAGCATATGACCATATACAAAAAGCATTTTTTGTCCATATGATAGGATGAGCAAAGTGGAACCACCAGACGTCCTTTCTTGAGCCAAAGGCTGTCCCCCCGTACGGCTCACCTCCCCCACAATAAATCCACCGGGCTGCTGACCCGCAAACTGAAATGGCCAGCAGTCCCAATGGATTAGGGGACTCAAGAACTCACAATACCATTAATGAAATGTCAATCACTCAATTGTTTCGGGTAGCCCCGGGCAGACACCCAAAAAGAAAAAGAAATATAGGGGATGTAGAGGGAGCGGTAGAAACAAATCTGGATCACTCCGTTCTACCAGACCCCCGTCTGAAAAAGAACAAATCTCAATAAACCATCCCAATAAAGGAAAAATAATGGGGTAAGAGAAAAAATTGGGGAAAAAATTGGGTAATATATTTGAAAAGAACCCTGAAAAAATGAGGGAGTGAAATTTTAACCCTCTACATCATAAGGGCAACAATATTGAAACCTTTCAACAATTGATCTTGAAAGATCTAAGATCATTTTCGCAGGATAATAAGCGAGATAATCTTAATCAAGCTGAAAGGAGAGCAATTGATACCCTGAGTCAGAATAAAGAGATTATTATTAAGGGAGCTGATAAAAAGGAGGGGGGGGGGGTAATTATGATCATGGACCGTGAGTGGTATAAAGAAGAAGGCTTTAGGATTCTAAATGATAGGGAATATTATGAGGAACTAGATCATGACCCCTGCCTGCAGATTCTTCACAATTATAATGAAATGATGAAAACAGCAACAATGGAAGGGATGTTAAATAAAAACGAAAGAGAATTTCTAAGTATACATTTCTATCAAATACCCTTTTTTTTTTTTATTTGTTACCGAAAATCCATAAAAACAGAAATAACCCTCCTGGTCGTCCAATAATTTCTGGAATTCATTCCATTACAGCGAATTTGTCCCATTATTAAGATTTATTTTTACAAAAATATGTATTAGAACTTAAATCTCACCTAAGAGATTCCACCCATTTGATCAAAATATTGAAGGAGGTAGCCTGCAAGAACAACTATATTTTTTGTTCCCTTGACGTTGGTTCCCTTTACTCTAATAGTTCCCATTCATTGGGGCTTGAAGCAGTTCACGAATATTTAGCTATGGATAAATCACTGCCGGCTATACAACAACGATTTCTCCTACAAAGCTTGGAGTTTATTTTGAAGAATAACATCTTTTCCTTTGAGGGAGTGACCTATAAGCAATTAAAAGGTTGCGCTATGGGCACGCGAGTGGCACCTAGCTACACCAATCTTTTCATGGGCCACTTTGAATCCCTACATATTGAAAATGACACCTTTGCCATGGAACAGATCATTGTTTACATACGATTTATAGATGACCTTTTCTTAATTTGGTCGGGAACGAGTAAAGAACTAGTAACTTTCTTCACACAACTAAATAACAACACATGGGGCCTAAATTTCACCCATACAACCTCCATGGAAGGGTACCAATTTTTGGACCTATATATATGTAAAGGGGATAATGAACAAATACTTCCACCTCTTTTAAAACTGTAGATGTTAACAGTTATTTAGCCTTTGATAATGGTCACTTGCCCAAGTGGATCTCAAATGTGCCTTATGGGCAATACTGGCGCATTAGAAAAAATTGTACCCATCTAACTGACTTCCGAAAAGAATCACTAGTTTTAAAGAACAGATTTTTAGAAAAAGGGTATCCGAAACCATTAGTGGTTGATGCCTTCAACAGGATAAAAAATGAAACTCAAGATTCGTGTATACTAAAAATGGATAAGAAGAATGATTTGACCAAAAAAGGCGATAGTGAAAATAAAAAAGGAGAGTTTAGTTTAAAGGGAACCTGTCACCTGGATCTAAGTCCCTACACTATCACTACCTGTCCCTGCACCTTCCTAGCTGCTCCCTATCTATCCCTCTCTGAGCTAAATCCGCCCTATAAAAACAGCAGAAAAATAACTTAACTTACAGAAGTCCCTGAGGCTGGGGTACTGAGAAGGTGGGCCCAGGCTCCATTCTGCCCCTCCTTGATGCAGCAGCACACGCCCCACTGGGCGGCATTATTCTTTCTTCATTGCCGCCTCCTCCATTTGGAGTCTCCCACCCGCTTTACACTGTAAGGTAGTGGTTAGGATCAGCACGACAGAAGGCAGTGACTCAGGTATTTACTCACACAGCACACAGTTTAATGGCACAGTTCAGGTATTCACAGACCTCCAGGTTTCGGTGTAACAGGCCAGATTAACCCCCCGACCAGAATATACCCGGGGTTAAAGTGGCCTAGCCCAGATTATACCCCGGGTATAGTCTGGCCTAGCCAAGTTTATACCCGGGGTATAAACTGGGCTAGCCCAGAATATACCCCCGCTGGGCCAGAATATACCCTGGGTATATTCTGGCCAAGCCCAAATTATACCCCGGGGTATAAACAGGCCTAGGCCAGATTATAACTCTCCGTATACCACAGCAGCTGTAGATCAGGGCCCCAAGCAAGGCATGAGGGCCCGAGGCAGCACAAAGTGGCCCCAGGCAGCAGAAAGTGCACCTAAGCAACATACAGGGACCCCAGGCAGTGCTAGGGCCCCAGGCAGCGCATGGGGGCCCGAGGCAGCACACAAGAATAATGCCGCCCAGCGGGGCGTGTGCTGCTGCATCGAGGTGGGGCAGAATGGAGCCTGGGCCCGACTTCTCAGTCCCTAGCCTCAGATACTTCTGTAAGTTATAAGTTATTTTTCTGCAGTTTTATAGGGCGGATTTAGCTCAGAGAGGGACAGATAGGAGCAGCTAGGAAGCGGCAGGGACAGGTAGTGATAGTGTAGGGGCTTAGATCCAGGTGACAGGTTCCCTTTAATAACCACTTACAACAAGTCTACACAAAAATTGAATAACCTCTTGAGAAAATATTGGTTTATTCTGAAAAATGATTCTGTGCTGTCCAAACATTTACCAGAAAAACCGAATATAATATACCGACGCAACAGATCCTTAAAAATCTGGTGGCGCCAAGTTTTACTGCTAGAGATAATCTACAACAACTTCAGGATGTGAATCAAGTCACAGGTTGTTACAAATGTAGAGCACAGAAATGTCTTTGTTGCGCATCAATAGTACATGGTGCCACCACATTTGTTTCTAAGACAACTGGGGAATCCTTCTTGATCAAATACCATCTAACCTGCCACTCATCATATGTAATTTATATGATTGAATGTACATGTGGCTTACAATATGTAGGACGGACCATTCAGGCCATGCATCAATGTCTGAACAAACAGACAAAATATTAAGAATGGCTTTATACAGCATAGCGTGTCCAAGCATTTTTTGCTGGAACATCAGAGGGACTATAAACAATTTAAAATATGGATCATAGATCATATCCCAGAAGCAAACAAAGACAGGTAAAGAAATTTAATAAAGAGGGAAAACTACTGGATTTTCAAACTAGGGTGTTTGCATCCGGAAGGTTTGAATTTAACCCTCGAAAGTGTGACCCTTTAATAGAAAAACACCTATATATTGGTATTTGTATAGCTCCCTGATAATATTTAAATTACTTTGTCCTACTGTAATTGATCTGTTGGCTATTGATTATGTATTGACTCCTTTAAGTGCAGAAATGGAAGAAAGCCCCATTTGAATACACTTGTTAATAATCTTTTGGATAACATCACTGGAATATCATCACAATCAGTTGGTTTTGATATCATTGTTAATATATCCAACAACATACACGTTTTATGAATTTTATATAATTTTTAGATATTCTTATCACACAAATTATATATATATATATATATATATATATATATATATATATATATATATATATATATATACACATATACACACACACACACACTTTTTTTTATATTAATAAAGTTTGAATTTTATAATCACATGACCTACGTATTATATATTAATTATAATGTCCCCTATACAATTTTTTTTAAAGTTTTTTTTCTTTCTCAAATTGAGCGCTCAAGATGGGATATCTTCCATTTCTTTTGCTATAAATTGTATTAGGATGTTAATGAGTTAAGGGGGAGGAGAATTTACCACTATAGATCCCTATATATATGCTCATTGTGAGGGAACCCCCCTATCACCTGATGAAGGCGGAGGATCCGTTGAAACGCGTTATAAATGTGACCAGAATAAACTAAGTAAGCATCTAAAAGTCTGACTCCTCTTCTACTGCAGCGCCCTCAAAACTGCTATTGTTATTCTTATACCCATTAATGAAATGTCAAACAGTTTAATGTTATGTCCCATTGCAAACAACTGTCGAGACCAAGGATAGCTAGGGCTACGACTCACACACGTGACATTGACCATTCCGCAAGGGAGAACATAAGAGTCCCCTGAGAAATGTGCCTACCAGTGTTGTGAGACGGGCTCGTGCTCCTGGCCCCCATATAGTAGATGTGCACGCCGCCTGACAGATGATGCACATTTCCAATCAATAGAGAAGCCTTTTTAAACCGTCAACTCACTGCCATGAGGTGACCCCTGATGAAGGCCACGAAACGATCGTAGGGGTCCGTGGTCCCCCTCTGTGTTGTGTTACTGGTAACTATACTGAACATATAACTTTGTTACAGTGACTGATGACTGTTTTTTCTGCATGATACTCACTATACTCTCCTAATCTGTTAATAATGTGAATTCACCTATATATGTATGTTATCTAGGAGGATATATGTTTGATGTATCTGCAATGTTAACCAATTGTGTACACTACCTTCTCTGTACTTGATGTGTTATAGAGAGATCTATTTTTTGTAAACAAGTAATGCACAATTTTGTGCATGTAACATATTACGACTCTATGCTTGTGATTGTATACAATCCCAGTCTTTTCTGTACATTGTATGTATATTTATAACTTATAACCAGAAACACCTGAGGGGCCCACTCACCACAGGTTGGTGAACCTTTTTGTCTGTCCATCCACCATATTTTAATAAATCTTTTCACTTTTGCAACATAAGACGATTTGGTCGTAATTTCCCCTTTGCATTGGTATTTATATGGTACGACTCAGTCTTTGTCCATGGAGTAGTGCTCCCAGGAATAATTGGGGTTATAGAGAGGCACTAATATTATGAAGGTCTTTAAACATGGATCAATGGTAAAGAACGAGAAAAGCTAACAAGAAACAACTTTTCCTCGGGTACATCCGTAGTGAAAGCAGGGCAATCCTAAAAACTAGTACATAGAACCAAGACGTCAGAGTATCTACATATGTACAATCAAAAGGGAGGGATTAATTGGTGGGATTTGGGCAAGTTCAGACATCTTCTTGGGTTGCTATATCCTCTATCGTGGTTGTCTATAGAGTATCTCAGGACCAACCCTCACTGGTGTCGGTCTAAAAGTCTGAAAAATTCCCAGTCTTAAAGTGATCAATGATGTCGTACACCACCGGAATCTGAGGAGAAAAAGGGGAAGAGTGGAGAAATGGAATGTAAGCAATAAGGAACAAAGAGAATGGGATGATCCAGCCAAGTCAGTTCCCCCTCCTGGGTGTATAGACCTCCCAGGTGTTAACCTCCTTTCCCCTTTGTGGTTTTGGAATGGTTTTGATTTTAGATGTGTGTTCTTGTCTTTAATAAAATTGATGATTTTTTGACCTATGCAATGGTGATGTGCCGCAGATATTTTGTCAATTCATTCTCTCTCGTATACATGCTAATTGTTGACAAAGTGGCACCCCTGTCCCAACAGAACTAACATTGGTAGTGGTGCACCCATTCTTTGATTAAACTTGGTTTTGAGTGGTATTTGTCACGATTTCTGGGGAGCACACATAAGACCTACATTGTAATTTTTGATAGACTTTTGGAATAATACATTTTGGATGGTCATGGCCTCGTCTTGGGAGGCTAGAGAATTGGCTTGGCAACTGGAGTGATGCCGTATATTTGGATCCCCTGGTGAGGATGGTGACACTAATGATGATGATTTTAACATTCTGTCCCGGGAGATTGAGGGTAGTCACAAACTAGCTACAAGGGTGTGGTGGAATATCAGATGTTTGGAAGAGTTCTTGAAGTTGTCAATTGTGCCTAGGGGTCTGAGGGATCAGATTTTCCCTACCTGGGAACCTAGCGAGCCCTTCAAGGCGAAATGGGGAAAGAGTTTGATGCAGTGCTCACGCATCATTATCAATATGCTCTTGGAACACGATAAGGCCCTGTTAGCATCTACTAAGCTCAAAATGTCTACACTTGAGGAAAAGTTAACGGGCTATGATGAAAGTATCTTGGTTACACCATTCTTGGCCCGTATGAAAGTGAATATTGATAAATATGAAAAGGAGATTATTGATGGGAAACGAAAAAAGTATAAGTGAGACAAGGCAGGTTTTTCCTGTAATGGGGCTTTTAGGTGGTGACATAAGGGCAATGGCCGCACCCCTCACGCTCCAAAACCAGCAGTAAAACCAGCCCCAAAGCCAACACCGGATCCAGGTCTCAATAAAGCACCTCACGGACACTGAACAATTGAGTGACAGTGATTTTTTTAGCGGCACGCCAAAGCAATTCGGAAGAAGAACCAGGCGGGGCAGCAGGAGGGCCAATACAAGGTGTGGCACGAACTCCACTGAACCTTCCCAAAAGAAGGCCACAGGCCACAGGGACGGAACACCCGGCATTAATTAACACTTCTATAGGTGGTGACATGGAAGCACGGACATCTGACGAACAAGCAGGTAATTTACAAGTTATTAATTTGTCCAGCCGTGTTCTTACCCAAGATGAATTATTGGTATTAAAAAGGGGCTTAACCTTTTCCACTGAACACACGCTGGACAAGTTTACCCCTATTAAGGATGTATACCTTTTTTGCCACAGGGTCGTGCTTTCAGCCATTCAGACATCCGACAGTTTTGGATAACCCGGCAATCATGGAACAAAGAACCCTACAGGACTTACTGGATGACACTACACCAGGATCAGGTAGGCGACCCTGCCCACTGAGAAACAAGTCTAACACGACCCCACCTTTGTCTTTGTTTACCTCAGTAAAAACATATTTTGATCTGGTAAAGAGGGATATTTCCAAATTGCCAGATTTCTTTGGCTGGGGAGGGAACCTAAAAAACAGCGAGAGAAAAGCCTTTTTTGATCTAAAAAATGATTCCACCATCATCATAAAGGAGGCTGACAAGGCGGGGAACGTTGTGATTTGGCCCTAGGAGATGTAGTAGAGGAGGCAAGGAGGCAACTGGACAATAAAAGATTCTATTCCAGATTGCCTTCAGATCCTATGGCCGTCTTCCAAAGAAAGTTCTCAGAGCTCTTGGGGGCAGCATTGGGATGTGGTTCAATAACGAAAAAGGAAAGAGCCTATCTGTGGATTTCTGAGCCTGTTGTACCAACTCTATACTTTCTTCTGAAGTTTCATAAAGATTTACATAAGCCACCGGGGAGACCCATCGTCTCAAGCATCGGAAGCATTTGTGAGAAAGCGGGTTCCTATATCGATCATTATCTACAACCAATAGTCCAGGGCTTAGCCTCCTACATTAGAGACTCAACGGATTTCATCAAGAAGACCCAGACCCTTCTGGTCCCTACAGGTGCTCTAATCGTAACATGTGACATTGAGTCACTGTATACAAATATTTTACACCAACATGGGATGGAGGCAGTAACATATTTCTTGGATAAACAGGTCGGCACTGACCAGCATCATGACTCGTTCCTCATAGACTGCCTGGATTTTTTACAATGACGTAGCTACTTCGTATTTGACCAATGTTACTACCGACAAATTTCAGGAGTAGCTATGGGGGTGAAATGTGCACCAGCCTTTGCAAATTTGTTTTTAGGCTGGTGGGAGGAACATCTTGTATATAATATGTCATCTTATAAGAACAATGTCCAAGCTTGGTATAGCTATATCGACGACGTGGTATTTCTATGGAGGGGGGATGGAGATACATGTAGAGAGTTTGTGGAGGAACTCAACTCCAATTCTACGAACATCTTTTTAAACTACAGTTTATCCCCCTCAGAAGCTACTTTTCTGGACTTGAAAATCATGAAAAGAGATGAACATCTTCGCACGGATCTGTTAAGGAAACCAATGGCAACTAATAGCCTTCTGCATTTCTCCAGCTTTCATCCGATGCATGTGAAAAAAGGATTCCCTGTGGGTCAGTTCCTGATGGTAAATCAATAGAAAAAGGAATTCCAGCGAAGTGTGATCCAATATACAGTTTTTATTTAAGTGAATAAATTCCATCATCCATATTGCAGGGGACAGCGCGAGTTGAAGCCAACGCATTTCAACGAAAGATCTTATTCATGGCTATGAATAAGACCTTTCGTTGAAACGCGCTGGCTTCAACTCGCGCTGTCCCCCTGCAATATGGATTATGGAATTTATTCACTTAAATAAAAACTGTATATTGGATCACACTTCGCTGGAATTCCTTTTTCTATTGATTTGGCCCGGCTCCAAGGCGGCACATCCGTGCGGAGATGTATCCAGGCTGAAGGACACTATTTTTACCGGTGAGCTGCCATTTCCTTCCCCTTTTCCTGTAATCTATCTTCCTGAGGGTAAGACGCAATTGTACAAGTGAGGAGGATTTTCGCCTCCAGTCACGTGCATTGACTAATAGATTTTCTGCCCGACAATACCCTACCACGGGTTGGTGAACCTTTTTGTCTGTCCGTCCACCATGTTTTAATAAATCTTTTCACTTTTGCAACATAAGACGATTTGTCATGTGATATAGCCGCGGCGTCACTTCCGGTCCGGGTGACGTAGCTGCATGTGGCCGCACATAAAATGGAGAACGCGGCATAAACCTTCTATCCCCTGATGAAGTGGCTGTGAGGGGTTTCCCCTAGCCACGAAACGGCGTCGGGGTCTGCAGCCCTGACTTGTTCCCTCCACCGGGTCCTGTAAGACACCGGTATATTGGTAACTATAATGGTGGCAAACTGTCTGTTGTTCTAGTCCTTGTTTACATGCTGTGATATAGCAGGGACTGCTGGTTCCAGTAGTTCCTTCATACTAATTTGCACCTTGATTGCACTTAATAATGCACTTTATGGTCTATATTGCCAACTAACCTGACTATTACTTGCACTTTGTGAAACACTGCTGTGGCAGTGGTTGTTGTTTGGTCACTTGACCAATACATTGTATACTATTTTCGTGCATATAATTGTTGATAGCAATTTTTGTATTTGTGCTGTTGATTTGGGCCACTAATGGTGGAATATATAGTGCAACATCTCTCATTTATCCAATCCAGCATTGTACATTTCTGTGAAAGCAGATTTTGCCCCTTACTACACATGTAAAGAGTCCTGCGTGACCCTGCATAAAGATATATATGTACCGGTGTTTTCTGAGGCCCCGATTCACTTTTCCGTCCTTTTCTCTTGTTCAGATCATGAAATAAAAATACATTATTGAATTTAGCAAATGCTCTTTTCTCTCTGTTTAATTGGTATTTATATGGTACGACTCAGTCTTTGTCCATGGAGTAGTGCTCCTGGAATAATTGGGGTTATAGAGAGGCACTAATATTATGAAGGTCTTTAAACATGGATCAATGGTAAAGAACGAGAAAAGCTAACAAGAAACAACTTTTCCTCGGGTACATCCGTAGTGAAAGCAGGGCAATCCTAAAAACTAGTACCGTATTTTCCGTACTATAAGGCGCACCCAAAAGACTAAGATTTTCCCAGAAATCATAGGTGCGCCTTATAGTGCAGTGCGCCTTATATACGGATTTTTCCAGGAAAATTTAGCACCCCCAGAAAATAAGGCATACCTTTGTGCCGCAATATCCTCCGTCCCCGCCATCCCCCTCTGTCCGGTGCCCGCCTGCCATCGCTGTGCGGGGGCGCGATCACCAGCCGCCATTCCCGCCATCCATGCTGGTGCCGGGGCCTGCCTCACATCACTGTGCGGGGACGCGATCACCAGCCGCCGTCCCCGCCATCCATGCTGGTGCCAGTGCCGGTGCCTGCCTCACATCACTGTGCGGGGACGCGATCACCAGCCGCCGTCCCCGCTGTCGTGTCCGGTGCCGCCGCTGCATCGGGCGCGCTCACAGCCCAGGAGCCCAGGAGCCCATCAGCCAATCACAGCTCCGCCCAGGAGCCTTGAGCCAATCCGAGGCCAGCTGACGTCAGCCCATAGCCTCTGATTGGCTGAGGGCTCCAGTGCTGTCATTGGCTGTGGGCTCCAGCGCTGTGATTGGCTGAGGGCTCCAGCGCTGTGATTGACTGAGGGCTCCAGCGCTGTGAGTGCCTTGCCACACAGTACAGTAAGTGTGTGTGTGTGTCTGAGTGTGCGTGTGTGTGTGTCTGAGTGTGTATGTGTGTGTATGTGTGTGTGTCTGAGTGTGTGTGTGTGTGTGTCTGACTGTGTGGGATGCTGGAGGGTGATGGGAGGCTACACAGGGATGCTGGAGGGTGATGGGATGCTACACAGGGATGCTGGAGGGTGATGGGAGGCTACACAGGGATACTGGAGGGTGATGGGATGCTACACAGGGATGCTGGAGGGTGATGAGAGGCTACACAGGGATGCTAGAGGGTGATGGGAGGCTACACAGGGATACTGGAGGGTGATGGGATGCTACACAGGGATGCTGGAGGGTGATGGGAGGCTACACAGGGATGCTGGAGGGTGATGGGATACTACACAGGGATGCTGGAGGGTGATGGAGGCTACACAGGGATACTGGAGGGTGATGGGATGCTACACAGGGATGCTGGAGGGTGATGAGAGGCTACACAGGGATGCTGGAGGGTGATGGGAGGCTACACAGGGATACTGGAGGGTGATGGGATGCTACACAGGGATACTGGAGGGTGATGAGAGGCTACACAGGGATGCTGGAGGGTGATGGGAGGCTACACAGGGATACTGGAGGGTGATGGGAGGCTACACAGCGATGCTCGAGGGTGATGGGAGGCTACAGAGGGATTTTTTTTATAGCAATATGGTGCGCCTTATAATCCGGTGCGCCTTATATATGGACCAAGACGGCTTAAAAGTCATTTTTTGAGGGTGCGCCTTATAATCCGGTGCGCCTTATAGTGCGAAAAATACGGTACATAGAACCAAGACGTCAGAGTATCTACATATGTACAATCAAAAGGGAGGGATTAATTGGTGGGATTTGGGCAAGTTCAGACATCTTCTTGGGTTGCTATATCCTCTATCGTGGTTGTCTATAGAGTATCTCAGGACCAACCCTCACTGGTCTCGGTCTAAAAGTCTGAAAAATTCCCAGTCTTAAAGTGATCAATGATGTTGTACACCACCGGAATCTGAGGAGAAAAAGGGGAAGAGTGGAGAAATGGAATGTAAGCAATAAGGAACAAAGAGAATGGGATGATCCAGCCAAGTCAGTTCCCCCTCCTGGGTGTATAGACCTCCCAGGTGTTAACCTCCTTTCCCCTTTGTGGTTTTGGAATGGTTTTGATTTTAGATGTGTGTTCTTGTCTTTAATAAAATTGATGATTTTTTGACCTATGCAATGGTGATGTGCCGCAGAATTTTTGTCAATTCATTCTCTCTCGTATACATGCTAATTGATGACAAAGTGGCACCCCTGTCCCAACAGAACTAACATTGGTAGTGGTGCACCCATTCTTTGATTACACTTGGTTTTGAGTGGTATTTGTCACGATTTCTGGGGAGCACACATAAGACCTACATTGTAATTTTTGATAGACTTTTGGAATAATAAATTTTGGATGGTCAATACCCTAGGCGTACTGTATCTTCAGCCTTCAGGAGGGCCCAGTCTTGCTCACAGGACTCCCTGCTTCAACATCGCCTGAAACCATCAGATGGTACACCAAGGATTATCACAGATTACCACAACCAATGGAACAAGGTTGCTAATATAATATACTCAGAACACATTGGGATGTTTTAGCTATGGATCCCAAAATAGGACCAGGAGATGGGGAGCACCCAATGAATACAGTAAGACGGGCACCAAATCTAGCTGACACATTCGTACGGACTTATTTCAGGAATTAAACTGAAGGGCTCTTTCCCATGCGGCTCCTGCAAAGTCTATCCCCTAATGAACCCGACCAGGGACTTCCTTCACTAACCCCGGGGATGGTAAGATACACCAACTAAAACACTACATTAATTGCAGGACGGATTTTGTTATTTATGCAATTATCTGTCCTTGCAATAAGGTGTATATAGGGATGACGGGGCAGGAATTGCGGAAGCGCATTCAGAAACATGTGTCTACCATTCAACAGGCTAGTAGTAACCTAGCCAAAGGATTGACACCAGCTTCAGTCGCTTCCCACTACCTATCCCATCATCAGAGGCACCCAACAGGTAGTAGAGTGATAGGTTTGGATAAACTACAACACACCTTGCGGAAAGGGGGGGAAAACAGGAGAAAACCACTACTGCGATTGGAATCGAGGTGGATTTATCTCCTCAACTCCGTCTCTCCAAAAGGAATTAACAAGGAACTCCACTTTACAGGGTTCCTTGGGGATTAGGGAAAGGGGGTTACCATCTGGAGGTCTATACACCCAGGAGGGGGAACTGACTTGGCTGGATCATCCCATTCTCTTTGTTCCTTATTGCTTACATTCATTTTCTCCACTCTTCCCCTTTTTCTCCTCAGATTCCGGTGGTGTACGATATCATTGATTACTTTAAGACTGGGTATTTTTTGGACTTTTAGACAGATGCCAGTGGGGGTTGGTCCTGAGATATTCTATACACAACCATGATAGCGGATATAGCAACCCAAGAAGATGTCTGAACTCACCCAAACCCACCAATTAATCCCTCCCTTTTGATTGTACATATGTAGATACTCGAACGTCTTGGTTCTATGTACTAGTTTTCAGGATTGCCCTGCTTCACTAAGGATGTATCCGAGGAAAAGTTCTTTTTGGTTAGCTTTTCCTGTTCTTTACCATTGATCCATGTTGTTTTAAACACATTTCCCAGGGGACTCTTATGTTCTCTCTTTCGAGATGGTCAATGTCAAATGTGTGAGTCGTGGCCCAAAGTTTATCCTTGGTCTCAACAGTTGTTTGCAATGGGACATAACATTAAACTGATTGACATCTCATTAATGGTATTGTGGGTTCTTGAGTACCCTAATCCATCGAGACTGCTGGCCTTTTCAGTTTGCGGGTCAGCAGCCCGGTGGATTTATTGTGGGGAGGTGAGCTGTATGGGGGGACAGCCTTTGACTCAAGAAAGGACATCCGGTTGTTCTACTTTGCTAATCCTATCATATGGAAAAAAACGTATTTGTATCGATATGGTCATATGCTTGGTGAGTTGGTGGCCAAATGGCACAATGCACGGTGCCATAGGATTGTCCCACTCACATGGCTTTGTCCCCTTGTCTCTAATCTATTTAGTATACTGATCTGACAAGAGGGACATACCCTGTACAAATGTTTCCCGCCTTTCCAAATGTTACAGTTACAAGGGTTTAGCGATTACTGATGATGCCATCTTCGAATTACTATGTAGTACCAGGAGAAATGTCAATAACTAGATTGCAATATAAGCTCATGTTTCTATTGCTGATAAATATGTGCTACTACGAGGATCCTGTTCGGGCTAGTGGGCGCCGCTATTCAGATCCTTTTGATTTAAGTTGAGAGGTCTGTCTGTGCGAGGACAGACTCAGTACATTGGAAAATATAAACAAATAGGCGGGGCGAGATGACGCGATCACACACGTGACATGTCCCATTTCCGGAACGTCATGTCCGATACCAGAATATTGCCATGACTACCTACACAGCAGAGGGCACTCTGCTTTGATTATATGCACTATTTAAAGACAGGGAAAGTTCTAAGCCACGCCTCCCTGACGAAATCGCCACGCAGCAGCGATACGTGTGGGACAAGGGTTCCCTGTGTGTATCCTGACACCATCATTGTCCTAGCACCTATCTTTCAACCTTGCTCCCCTGGCTAGGGACTGGTCCCTCAAACTTCTCCTATGATAAGGATTCACACTGGACCAGGTGAGAGCATATTATTTGACCTTATAGTGACTTGGGTGCATTCACTTTGCCTAGGACTATGAGTGTTAGACCTGTGACACTACCTTTAGGGATAATTGTTGGCAACCTCTGTGACCTTAGTGTCCTCTGTCAGTAGCACTTGATTGCATTCAATTTCAATATGCATATGACTGAGTTTACATCATTTTGACCTGTTTATAATATATGCAAGCCTACAGGGGAAATGTATTGTGCTGCCACCCCCTTTTTGGTTCATTTGTATAGGGTGTGCCTGTAATTTTTGATTCATTGTATTAACAGGGGACACCTTTCTAAATGCAGGTTTTGTTGTTGAGCAATGGTTTTAATTGTATTTAGATGTGTGTTCTTGTCTTTAATAAAATTGATTTTTTGACCTATGCAATGGTGGTGTGCCGCAGAATTTTTGTCAATTCCTTCTCTCTCGAATATATGTTAATTGTTAACAAAGTGGCACCCCCGTCCCAACAGGACCAACATTGGTAGTGGTGCACCCATTCTTTAGTCAGACAAAGAAACCAAACAACTCCGCTTACAAAACCATCATCACGTCAGTCAACCACACGTGTCCCTTCTGCCGCACCCACCTCACTACCGGGTAAAGTAGAAACTAAAGACACTAGGTGGCAACAACAACCACCTGACAACCCAAACCTGCTTCATCTTCAAGATGACAACCTCCAGTCAACAACACCTCTACCCAGCAAACCAAGTCAACGTCTCACCACCTACCCATGAAGACAAGGTGATCATCAGGGTCACGAGCATCAAACCCAATGGAGACAACTACAAGAGCTGGGTGGCTCCCTCACCCGCTCTTCCCACAAAGACTGAGTTGCCAAGGGATTCGCAGTAAGCAATGGCAAAGTTTCCAATCTGTG
>JARQOC010000011.1:73943899-73994192 GCA_033576535.1 Allobates femoralis
ATGCAAAATTTATAAGGAGCAATTATCAGGCTGCAAGGTAAGTAGTAGACCATAAAGAGGAACAGGAGAAAAGTCTAATGAAATCCAATGTAAATACAACAAAAAATACATATAGAAAGAGCACTCAAAAAAACTATAAAACTCAGATTCATACGTAGAGGGCCATGGAAGCGATGCCTATATTATTTGGCTTGTACCCCACATTGAATTGTATGGTTCTGTTACTAGCTTTTTCTTCTACAGAGTCCGGTCTGAGATCTAGGTTGGATGTTAAGGCCACTTTACACACACCAACTTATCTGTCCAACTTCTGAACAACTTACTGGTTGCAGTGAAATCATGGACACATTGCTCCATTTTGTGGCTGTGTACAATGGAGCAATGTGTCCATGATTTCACTGCAACCAGCAAGTTGGTCAGAAGTTGGACAGATAAGTTGGTGTGTGTAAAGTGGCCATTACAGTTAATAAGAACCAGTTCCAGATTGGGGAAATATAGTTAAATATGTTATGTATAGGACATATAGGAAGGGTTTATAGAAAGCAGGCAATAGAGATGTATCTATGGATGGAGAATAAAAATACTCTGGATGAAGACTTATCTGGTCATTTCACCACATTTTTCATCTGTCAGTAGTCTTGAGGGGGCTGTTCAGATCCAGGCAAGTGGATCCCAAGCTCTGTATAATACTTGAACTAAAGCTCAGCAGACACTCACCCTCCCCGGGTCCAGTCCTGGTTCCCTGCCGCTGTCTTGTTCTGTGTCTTTAGTGCAGCAGTGACACCTTGCTGAGGTTTGCTCACTGCTAATCATTGAGCTCAATGGATATATCAAGATTGATAACATGAATTAGTGAGCTCAGTGATTGGCTAGGGTGCTAATATGATGTTGAGGTTAGGTCACTGCTGAGGACAAAATTCTGAGACTACAGCAGAGGTGGGGAGCCAGCGCTGGGCCTAAACAGGGTAAGTACTTGCTAAGTTTTCTATTTTAGGCATTTTACAGAATTTAGTATCCATTTTCCTGAAAGTGTTCAAACTCTTTAAAGGGAATCTGTCAGCAGGTTTTTGCTACCTCATTTGAGAGCAGCACGATGTAGACAAAGAGACCCTGAATCAAGCGATGTATCACTTAGATTACAGGATGCAGCAGATCTGACACAGAGTTTTTAGAATATGCAATACAGCAGAGCTGAGAAAGATAACCTGCCCACACCAGGGTCTCTATATACAATGTTTATGGACAGTGAGTAGCTAATGACAGCAGGGGGTGTGCTGGGATATAGCTGACCACTAGCTGACCTAGTCCATCAATATTAATCACCTTAAGCTAAAACAAATATTGCAGATAAACAACACTCAGTGTGGTAAGAGACATAGCGCTGAAATCTGTGTTAACCCCCTACAGCATGCTGTCTTCAGATTACAGAGCAAAAACCTGCTGACAGATTCCCCTTAAAACTACTGACAGATGGAAAATATGGTAGATAAAATGACCAGATACAGCCTGTTGTCTTCAGAATTCATTATCGGATTCCACTGGAGTAAATGTACCCAACTGCCTGAAGTTAAACTGCACCTGTCACTGGGATTTTTCCATTTAAATCGTGGCCACCATGAATTAGACCTTGTATACAGTTTTCTACAATATGTATCCAAGTCCTCAAAATAATATGCATAAACATAAAAAAGAGCTTTTATTATACTCACCTATTGGGCGGTCTGGTCTGATGGGTGGTCTTGATCCGATGCTTCATCTCTGTTTGTGATCACTGTCCTCCTTCCCTGCTTTGTGTGAGTGACATGTCCTTCGTCACCCACACAGTCTCCCCATTAATGTTCCGCACACGCACTTCTCTCTGCTTTACTGAGGGGAGAGCAAAATACTGAAATGCACAGGCGTAGGGAAAGGTCAAAGAACGGCCACGCACGTGCACTACAATACTTTGCTCTACCCTTAGCAGGACAGAGAGAAGTGCGTGTGCGGGACATTACTGGTGGAGACTGTGTGGTTGACGTAGGTCCGGCAGTTCCAGCGCCTGGTGTATCCAGAAGCCTGCCAGTGTTCCTGTTCCAGTCCTGCCAGTGTTCTTATCCTGTCATGTCTGTGTACTTGTCTAAGGCTGGCCTCACACAGCCGCTTTTTTTAAATGTGGGGGAAATGAATCCCCTCAGATTTCCCCGCAAGTGTACAAACTGATGCACCCACACCAGTGTTAACA
Source organism: Allobates femoralis (assembly GCA_033576535.1). Classification (NCBI taxonomy): domain Eukaryota; kingdom Metazoa; phylum Chordata; class Amphibia; order Anura; family Aromobatidae; genus Allobates; species Allobates femoralis. The sequence goes on from JARQOC010000011.1 coordinate 73,946,121, forward strand.
CTGATCAAGGCTCCAGGATCTGTGATAATACCAGGGCGGGTGCCTCCAGGTGCTTACCTATTTCTGTGGGTCCGGTACAAATATAACATGCCCCCTAGGGGGCGTGTCATTTAGCACTGCGTTCTGGGCAAGAGCAGTTCAAAAACCTAGATCTGGCGTCTGGATCCAGTGACATCCAGTGTCCGCCAGATCAGGGTTACATCGAGCCCTATTGTAAATCCACCCGTAGTACCCCGAATCCAGGTGTACACAGGTTTTGTCAAAGAGAATAAAACCACAACAAAATGTAGATTTGTTCTCAGTGAAAAATCAGGTGATACCCGGATCAGGGGGAAATGGAAACAACTGGATGCACCCGCAAGTGACTCGGGCCCCATTGAAAGTCAATGGGGCAAAAACTGATGCAGGTACATCCAGCTTAGGCCGGATTCAAACAGATGCCAAAAAACACAGTGTGAATCCAGCCTAAATTACTGTTTTAGCCCTGCCTGAGTTCTAGCCCTGTTCTGCTGTCACTCAGCTACACTCAGCTACCAGAGTACTGGACACTGCCCTGGGAGGGGCACCTGGCATCTACTGGCTGCTCTGGTAAAGCCCCTCCCACATCAGGGTAAGCCCGCCTCCCTTGTGTCCACTGAGTCTACACTTACTCACACGCTTGCATCTGCTCTGGTTGTGTGTATATATATTTGAGTTTCTTATAACATTTTGTCATACTATGCTTGATAAAGAGACATGAGAAGTCTCGAAAGCTCGCTGCTTTGTAACGTCAATTACTATATTTTCGTTAGCCATTAAAAGGTATCACAGCTACAACATTATTATTTTATTTCTCCCACTGACAGCAATCAACCTTTAGGCTGCGTTCACATGCTGCGTATTTGTTGTGTCTTTTTACGTGCATTTATACCATTCAGACCCCGCGTAATTTTATGCGTTTTTGGAGCAAAAAAAGTGTGCGTAAAAAGAATGAACATGCCAATTCTTTGCGCTTTTTAACGTGCGTTTTTTCCATAGGCCCCATTATAAACACTGGAAAAAACACACGAAAAAACTGAATTAGTCCTTACCGGTAATTCCTTTTCTTGGAGCCTTCCACGACAGCATTGGAGGATGTCGTCCACGCCCTATTGGGGGACAGGAACACAGAGAGGTTAAAAGCCCCTCCCCTTCCTCAGTACTCCAGTGTTTACCAAGATCACCCTTAGCCATGGATTACCTGATACAAACCGGAACCAAACACCAACAAGGGGGGGGAACTGATGCTGTCGTGGAAGGCTCCAAGAAAAGGAATTACCGGTAAGGACTAATTCAGTTTTCTCCATTCGCCTTCCACGACAGCATTGGAGGAATACCACCGATACTCCTCAGGGTGGGACTATTGCCTGTAGGACTTTCCTACCAAAGGACAGATCCCGACTGAAGGACAGATCTAACCTATAGAGGCGAGAAAAAGAGAGGAGAGACTACCACGTAGCCGCTCTGCAAATCAGCTCCGATGAAGCTCCAGCCTGCTCCGTCCAGGACGTAGCAGCAGTCCGAGTTGAAGGAGCCTTCAACCCCACCGGAGGAGCAAGGACCGGAGTGACGTAGGCCTCACAGATCACCTTTGTGATCCAGGAAGTGATGGTAGCCTGGGAAGTCTTCTTCCCTGTATTATTCCAAAAAGCCGAACAAACAGGTTCTGATCTAACCTCCAGGAAGCGGTCTCTCGGATAGAGGAGGACAGTCCGACGAACATCCAAGGATTGAAACACGGCCTCAGCCGCATTAGCAGGAGATTGACAAAACGAAGGCAGAACCACTTCCTTGGGACCGATGGAAATCCGACAACTTTCGAACGAAAAGATGAATGCAACCGAAGCGTAATGCGAACAACAGACACCACGAGGCACGGAGCCCGGACAGAGAGTGCGGACACCATGAGGCACGGAGCCCGGACAGAGAGCGCCTGCAGTTCTCCAACTCTGGGAGCAGAAGTGATGGCCACCAAAAACGCCACCTTGTGAGAGAGAGACGTAAGGGATGCAGCAGACAAGGGTGCAAAGGGACTTCGAGCAAGCCCTTGGAGAACAAGCATCAAGTCCCAGGGAGGGACAGAAGGCCGAATCCGGGACGCCACCCCCAAGCAGAAGTAAAAAACTGCTTGAGCCATGGATGGGAAGCAAGATCCTGGGCAAAAACCGCCCCAAGTGCCGACCTCTGGACTTAAAGAGTGCTCGGCCGAAGCCCCAAATCCAAGCTACGCTGCAAAAATCCAAGAGTTGGGCCACATTAGGATGATGCATGGTCGGGATGGAAGGAGCACACCAGGACAGGAAACGATGCCAGCCCTCCCGTAAATAGCATTTGTCACAAGCTTCCTGCTCTGCTGAAGCGTGTGGATCACTGCCTGGGAGAGACCCTTGATCCTCAGGATCCTGGCCGCAACAGCCAGGCCGCCCGAATGAGCCACTGAGGGCCCGGGTGAAACAGAGGACCCTGGGACAGTAGGTTGAGACTGTGGGCTAACATAATCGGTCCCTCCAGGCCCAGGTCTCGGATGGCGTCGTACCACGCCAGTTTGGGCCCCAGGGGAGCCACCAGGATAGTGTCACCCCCTCCGCCCGAATCCGTTGCAACGTTTTTGGGAAGTAGTGGGATTGGAGGAAATGCATACACCAACCGGAAGTCCCAGGGATGGGCAAGAGCGTCCAGCCCCCGAGGATGGTCCGACCGCGTCAGGGAGAAAAAGGTTGGCACCTTTGTATTCGAGCCCGAAGCGAACAGGTCGATCGAAAGGACACCCCACCTGTCCGTAAGAGAGCGAAATACTTCCGGATGGAGGCACCATTCTCCTGGGTGGACCTCCGTGCGGCTCAAGAATCTGCCTGTACATTGACCATTCCCTTCAGATGTACTGCCGAGGAGGAGAGAAGATGGCGTACTGCCCACAAAAAGAACAGTCTTGCCAGCCCCTGCAAGTGTAAGCCAAGAGTACCGCCTTGGTACCGCAAGAAAGCAACTGTAGTCACGTTGTCTTGACAGGACCTTGACATGATGACCCCGGAGAACGTGAGCTGCAGCAAGAAGCGCTTCCTCCACTGCCAGAAGTTTGAAGACTGGTGACTGACCGAGCGACTCCAATCTCCTGGAAGGGTGTGCGAACTACCATCGTACCCCAACCGGAACCGCTGGCATCAGTGGGAACGGAGGTCACAGGAAGGTGTCTGGGAGTCATCCCCAGGAAAGCGAGGTTACCACCCGCCCCGGGGTCCGGACCCGCGAGTTTAAGGAATCCTGACGTCTGTCCCAAGAACTCAGTATGTGTTCCTGGAGCAGTCGGGAAGGAGCCTGAGCCCATGTTACTGACTGAATGCAGGCCGACATGGCCCCTAACAGGGACATTGCTTCCCGCAAGGAGGTCGACCCCCTTGCCCGGAAGCGGGTCAGATTCACGCGGCGCAAAAGCTGATATGCCGCAGGAAGAAACGAGGTCTGTCTGGAGGAGGCCAGCAAGACCCCCAAATTTTGACGTCGGGTTGCAGGCACCCGTTCCGATTTTTGAAGATTGGGTACCCATCCCAGGGACTGAAGAATCTCCAATGTGTTGGGAGACCTTTGTGCGCAGAAGCACTGCCGAAGGAGCTACCACCAACATGTCGTCTAAATAGGGAAGCACACATATCCCCTGGGTCTGGATGAATGTGATCGCTTCCCCCATGAGTTTGGTAACCTCTGGGGCCGACGAAATCCCAAAGGGCAGCACATTAAGCCAAGAATGGACCGTCCCGCCTGCCCCGGAGATCGTGAATCGCAGAAAGCGCTTGTGGGACGGGTGAATGGGGACATGAGAATACACGTTCTGGAGGTCCACAATAACCTGGAGTAGTGCCCCTGGCCCTCCTCTCCAGGAGGAACTGGGGACCCCACACCCGAATCCAACAGGTGTCGCAGACCCGACGAAAAATACTGTGCGAGAGTCTCCCTGAGGAAGGGAGAGGACTCGAAGACATGGAGGAGCTGGCTCTCGAATTCCAAGCGTAGACCCTCCCAAATGGTCGAGAGGATCCAAGGGCACAAGGAGATTGCTTGCCACTGTGGTAGAAACCGCAGGAGCCGCCCCGCAATGGGGAAGGCGGCCTTGTTTAGGGGCGGCTGGTGATGCCGCTGCTGGGGGAGCAAGATATTACGGGTCTTGTCCCCGTACTGGAATGCCCAGCGACCAGACTTACCCATCCCTTTAGACTGGGAGGGTTGGCTGCGCTCAGGCCAAAAGGACTGCCTCCGAAAGGGCTCCTGTTCCGGGAGACACATTTTCTGGTCTGACACCTTTTCCAGGATGTCATCCAATGCCCTTTGCAAGGGGAGGCCACACAGCTGGAGCTTAGACGTGACCTCCCCATTCCACATCGTAAGCCACACTGCCCTGCGAGCTGTGTTAGCCAACACTGCGCACCTGGCGCCAACGCGGAACGACTCAGCAGAGGCATCAGCCCGTAGCACGTCTCAGAAGTGGAATGGAGTCCAAAGCTCCTCCCTGGGAGTACCCTGCAGGAGGAATTCTCCCAGCTCGGTGAGCCACTTAAAGACAGACCTGCTCACATGTAGAGGAAATGTTCACATTTAAAGACATAGCTGCCACCTCCCAGGATTTATTGAGGACACTCTCCATTTTACAAACGAGGGGGTCCTTCAACCGGGAGGAATCTTCAAAAGGCAACGCGGTCTTATATGCTAAGCTTCCCAAATGGAATACTGCCATAGACCTTCATGTTAGAAGTCCCATTGACTTTATAGAGACTTCCATAGAGATTTCCATTGGGTCTCTCATTTAACAGAGTGTCAAGGGCATGCACAATGGGTTTACAATGGCAGCTGATTGCTACCCTGGCCACCTGGATGTCCACCTTCGGGACCTCCCAGACAAAGTCATCACCCTCCAATCCACTCGGATGGGGTGAGCCGCTTAGCCTTCAGGCCTCTGAACATTCAGTCCTGCACAGAAGAAGGGGTTTCCACCACCTCTACTCCCATGGTACAATGGACAGTGTCCACCAATGCACCCATGGACTCCGTGGAAAAATAGTAGTGTCCAGATTCTCGTGTCTGGACAGAGGCAACAGCGGCAATATCCTCGCCGTCCTCTAAAGCTGAGCTCTGGCCAGCCTCCATGAGATCCACAGAGTTACAATCCTGGAGCTTCCTCTCTTACGGAGGGGAAGGCCCGGAAGCTGCAGCAAAACCCCGCAGTGCCGAGATACAAGCCTGCACCTCTTCCCTAATGGATTGGAGCTCCTCCAGCAGGGTTGGGGAGTCCATCCTGACAACCCTGTCAGTCATGGCCGACACCTTGTTGTAGGAAGAGGGAATTTTTTGCCGCAGCCCCATTATTGCTCCTTTCCACAGACGGCCCTCGTCTCCCTATAGACAAAAAGGGAAGAGAAGGGGTCCCAGTGTGAGTGCAGGGCCTAAATAACTCGACCCCTTGTGACCACCCCCAGAAACACTTACATGAGCTGGGGGAACGCTGGGCTCTGCAGAAGCAGAGGTGGAAGCCTATCACCCTCCATGTTTCAGGGATCAGCCTTACCTGGGTGTAGCTTCCGGCGGGTACTTATCCAGAAGTACCGTGCCCCCAACGAGGAACTCCTGTTCCCTCCCTCCTCCTGGTCACCGGCCGCGGGCAGTAGCGCGCGAAAGTCCTGCTGGGTTCCCTGGAGCCGCGCCCAGCCTGCCACAGCATTGACAGGAGCCGTCGCCCGAAACCGGAAGTGCCATCCCGGAACCGGAAGTGCCACACCCGAAACCGGAAGTGCCTCCGCGGCACCTCTGATGCATGCCCCAGGGACCGCAGCTGGAGGAGGGAGACGCCGGAGAGCTGAACAGGCCTCCGGCGTTGCAATACACGGCCTGCTTTGCCCCGTAGGACGCAGGAAGGCCGGATGGTCCCACCACGGGAGCCCCGAGAAGGAGGAGGAGGCCGCCCCCGACGTCCATCTCTGGCCCGGCTGTAAGTACACCCCAATGCTGCCTCTGCCGGCCTGACAGCACTGGAACCTCTCCATGCCCCAAGGGGGACAGGAAGACACTGGAGTACTGAGGAAGGGGAGGGGCTTTTAACCTCTCTGTGTTCCTGTCCCCCAATAGGGCGTGGACGACATCCTCCAATGCTGTCGTGGAAGGCGAATGGAGAAAAGCGCAATTCAAGTTGTTTTCTCGCGTTTATTTTTACGCACATTTTTCCCCTTAAAAAAACGTGCGTAAAAAGACCTGACAAATACGCAGTGTGTGAACGCAGCCTTATTCACATAAAAAAACACCGCTACAATAAAACACTCTCATACAGGCCTGGTTGTTTCTGTGTTCATGTTTTTTCAGTAAAGCAAGCTGTCCAGCACTTACCTTGCATGGAAAACCAGTGAGGGAATAGCAAATCAATATGGGCAAGAAAGAGCTTTTCTAAGCATTGAAAATCATATGTAATAACTTTTAAGACATTATAGACCGTCACTTGTGCCATTTTCCACCTTCGGCCTAAATGTTATCTGCTTTGATGTGCGGCTGAATAGCACAGTCTTTCTTCTGTATACAACAGCTCACCTGCACTGAATACACAGGTCACAGATTTTACTTTTATGGCCACAACTCTACAACTCTTTTTTTTCTACATATGAATTCCAATAAATAAAACATTAGGAGACCAGAGATTCTGGGCAGACTTAGGAAAAAGAACAAATGTAGCCATATTTGGTAGTCTCTACCCCTGAAACATGACATATTAGTAGAATAATACTCTCTGTATGTCTGGCTACGTGGACTGGTTTCCTACTAGTTATTAAGGAGGTTTCCAGGCCAGCAATAAATCCTGAAGCACGTCAGACGGCTGAGTGCTAGTGGCTCACAGCTGATCCTGCTCTCTTGTTTACCTCTAATCTAATAAAATAAGTGACTAGCATGAGCAACGTACACACAGGCCTTCACACAGCCATAAACACACACGTGTCAGTCTGACACACACATACACCGCATGAGTCTGACACACACACCGCATCAGTCTGACACACACACACAGCATCAGCCTGACACACACACACAGCATCAGCCTGACACACACACTCTGCATCAGTCTGACACACACACACACTCTGCATCAATCTGACACACACAGCATCAGCCTGACACACACACTCTGCATCAGTCTGACACACACACACACTCTGCATCAATCTGACACACACAGCATCAGCCTGACACACACACTCTGCATCAGTCTGACACACACACACACACTCTGCATCAATCTGACACACACTGCATCAGCCTGACACACACACACCGCATCAGTCTGACACCCCCCCGCATCAGTCTGAACCCCACACACCCGCCCCCCCCGTATCAGTCTGACACACAACCCACGCATCACTCTGACACACACCCCGTATCAGTCTGACACTCACGCACACACACTGCATCAGTCTGACACACACACTGCATCACTCTGACACACACACACTGCATCAGTCTGACACACACCCCGCATCACTCTGACACACACACACCCCGCATCAGTCTGACACTCACGCACACACACTGCATCAGTCTGACACACACCCTGCATCACTCTGACACACACACACTGCATCAGTCTGCCACATCCCCCCCGCATCAGTCTGCCACACACACACCCCGCATCAGTCTCACACACACACCCCGCATCAGTCTGACCCCCCATCAGTCTGACCCCCCATCAGTCTGACACGTCCCCCCAGCAGTCTGACACCCCCCCCAGCAGTCTGACACCCCCACCCAGCAGTCTGACACCCCCACCCAGCAGTCTGACCCCCCCCCCAGCAGTCTGACAACCCCCCCAGCAGTCTGACCCCCCCCCCAGCAGTCTGACACCCCCCCAGCAGTCTGACACCCCCCCCCAGCAGTCTGACACCCCCCCCCGCAGTCTGACATCCCCTCCCCATCGGTCTGACACACACACACTGCATCAGTCTGACACACACACACTGCATCAGTCTGACACACACACACAAACTACATCAGTCTGACACACACAAACACACACTCACACTGCATCAGTCTGACACACACACTGCATCAATCTGACACACACATCAGTCTCACACTCACACACACCCCCATCAGTCTGACACTCACGCACACACACTGCATCAGTCTGACACACACACTGCATCAGTCTGACACACACCCCCCGCATCAGTCTGCCACACACACCCCGCATCAGTCTCACACACACACCCTGCATCAGTCTGACCCCCCATCAGTCTGACCCCCCATCAGTCTGACACGTCCCCCCAGCAGTCTGACACCCCCCAGCAGTCGGACACCCCCCCCCAGCAGTCTGACACCCCCACCCAGCAGTCTGACACCCCCCCCCAGCAGTCTGACACCCTCCCCAGCAGTCTGACATCCCCTCCCCATCATTCTGACACACACACACTGCATCAATCTGACACACACATCAGTCTCACACTCACACACACCCCGCATCAGTCTGACACTCACGCACACACACTGCATCAGTCTGACACACACACTGCATCACTCTGACACACACACACTGCATCAGTCTGCCACACACCCCGCATCAGTCTGACACGTTCCCCATCAGTCTGACACCCCCCACCCATCAGTCTGACGCCGCCCCCCAACAGTCTGACACACACACACTGCATCAGTCTGACACACACACACCGCATCAGTCTGACACACACACAAACTGCATCAGTCTGACACACACACACAAACTGCATCAGTCTGACACACACACACAAACTGCATCAGTCTGACACACACACACTGCATCAATCTGACACACACACACCCCGCATCAGTCTGACACACACACCCCCCGCATCAGTCTGACACACACACACCCCGCATCAATCTGACACACATACACACCCCGCATCAGTCTGACACCCTCCCCATCAGTCTGACACGTCCCCCCATCAGTCTGACACCCCCCACCCATCAGTCTGACACCCCCACGCAGCAGTCTGACACACACACACTGCATCAGTTTGACACACACACACCGCATCAGTATGACACACACAAACTGCATCAGTCTGACACACACACACAAACTGCATCAGTCTGACACACACACACTGCATCAGTCTGACACACACACACTGCATCAATCTGACACACACCACATCAGTCTCACACTCACACACACCCCGCATCAGTCTGACACACACACACCCCGCATCAGTCTGACTGACAGACACACACACACACACACACACCTGCATCAGTCTGACACACACACACACCCCGCATCATTCTGACACACACACACACACCCCGCATCAGTCTGACACACACCCTACATCAGACTGACACCCCCCCCACCCCATCAGTCTGGCAACCCCCCTTCATCACTCTGACACACACCCCACCTCAGTCTGACCCCCCTTCCCCCATCAGTCTGACACACACCCCACATCAGTCTGACACACACCCCACATCAGTCTGACACACACCCCACATCAGTCTGACACACACCCCACACCCCACATCAGTCTGACACACACACACACACACACCCAGCATCAGTCTGACACACACACACACACACCCAGCATCAGTCTGACACACACACACACACCCAGCATCAGTCTGACACACACACACACCGCATCAGTCTGACACACACATACATCATCAGGCCAACACACATATGCGCACACACATACACAACTAGCACACAGACAGACACACTCGCTCGCTTACATACATACTCACGTGTGTCAGTCTGACCAAGCTAAAAAAAGAAAATGAACATGTGAATGGCCCTATAGACCAGTGTTCACTAAGCCTTTCTGTATACCAAAATCTAGGGGGATTCTACCTTAGGCAAACTGTCTGTGCTGTCCATTTTAACTGATCCATTTGACAGCACCACAAACGCAATGTAACGGACACATCCATCATCCAGAGGCTTCTATTCAACAATTGCATACCATGCGTTTCCAAGTACGTGTATGTTGAAACGCACATACAAATGCGGACTGCAGCGTTTTTCTGTACGTTACAAAACGCAATATAACGATATTTTACAGATTTGTGCAAATCTGCAGCATGCGTTATACTGCATATGCGATAGATTATAGAATAGACAGATAATAGGAAGATAGATGATAGAATAGATAGAAAGATAGATAGATGCTAGAATACCATTACCAGTCTCCCAGCTCTCGCTCTGCTGCTTCCAGTGCCACTCATTAAGCTGATGAACATTTACCCAGCGACCTGGAAGCAGCAGAGAGAGAGTGGAGAGACTGGTAATGATATTCTAGAATCTATCTTTCTATTGATCTATCCTATCATCTATCTCCATATAGCGCATACGTTTTTGAGATTCTTCCAGTCTGTAGATTTGTTCTACTTTCTGACTTCATTGCAATATGGAGGGAGCCTCATCTGCTTTCTAAAAGGTCGGACAAAATATTCTAGAGGATTCTAAGAAGAGTCTAAGAAGGGTCCCAAGGAATACATAAAATAAACACACTCCTGAAGATAGTGCTAGGGAGATTTTAAGGGTAGGGACACACATCAGTTCCTGATCAGTTTTCCTGATCAGTGTTCACCAGTTTGTGTGCCAAAACCAGGAGTGACTCCAAAACCCACCACAGGTGTCAATCTTTCAATTATACTTTTTCTCTGCAAGGTTCACTCCTGGTTTTGGCACACAAACTGATGAACACTGATCAGGAACTGAAGTGTGTTCCTACCCTAAAGGAGTTTTCCCACAAAGTTAATTTCAAACAATAGATCTTGGAATAATAATAATTTCCACAATTAGATGTGTTTAACCCCTTCCCTACCTATGACGTTTTACAACGTCATGGGTCGGGTCCTGGTGTTTGACATGAGCTCCAGGGCGGATCTCACATCAGACACCTGACATCTCAGCTGAGATGTTGGGCTTACTGCACCGATTGGATCCGGGATCCGATCGGTGCTGTTAACCCTTTGGATCCCGCTGTCAATTACTGACAGCGGGATCCAAAGCCGCGACGGCATTTCAGCACGGGATCACAGCTGATTCTTATTTTGAGATAATACATTTCCGTCCTGATTTTAAAAAAATGTTTTACCTCAAAGAAAGAATTAGTTGCAATCTTGTGCTGTAATGTATGTATACAGTTTTGCGTCTTTCCTCCAGGAGATATGAAATGATCAGACCATGTCCGGTCAGACACATCCATTACACAGTACATAGCAGGGACACACATATATATATATCTACTTATATAATCGGGAGTTTGGAATTCGGGCGTTGTAGCCGAATCCCAAGCTCCTTTGCGGCACTGCGAGCGATGACGCGCAGCGTCATCGCGAGCCACAGCCGCACTACCGTTAAAAAACCAAAAAAAACCAAAATGCTCACCTCTCCCCGAGCCCCCGCCGTCTTCCTGCAGGCTCCCGCAGCCTCCCAGTCTCTCCAGAGGTCTTCTACTGCAGTATAGGACCTGCGGTGATGTCACAGTCACGTGACCACAGGTTACTCTATGGTAACCTGTGGTCACGTGACTGTGACATCACCGCAGGTCCTATACTGCAGTAGAAGACCTCTGCAGAGACTGGGAGGCTGCGGGAGCCACCGGGAGCCTGCAGGAAGACGGCGGGAGACGGCTCCTACACTGCCCTCATTACTAACCACTCACCCACACTGACCAGCCCCTTGTATACTCCGCACAGCCCCCTGTATACTCCGCACAGCCCCCTGTATACTCCGCACAGCCCCCTGTATACTCCGCACAGCCCCCTGTATACTCCGCACAGCCCCCTGTATACTCCGCACAGCCCCCTGTATACTCCGCACAGCCGCACAGCCCCCTGTATACTCTGCACAGCCGCACAGCCCCCTGTATACTCTGCACAGCCGCACAGCCCCCTGTATACGCCGCACAGCCCCCTGTATACGCCGCACAGCCCCCTGTATACGCCGCACAGCCCCCTGTATACGCCGCACAGCCCCCTGTATACGCCGCACAGCCCCCTGTATACGCCGCACAGCCCCCTGTATACGCCGCACAGCCCCCTGTATACGCCGCACAGCCCCCTGTATACGCCGCACAGCCCCCTGTATACGCCGCACAGCCCCCTGTATACTCCGCACAGCCCCCTGTATACTCCGCACAGCCCCCTGTATACTCCGCACAGCCCCCTGTATACTCCGCACAGCCCCCTGTATACTCCGCACAGCCCCCTGTATACTCCGCACAGCCCCCTGTATACCCCGCACAGCCCCCTGTATACCCCGCACAGCCCCCTGTATACCCCGCACAGCCCCCTGTATACCCCGCACAGCCCCCTGTATACCCCGCACAGCCCCCTGTATACCCCGCACAGCCCCCCTGTATACTCCGCACAGCCCCCTGTATACTCCGCACCACGCCCCCTGTATACTCCGCACAGCCCCCTGTATACTCCGCACAGCCCCCTGTATACTCCGCACAGCCCCCTGTATACTCCGCACAGCCCCCTGTATACTCCGCACACCCAGCCCCCTGTATACTCCGCACAGCCCCCTGTATACTCTGCACAGCCCCCTGTATACTCTGCACAGCCCCCTGTATACTCTGCACAGCCCCCTGTATACTCTGCACAGCCCCCTGTATACTCTGCACAGCCCCCTGTATACTCTGCACAGCCCCCTGTATACTCCGCACAGCCCCCTGTATACTCCGCACAGCCCCCTGCATACTCTGCTCCCCGCACAGCCCCCTGCATACTCTGCTCCCCGCACAGCCCCCTGCATACTCTGCTCCCCGCACAGCCCCCTGCATACTCTGCTCCCCGCACAGCCCCCTGCATACTCTGCTCCCTGCACAGCCCCCTGCATACTCTGCTCCCCGCACAGCCCCCTGCATACTCTGCTCCCCGCACAGCCCCCCGCACAGCCCCCTGCATACTCTGCTCCCCGCACAGCCCCCTGCATACTCTGCTCCCCGCACAGCCCCCTGCATACTCTGCTCCCCGCACAGCCCCCTGCATACTCTGCTCCCCGCACAGCCCCCTGCATACTCTGCTCCCTGCACAGCCCCCTGCATACTCTGCTCCCCGCACAGCCCCCTGCATACTCTGCTCCCTGCACAGCCCCCTGCATACTCTGCTCCCCGCACAGCCCCCTGCATACTCTGCTCCCCGCACAGCCCCCCGCACAGCCCCCTGCATACTCTGCTCCCCGCACACCCGCCTGCATACTCTGCTCCCTGCACAGCCGCCTGCATACTCTGCTCCCCGCACAGTCGCCTATATACTCTGCTACCCGCAGAGCTGCCTCTATACTTTGCTACCCACAGAGCCGCCGGTATAATCTGCTACCCTCAGAGCCGTCTGTATACTCTGCTACCCACAGACCCGCCTGTATACTCTGCTACCCACAGAGCCCCCTGTATACTCAGCTACACACTGACCCGCCTGTATACACATAATTCATTTCACCGCGCTCCCGATGCAATTGCATTGGGCCTTTTTACTAGTATATATATAAAATTATGTCAGTAAATTTAGAACATCTTCCATCACAATTGTAAATATGTGTCTGGTTTCGATTTTTATCTCCAACATGTCTATTGTGTGTTTATATTTGTGGAGCAATTCTCGGGTAATGTCAAATCAGAGTTCTGTGTTGGAAGCAAATATAGGTTTGCCAAGACCCAGCACTTATCCATCTACATAAAAGTAGCCCGACAGCTGAGATTAGAGACATGTCACATACATCCTACCCATACTGAAAGTTTCAAGATCTATCTAGGTTAACAAAAATGGTAAGGGAGGCTGATAAGTCCTCAATATCAGATTGGTAGTGGTACCAGGTGTTGGATAACCACCAATCAGCAGTTTTGTGCAGTGGCCACGGTCAGCTCCTAATGAAGTGAATGAGAGCTGAGATATTGATGCTTCTACACAGTCTCAGTTCACTGTTTACATCCAAACTGTTGCTGTAAACCTTAGATTGTTAGGAGTGCTGTGTGTAGGACCCCCACTGGCCTTGGAGCACCCCTTTAACAATTCCCATTGCCTGTACTTACATTATTTTACGTTTCTGTACAGGCCTCATTTTGCTGTAATCAGTTGGCTCTGGTTTCTTCTTCTTTAGCGCTCTGAAAAGAGAGAAGCAATAAACAATTCTGAAGAAATGGAGCATCTATATCATCTATATCAGTGACACATCTCTTCCAAGCCTGCACAATAGGAAGGTGGAGATGGGAACCTAGAAAGAACAGAAACCCTTGGGGGGAGTAGGTGGGCTTACTGCCCACCTGTGCTTACAAACTTGTCTGAAGCTTCTTATAGAGATATTACAGACTTAACAAATGAGGCGTATTCATCATGAAAAGTTATGCAGTTTTTAATATACCACTGTACCTTACCAATCAGGAAGTGATGGCACCATCTAAAAAACGTTAAAAGGACTCAGTTATCTCAGAATATCTACTCAAATCAAGTACAGTTGCTAGGTACATCATGACATGGTCAATCACATAACACACCTTCCATCTGCTTGTTTTATCCTCCATTTCAACTCTAGCAGCAGTTTTTTTCTAGTGCCAGATTTGCCGGCAAAACCGCAAGTGCTGCACAAGTCCCATAGGGAATGAATTAGGACGACTGCAGTCTTGCCGCGAGTAATCCATTATGCGGCAGATGTGCCAAAACTGCAAGATCTGCCGTGAATGGTGAACATTTCTGATGTGAAAGCAGCCTCAGGCTGGAGTCACATGACTGAAAGACTTGTGCAAGGTTCGCATCCCACTGCCTGGACCGGCCAGCAGCCAACCTGACCCAAACATGACAGCTGCATAGGAAGACACGAAGCTGTAACGCTCTGGTCAGGAGCGCTGACGGACAATCCGGGATTTTCATGCGATCCTCATGCAAGTAATACAGCAGTGTGACTCCAGACTTATAATCACACACAGCTCTGCAGTCAGATCAGGAGAGCAGAAGTAGCCATCACATATCACATTGGTAACCTCACCTTTTATTAAATGTATAAGATCTGGACGCAAATCCTCATGCAGCCACCCCATAGCCTGGAACAGCTCATTTACATGTAGAAAATCATGGATTATTCTGGAATAAAACATCAGATCCCAGATATCAAGGTATAATTTTATTCAGCTTCCAATTACCTAAATATCCATATAGAAGGCTTACGAGGGTGGAGCCTACCGACAAATTCTCTTTAAATGTTTAACCATACCCCAGTTCACAGGGCGCCTGTACTTGGCTTGAACAGTCATTTTGTGCTGACAGAGCTCCTTTAACTGTAAACTCCTCAACACTGAAACTGCAACACCAAGAAGAAAAAGTCATGGGGTTAAGGAAATAATGGGATGAAAAGACAATCTGGGATGTCGTTAGTCGCCAATTACAGAAGCTACTAGTAATGGATCTTGATAATTTCCATGTCCAAGTGCATTCAGCAAAGCAGAACATTCCTCATACAACCATTACACTGTGTGCAGAATTATTAGGCAAGTTGTATTTTAGAGGATTGTTTTTATTATTGATCAACAACTATGTTCTCAATCAACCCAAAAGACTCATAAATATAAAAGCTTAATATTTTTGGAAGTTGGAGTGGGTTTTTTAGATTTGGCTCTTAGGAGGATATCTGTTTCTGCAGGTAACTATTACTGTGCAGAATTATTAGGCAACTTAATAAAAACCAAATACCGTATATACTCGTGTATAAGCCGACCCGTGTATAAGCCGACCCCCCTACTTTTGCCCCCAAAACCTGGGAAAATCTATTGACTCGCGTATAAGCCGAGGGTGGACTCCAGCACAGGTATACAACCCCCAGCAGTGAGGTATACAGCAGCCTCCCCAGTGGTAGTATACAGCAGCCTCCCCAGTGGTAGTATACAGCAGCAGCCCCAGTGGTAGTATACAGCAGCCCCAGAGGTATATGCAGCCCCAGAGGTATATGCAGCCCCAGAGGTGTATACAGCAGCCCCAATATACAGCAGCCCCAGTGGTATTGCAGCCCCTATATACAGCAGCCCCAGTGGTATTGCAGCCCCTATATACAGCAGCCACAGTGGTATTGCAGCCCCAGTGGTATTGCAGCCCCTATATACAGCAGCCCCAGTGGTATTGCAGCCCCAGTAATGCAGGGCCCCTATATACAGCAACCCCAGTGGTATTGCAGCCCCAGTGGTATTGCAGCCCCTATATACAGCAGCCCCAGTGGTATTGCAGCCCCAGTGGTATTGCAGCCCCTATATACAGCAGCCCCAGTGGTATTGCAGCCCCAGTGGTGTATACAGCAGCCCCTATATACAGCAGCCCCTATATACAGTAGCCCCAGTGGTATTGCAGCCCCAGTGGTACTGCAGCCCCTATATACAGCAGCCCCAGTGGTATTGCAGCCCCAGTGGTATTGCAGCCCCTATATACAGCAGCCCCAGTGGTATTGCAGCCCCAGTGGTATTGCAGCCCCTATATACAGCAGCCCCAGTGGTATTGCAGCCCCAGTAATGCAGGGCCCCTATATACAGCAACCCCAGTGGTATTGCAGCCCCAGTGGTATTGCAGCCCCTATATACAGCAGCCCCAGTGGTATTGCAGCCCCAGTGGTATTGCAGCCCCTATATACAGCAGCCCCAGTGGTATTGCAGCCCCAGTGGTGTATACAGCAGCCCCTATATACAGCAGCCCCTATATACAGCAGCCCCAGTGGTATTGCAGCCCCAGTGGTACTGCAGCCCCTATATACAGCAGCCCCAGTAGTATTGCAGCCCCAGTGGTATTGCAGCCCCTATATACAGCAGCCCCAGTGGTATTGCAGCCCCAGTGGTATTGCAGCCCCTATATACAGCAGCCCCAGTGGTATTGCAGCCCCAGTGGTGTATACAGCAGCCCCTATATACAGCAGCCCCTATATACAGCAGCCCCAGTGGTATTGCAGCCCCAGTGGTACTGCAGCCCCTATATACAGCAGCCCCAGTAGTATTGCAGCCCCAGTGGTATTGCAGCCCCTATATACAGCAGCCCCAGTGGTATTGCAGCCCCTATATACAGCAGCCCCAGTGGTATTGCAGCCCCAGTAATGCAGGGCCCCTATATACAGCAGCCCCAGTGGTATTGCAGCCCCAGTAATGCAGGGCCCCTATATACAGCAGCCCCAGTGGTAGTATACAGGCAGCCCCAGTAATGCAGGGCCCCCCCCTCATGCTCCGGTCTCCTGTAAAGCAAGTTATACTTATCAGTGCCCGCTGCTGTCCGCGCCCGCATCTGCCGACATCCCGATCCTCCGTCTTCATGCATCTTCTTCCTGTTTCCTGTGCGCGTCGCCGGTAATGACGTCATTGCCTGCGACGCGCACAGAAGCAGGAAGAAGATGAATGAAGATGGAGGATCGCATGTCGGCAGCGGCGGGCGCGGACGGCAGCGGGCACTGATAAGTATAACTTGCTTTACAGGTGACCGGAGCATGAGGGGGGGGCCCTGCATTACTGGGGATGCGGGGGCTGCTGTATACCGCTGTATACAGCAGCCCCCGCACTGACTCGCGTATAAGCCGAGGGGGGTACTTTTCAGCCCAATTTTTGGGCTGAAAAACTCGGCTTATACGCGAGTATATACGGTATATTCCCATCTCACTTGTTTATTTTCACCAGGTAAACCAATATAACTGCACAAAATTTTGAAAAAAAACTTTTCTGACATGCAAAAACAAAAAAATTAGTGACCGATATAGCCACCTTTCTTTATGATGACACCTAACAGCCTCCATCCATAGATTCTGTCAGTTGCTTGATCTGTTTACGATCAACATTGCGTGCAGCAGCCACCACAACCTCCCAGATACTGTTCCAAGAGGTGTACTGTTTTCCCTCCCTGTAGATCTCACATTTTATGAGGGAGCACAGGTTCTCTATGGGGTTCTCTGCCCTTTACTGTTCCAGCCTCTCGCCCATTAAGAGTCACTCTCATTTCATCAGTCCATAAAACCTTTGAAAAATCTGTCTTAAGATAAAACGTCAAGACTGGGCCAAGAAATATCTTATGTTTCTTGTTCAAAGGTGGTCATTTTTCAGCCTTCCTTACCTTGGCCATGTCCCTGAGTATAGCACACCTTGTGCTTTTTGATACTTCAGTAACGTTGCAGCTCTGAAATATGGCAAAACTGGTGGCAAATGGCATCTTGGCAGCTTCACGCTTGATTTTCCTCAACTCATGGGCAGTTATTTTGCGTCTTTTTTGCTCAACACGTGTCTTGTGACCCTGTCGGCTATTTGCCATGAAACGCTTGATTGTTTGGTCATCATGCTTCAAAAGTTTGGCAATTTCAAGACTGCTGCATCCCTCTGCAAGACATCTCACAATTTTGGACTTTTCAGAGCCCATCAAATCTCTCTTCTGACCCATTTTGCCTAAGGAAAGGCATTTGCCTAATAATTAAGCACACCTTATATAGGGTGTTGATGTCATTAGACCACACCCCTCCTCATTACAGAGATGCACATCACCTGATTTACTTAATTGGTAGTTGGCTCTCAAGCCTATACAGCTTGGAGTAGGACAACATGTATAAAAGTATCATGTGATCAAAATACTCATTTGCCTAATAATATAATATTTATTCATTTATATAGCGCTATTAATTCCATAGCACTTTACATACATCAGTAATGCTGTCTCTCTTGGAGCTCACAATCTAAATATCCTATCAGTATGTCTTGCAATGTGGGAGGAAACCGGACTGCAGTGTAATAAGATAACTGAGAGCAGCCAAGGTGTTGGGATTTCTGCATGTAGTGTTCATACTGATACTCAATATATTGAGATGTTGTGAAATTTATGTTGCTACATTTTGATCATTTGGATATCATTAACATATGTAGCCATCCTGTGATTTTCCTTCTTGGTAATGCAAATTCAGTGTTGAGGTGTGCATAATACATTATTAGTTTACATGTTTGCCACGACTAGAATATTACTACAGCTAACGCTTACATCTCAGGCCAAGACTCAACCAAAATCGGGCCTGAAAAAATACCAGGCTCAATATTATAAGGTGAAACATTCAGGGCACCTAACTTTTTTTCTTTTTCTAGAGGCAGTATAAAAAGTTCTGCTTCCTGGTTTGATGTATCTAATAGGGAGTGGAGGGAGGGATGAAGCTGCAAGACATCAGGAAAAAAAAGATCATGGCCTGGTGCTGTAATATCTACCCCAGTACAGAATCCAGTGACCCCCGAGCTGTTGTGCATCTCAGGCTCAGTCTTGAAGCAAAGCCTCATAAAGACATTTTTATGCAACATGTTTTTGTACAAAACAGTAGGCATTGTTGTAAAATTGCACAAAGGCACCAACTGTATGAAGGCAACAATAAGTGTAACGTGCTATGCTGCATTTTCTAAATGTGAACTCTCTGAACTAACAGTCTTCACTTTTAAGTGTGCAGTGTACGCGAAAATCGATAGTTCACCTCTCACAACAGAACTGGGACTTCAGTACGCCTGCACCACCACAGGCAATGATGGCACTTGCACAAAATCTCAGGTATAGAAGGCAGGTAGCTGAAAGAAGAGTGACCTGTCCGTCAGAGACAGAAAGACAGAAAGTCCCTCCCCTTTGTCGACCAGCGTCAGAGTCAACGTCACGCTGATTGACAGCCAGCTCCCCCAATTAAGTAGATATCATACCAGGTTGTTTACACTCCCTAGCTCAGAGACAACTAAAAATTATGAGCTATAGAGTCAGCAGAGGGGACAACCAGTGTAAATACAGAATATAAGTCATATAATGACCAGAAATTGTGTTATTTCTTATGTACACATAGGACAGCTTATTTTGAAAAGTCACCTAAAATGATAAAAATATATACTATAAACATAACATTAAGCAAGCCACAGGGAGAATGTAGTATCACCACCTAAATGGTAGTTGACAGAGATTGCAGAAGCAGTTGAACGTTCCTTGTATGAAGGCCTAATCTTTGTAACTGTAACACAGACAGAAAGTGGAGATGATGCCTTTTTCATTCATTACATATTTTGGCAGCAAACAGTATATGGATGGTGTCTGGCTGAGCACATGAATCATTTCTTAAAGTTCCTTTGTGGGACTGACAGATGAATTTTTGCCTGTGACAAAGTAAACGAAGCCTTGGCTCTATGTCTTATTGTCTGTGGTCCAATATGTTCATTATAACCTCAACATTGCCAATGGCTGCCAATGTAATTATTTTTGTCTGGGTTCAATGTAAGTATCTCTAAACGTGTACCACTTTTTATTACCTAGTATGGGCTCAAACTAGGAAACGGATCATTTGTATATTATAGTTATCATTAGTTTGCTTTTCTAACTTGACAATAATTATGGCCTCAGCTTTTCTAATAGACGAGATACAAGGAGAAACAAAAGGCAGAGAGATGAAGCTGCTGTCGCACCGGACAGATGAAGCTGGTGGCACCTAAGAGATGAAACTGCTGTCGCACCGGACAGATGAAGCTGGTGGCACCTGAGAGATGAAGCTGCTGTGGCACTGGAGATATGAAGATGCTGTATCACCAGAGAGATGAAGCTGCTGTGGCATCAGAGAGATGAAGCTACTGTAGCATCGGAGAGATGAAGCTACTCTTGCACTGGAGATATGAAGCTGCTGTGGCACCAGAGGGATGAAGCTGATGTGGCACCAGAGAGATGAAGCTACTGTGGCACCAGAGAGATGAAGCTACTGTGGCACTGGAGAGATGTGAAGCTGCTGTGGCACTGGAGAGATGTAAAGCTGCTGTGTCACCAGAGAGATGAAGCTGCTGTGGCACTGGAGAGATGTGAAGCTGCTGTGGCACTGGAGAGATGTAAAGATGCTGTGTCACCAGAGAGATGAAGCTGCTGTGGCACTGGAGAGATGGAAAGCTGCTGTGTCACCAGAGAGATGAAACTGCTGTGGCACCAGAGAGATGTGAAGCTTCTGTGGCACCAGAGAGATGTGAAGCTGCTGTGGCACCAGAGAGATGTGAAGCTGCTGTGGCACCAGAGAGATGTGAAGCTGCTGTGGCACCAGAGAGATGTGAAGCTGCTGTGGCACCAGAGAGATGTGAAGCTGCTGTGGCACCAGAGAGATGTGAAGCTGCTGTGGCACCAGAGATGTGAAGCTGCTGTGGCACCAGAGAGATGTGAAGCTGCTGTGGCACCAGAGAGATGTGAAGCTGCTGTGGCACCAGAGATATAAAGCTGCTGTGGCACTGGCGCTCTAGGAAGACTTTGCCCCAGAACATCTTGGCCGGCTGTACATAAGTGGACCATTTGTTTTCGCTCTTCCGTTCTGGGATGGGTTGCAGTTGGGTGGATGCCCTACCTTTGTCTGTACACACAATAGGAGCCTTTACCCAATTACAGTGATCTGTCATGACATATTAGAAATCCCATCTGTATTCAAGTTTCTTCAAACGCAACAAGGTTGGTTTTATCAGGATTGGCGGGGTGGGTGGGGGGATTGGGCTTCGTGCAGAGTCTAATCTTTTATTAATAACCCTTACAAATGGCTCAAGGATTTGATGTCCTTCCACACATCAATTCTAATCTCCTCAAATAAACGCTTCTGTAGATTATCAACATCAGATATAAACTGTTGGAGAAAAGCCGTATTGTCAAAGAGCAATTAAAACTGTAATCCCCGAGACTGTATCAGCAAACAATCTGTCCGAGCGCAGGGATTGTATATTTTGGTCAATCTGTGTCTCTTAGGAAATTAATTATGGCTTTAAAGGCAGTTATTAAAATAAACATTCAGGTGGCCAGTAAAGGAATCCATATAATCAGAAAAAACAATCCAGAATTAAAATCACTCATCATTTACTGAATCCGAACGTAACTGGTCACCCTCCTCTATGACTAGAGTTCTTTCATGGCACTGTATCATTAGATTGCAGGGTGCCGATGGTTAGCCAATGGCCACTGAAGACCTGATCGCCGCCATATTTGTACTCTGAGGCCTCATTTAAACCATGTACGAGAAAAACAAACCGATTTTTTGGGTCAGAGTTTCATCTGTTTTTCGTGTATGTGAAATGGAAAAAATGATCTGTTCTTTCCCTATCTAGTCTGTGAAAATCAGACTGCATCAATGTGCTGTCCAATGTTTTTGCTGTCTGATTTCTTTACGGACCCATAGACTTGTAGTGTAGATCAGACACGTCTCTGCACAGACCACTTGGTCCTAGGAAAAAAACAAAAAAAAAGCAGAAATATGCACAGCTCCATATGCCATCATGTACAAGCGTTATCGGCTAGCATTCATACATGAAGAACCGACATCTAAATGAGGCATTAGCAAGACTAGCACGTGGCTGGGCTTGAGGGTGAACATAATGTCACTATATACTGCAATACTGAAGTTTTTCATTATTTACCACTAACTAGAGATTAGTGAATGGACTCCACAGCCCTTCTATCTAATGGCTTCCGCTTATGTTTAGCTGGCTTGGTACAATGTCATCGTCGCTGTGTGACGCACACACGTTATTGCTGAAAGTCAGCTAATCAGAAGAGGAGCTGGGGATGTCATCAGGTAGGAGGTGTTCAGAGGTCTCCCATCAGTGGGGAATAGGCTCCTTACCAGGGTCCTGTTCATTTATTCACTCATGTCTAGTATAAAGTATGGCATGTTCAAGTCCAGTGGTAATTCAGTAAAAACGAATCAAAAATGGTTCTTCTCCCCAACTTTATTTATGTACAAGACACGTGTGGCTCTTTTCTCCATTCTTTCTTTAAATGTCTATGATAAAAAGGGAAATGGAGCGCACATAGAGTAATTTCCTTTTGTACAATTATCCTCAGTGCCCCCCTTTAGTGGAAGGACTCACCTGATTTGGTTGTGCAAGTCACAACCAACTAACTCCGCTCTCTGTTATGGTCGCAGCAGGTGCCCAGCAAAAGTAAGGATCCAAAGGGTTAACAGAAAGTGCTGGGTTTCATAGATCCACCGCGCTGACCTCCAGTGAAGACAAACAGAGTGATGTATAAAACTCTGTTTAATGGGTAATTTGCCTACCGGTTTCGTGATTTCAGTTATCACTTCATCAGGGCATCAAGAGCAGCAGTATTAACAAGATATATATACACACAACAACATTATATGACTCCACCCTTCAATTGTGATGGTGTTTCCTGTGAAAACGCCCCCTTCACACATGCAGGGTGGATAACATCTATTAAAAGACATATCAATAACAATAACTCATTAAAAACACCACATCTATTACAAAAACACTCTTCAATTCACAAATTAGATAAAAATGCACCAAGATCCACATGGGATTCAATCCGGCACCTCCAAAACTAAAAGTTCATAGAGTCAGCATTAGATCACTAAGCCATTCATACAGATAGAAAAATTCAGTAAGTGTATGTAGGGAGAACATACCTACTGGGGAGTTAGAAAAGATATATCTGTTATATGACCCCACCCATTCAGGTCTGAAGGTAGCTCCACTAGGAACGCCACCCTCAAACCCTCTGGGTGGACAACATCCATTAAAAGGCATATCAATACAAAATAATATAATCTATGTAACATTAAAACACCACACATGAAGAAAGCATAAAAACCTCTCTAAATCATAAAATTAAAAAATAGTATAAAAATGCACAATGATCCACAGGGGATTCAATCCGGCGTTTCCAAAACTCTAAATTCACAGGGCAAGCATTAGACCACTTGGCCATTTAAGTTGATTGAAAACTCATCTCAGTCATAATATGTGAAGAGAACCTACTTATTAGGAGTTTGAATATTTATTATTAAAGGGGACCTGCTTTCTATTATGATTCCCCATTATCTGATGGGCTTATAACTTAAAAAAATAAATAAATAAATAAATAAATAAAAAATAATAAATAATAATTTTTCATTTATTTAAAATACATGCATTAATATCAATAGAAACAAAAAAAAAAAAAAAAAACTGAAGTTCAAACCCTGGACTCCAAAACTTGTGTTTCCATTAAAAAATCAATTATCCACTAAGCTATAGGGTTGCTCACCCATAAGACAATTTAAAGCTAGTCATGAATGTTATCTTCACCATTAACTGTATACACTAATAGCAGTATCAATTGGTACCAACCACAGGGGAGGGATAAAAATAGTATCACCATTCTATCATACCTCTATATATATATATATATATACACACATACACTAGTAACATGCACATAATGAGACAATTTTTATTAGAGTGATTAGAATAGGTCACTCACCTCATTCAAACCACCCGGCTGGAGGGTCTTTAGTTTGAAGATCCAGTAAGTCTCCCTCTTTGCTAGCCGGTCTAATCTATTCGTGTTATTAAATGGTATATGATCTATGGGTGTGATTGTAAACTTCATCTCACCCCCATGTATTTCTGTACAATGTCTAGACAATCCATGGTGAAGCAATCCTTTTTTAATATTATACCTATGTGAATTTAACCGTTTGTGTAACTCCTGAGAAGTTCTACCCACATACTGTTTGTTGCATATACATTGGATAAGGTATATGACATAATCAGTCTGGCAAGTTAGTCTGAATGCAATCTTGTATTCTTTTTGATCATCGTTTTGAGCATGAAAGGTGGTGACTTTATGGCCTATTATTTGGCAGCATTTACAACCCCTTTTATGACATTTATAGGAGCCTTTCTTTCCAGATATAGTCTCCACAATATTATTTTTTGGGTGGATAGATCTCAAGACACTAGGGGCCAATACATTTTTTATAGTTGGAGCTCTCCTATAGGTGACTATAGGTTTAGGGGGCACCACTTTATTTAATATGGGATCATTTAGAACAATCTTCCAATGTTTTTGTAGGATGTCTCGTATATGATGGTGTTGTACTGAAAACATGGTTATAAAGCTAACTTCATTCTTACTTTCCATGTCCCTCTTGTTATTGTATTCAATAAGGTCATTCTGGGTTATTCCCTTGGCAGATTGATAGGCACGTTTTACTAAAGTTGAAGGATATTTTTTCTCATTAAATCTTCCCTGCAAAATTTTGCTTTGCTCTCTATAATCACGAGTAGAGGTACAGTTTCTCCTGATGCGTAAATATTGATTCTTGGGAATGTTACGTAGCCATGGCTTATAATGCCCACTGTGATAGTGCACATAGCCATTGGCATCTATTTTCTTAAAGAAATTTTTTGTATTAATTTTTCCAGTCTCATCAATATAGATGTTTAGATCAAGGAAGTTCAATGATCTTTCTTCTATAGCAGGCAGTAACTCAATACCCCAAGAGTTATTCAGTATAGGGTCCAAAAACTCATCAACTGTCCAGTCCCTATTATCATAAATAATAATTATGTCATCTATAAAGCGACGATACATAATTAAATTCTCTCTATGTTTATTATTCAAAAAGTGCCAAGTTTCAAAGACTGCCATAAATAAGTTTGCATACGTTGGGGCCACCCTCGACCCCATAGCAGTTCCCCTTATCTGCTGGTATATGACATTATCAAATTTGATCCAATTGTTACACAAGATTGAGTGGAAGACTAATTATATTTTTATCAGTTTAGATGTTACTGGCCTTTATTCCAATATCCAGCACGACATTGGTATACAATGCTTTCAGCTATATGTAGACAGGGTTTTTGACCTCCCTCCCCCCCAAAAAAACTTTTTGATACAAAGTATGAGATTCATTTTGGAGAACAATTTCTTCAAATTTGATAATGTCATATACCAGCAGATAAGGGGAACTGCTATGGGGTCGAGGGTGGCCCCAACGTATGCAAACTTATTTATGGCAGTCTTTGAAACTTGGCACTTTTTGAATAATAAACATAGAGAGAATTTAATTATGTATCGTCGCTTTATAGATGACATAATTATTATTTATGATAATAGGGACTGGACAGTTGATGAGTTTTTGGACCCTATACTGAATAACTCTTGGGGTATTGAGTTACTGCCTACTATAGAAGAAAGATCATTGAACTTCCTTGATCTAAACATCTATATTGATGAGACTGGAAAAATTAATACAAAAAATTTCTTTAAGAAAATAGATGCCAATGGCTATGTGCACTATCACAGTGGGCATTATAAGCCATGGCTACGTAACATTCCCAAGAATCAATATTTACGCATCAGGAGAAACTGTACCTCTACTCGTGATTATAGAGAGCAAAGCAAAATTTTGCAGGGAAGATTTAATGAGAAAAAATATCCTTCAACTTTAGTAAAACGTGCCTATCAATCTGCCAAGGGAATAACCCAGAATGACCTTATTGAATACAATAACAAGAGGGACATGGAAAGTAAGAATGAAGTTAGCTTTATAACCATGTTTTCAGTACAACACCATCATATACGAGACATCCTACAAAAACATTGGAAGATTGTTCTAAATGATCCCATATTAAATAAAGTGGTGCCCCCTAAACCTATAGTCACCTATAGGAGAGCTCCAACTATAAAAAATGTATTGGCCCCTAGTGTCTTGAGATCTATCCACCCAAAAAATAATATTGTGGAGACTATATCTGGAAAGAAAGGCTCCTATAAATGTCATAAAAGGGGTTGTAAATGCTGCCAAATAATAGGCCATAAAGTCACCACCTTTCATGCTCAAAACGATGATCAAAAAGAATACAAGATTGCATTCAGACTAACTTGCCAGACTGATTATGTCATATACCTTATCCAATGTATATGCAACAAACAGTATGTGGGTAGAACTTCTCAGGAGTTACACAAACGGTTAAATTCACATAGGTATAATATTAAAAAAGGATTGCTTCACCATGGATTGTCTAGACATTGTACAGAAATACATGGGGGTGAGATGAAGTTTACAATCACACCCATAGATCATATACCATTTAATAACACGAATAGATTAGACCGGCTAGCAAAGAGGGAGACTTACTGGATCTTCAAACTAAAGACCCTCCAGCCGGGTGGTTTGAATGAGGTGAGTGACCTATTCTAATCACTCTAATAAAAATTGTCTCATTATGTGCATGTTACTAGTGTATGTGTGTATATATATATATATATATAGAGGTATGATAGAATGGTGATACTATTTTTATCCCTCCCCTGTGGTTGGTACCAATTGATACTGCTATTAGTGTATACAGTTAATGGTGAAGATAACATTCATGACTAGCTTTAAATTGTCTTATGGGTGAGCAACCCTATAGCTTAGTGGATAATTGATTTTTTAATGGAAACACAAGTTTTGGAGTCCAGGGTTTGAACTTCAGTTTTTTTTTTTTTTTTTTTTTTTTTTTTGTTTCTATTGATATTAATGCATGTATTTTAAATAAATGAAAAATTATTATTTATTATTTTTTATTTATTTATTTATTTTTTTAAGTTATAAGCCCATCAGATAATGGGGAATCATAATAGAAAGCAGGTCCCCTTTAATAATAAATATTCAAACTCCTAATAAGTAGGTTCTCTTCACATATTATGACTGAGATGAGTTTTCAATCAACTTAAATGGCCAAGTGGTCTAATGCTTGCCCTGTGAATTTAGAGTTTTGGAAACGCCGGATTGAATCCCTGTGGATCATTGTGCATTTTTATACTATTTTTTAATTTTATGATTTAGAGAGGTTTTTATGCTTTCTTCATGTGTGGTGTTTTAATGTTACATAGATTATATTATTTTGTATTGATATGCCTTTTAATGGATGTTGTCCACCCAGAGGGTTTGAGGGTGGCGTTCCTAGTGGAGCTACCTTCAGACCTGAATGGGTGGGGTCATATAACAGATATATCTTTTCTAACTCCCCAGTAGGTATGTTCTCCCTACATACACTTACTGAATTTTTCTATCTGTATGAATGGCTTAGTGATCTAATGCTGACTCTATGAACTTTTAGTTTTGGAGGTGCCGGATTGAATCCCATGTGGATCTTGGTGCATTTTTATCTAATTTGTGAATTGAAGAGTGTTTTTGTAATAGATGTGGTGTTTTTAATGAGTTATTGTTATTGATATGTCTTTTAATAGATGTTATCCACCCTGCATGTGTGAAGGGGGCGTTTTCACAGGAAACACCATCACAATTGAAGGGTGGAGTCATATAATGTTGTTGTGTGTATATATATCTTGTTAATACTGCTGCTCTTGATGCCCTGATGAAGTGATAACTGAAATCACGAAACCGGTAGGCAAATTACCCATTAAACAGAGTTTTATACATCACTCTGTTTGTCTTCACTGGAGGTCAGCGCGGTGGATCTATGAAACCCAGCACTTTCTGTTAACCCTTTGGATCTTTAAATGTCTATGGTAACACAGTACGGCTACTAACACACCATGTTTGAGCCCCTTTCCTGAGTCCATCGGATGTTTCCTTCTAAAGCTCCTCCAAACAGGATTCATACAGAATCATTGAGCAAAAAGAAGCAAAGGAACCCAAACCATGTAACTCTGGATCGTGTTTGGCCTCCTCTCTGGCACTATTGGCCTTTTAAACAGAACACTTTGCTATGGAGTCCGACTTTAAAGATTAACACTGCCTGAAAACAAGCAAAACAGACAAAAATGCATGTCTGCCTAATGGGAGTGTATGGATCCAATGTGTTTGGTCTAAATCGGTTTTTCTTATTTTTTTTGCTTCAAAGGTAAGAAAGGGGACTCATAAGGTGTGAGACCAGCCTCACCCGAATGGTCCTTTTCTCTACCTCTTTGCCCTCGTATAGGGGAGATGAGCTGAACGACGACTCAGCTTTGTTTTTATGTTTCAGGCATAATGCGGAAAATGCATTATTCATTCTACAGCCGCCACATTCGAGCCAGCGTATTCTTGGAAGATGATACTTGAAGGGTAAGCAGTTTGTTTGCATGTAACCACACTAAGTAAAGTGAAAATGTACAGATCAATAGGACTTTTATTTCCTGGGACTGGATTAATTTCTCATATTTCTGTGGTAGTCTGTTGACATTTTGCCAATTTAAACGTCTGTTTCTATTATACTTTGTTTGCATCATGGCATCACTAGAAGCAATTTCAAGTTAACCTGGCACAAGCTTTTTGCCACCTAATATGAGCGTACCATAATGTAGGAGAACCGATTCCAGAAATGTATCACTTACTGGGCTGCTTTATGTAAGATTTGATAAAAAGCGCTTTTTTTCAGCAAGAGATTATCACTAGAGGACAAATACCGTATATACTCGTGTATAAACCGAGTTTTTCAGCACAAAAATTGTGCTGAAAAGTGCCCCCCTCGGCTTATACACGAGTCAGTGACGGCTCCCCCCCCTGTGGTAGTATACAGCAGCCCGCCCCCCACCCTGCGGCCCCCAGCCCAGGGCCCCCGTTGCTGGCGCCGCACACCTGTTAAAGAGCTTTCATACTTACCCTCCTGTGACCGCGCGCGCATCCCCCGCTCTCCTTCCTGCTTCTACCCGGCGTCCATCCACGTGACCGCGCGCCTATAATGACGTCATTATTTGTGCGCAGTCATATGGATGGACGCCGAGTACAAGCAGGAAGGAGAGCGAGGGATGTGCGCGCGGTCACAGGAGGGTAAGTATGAAAGCTCTTCTTTTACAGGTGTGCGGCGGCAGCAACGGGGGCCTTGTATAGAGCTAAGGGGGGGGGCGGGCTGCTGTATACTACCACAGGGGGCCTGTATATACCACAGGGGGAGGGCTGCTGTATACTACCACAGGGGGCCTGTATATACCACAGGGGGGAGGGCTGCTGTATACTACCACAGAGGGCCTGTATATACCACAGGGGGGAGGGCTGCTGTATACTACCACAGGGGTGCCTGTATATACCACAGGGGGGAGGGCTGCTGTATACTACCACAGGGGGCCTGTATATACCACAGGGGGAGGGCTGCTGTATACTACCACAGGGGGCCTGTATATACCACAGGGGGGATGGCTGCTGTATACTACCACAGGGGGGCCTGTATATACCACAGGGGGGAGACTGCTGTATACTACCACAGGGGGGGGACTGCTGTATACTACCACAGGGGGGGGGGGGACTGCTGTATACTACCACTGGGGAGACTGCTGTATACTACCACTGCGGAGGCTGCTGTATACTACCAATGGGGAGACTGCTGCATACTACCACTGGGGAGACTGCTGTATACTACCAATGTAAAAACAATAGTACAGCGGTCACAGATTTGTGAACGCAAACACCGGCAGGACAGCAGCACTAATAGAAAGAGGCGACCCGGAGCCCCATCACCCACACGTTTAATCTTGGTTGTGTAGACGTACACAACCATTATAGGTGAGTGCACTGGCACTTTTTATTTATACAAATAGCCCTGTGTGTCTACACATGCGCCCTTTTCTTTTTCTTTTTTTTCTTTTTCTTTCTGTATACTACCAATGGGGAGACTGCTGTATACTACCACTGGGGAGACTGCTGTATACTACCACTGCGGAGGCTGCTGTATACTACCACTGCGGAGGCTGCTGTATACTACTGGGGGGGCCTGTATACCTGTGCTGGGGTCCACCCTCGGCTTATACACGAGTCAAAAGGTTTTCCCAGGTTTTGGGGGCAAAAGTAGGGGGGTCGGCTTATATACGAGTATATACGGTAAACCTGTGGCCAGGTAAGTGCTCCATATTCCTCAGCTCTGCATAATCCTCCCCCACCACTAATTGGCAACTTTATGCCCATTCACAGTGTATCCAGAAAGCTGCCATTCAGTGATGTGGGCAGGGTTATACAGAGCTCTGTATTCAGAGAACAGCTAGATCTACAGCAGATAAAACTTCCATCAAAACTGCAGCAAGCAACCCAGCAACTGACTGTCACAATAGTCTCTCTTACCTGGAAACTTGTGTCTGGTTTTGGACCTCTGTCTCATGTCTGTATTAAGACTTCATATTAAACGTGTTTCTTTCCTTTGGCAATTGAGGAGTTAATGTCACTCTCTGCTGCTAGCGAGCTAGCTAGTTCTTGTCCAGGTGTGACTACTCTGTGATTACTCCTATCCCTTTTATATGGTCACATTGTGCTAGCATGCTTTGCTGTTAATGAACATTCCTAGCCAAATTCCAGAGGTGAAGGAGGTACTCTGGAGAGCTGACTATTGCCAAGCTGTCTGATGTCAAGGAGCTAGGCAGCAGACGTGAAGCTGCCTTTTTGTTCTCCTGTCTGTCTCTCCTTGCCTCTTGTTGTATTACTGCAGTGGTTGGGACTAGTGCTCCCACCGGCCATTCCCTTTGAAGGCTAACATCAGGGTCAGTGAGGGACTAGGTGTCTTGCTTGGCGACAGCTTGAAAGAACCTATATAGGGAAGGTAGGGAGATCAAGGCACAACCGCAGGTGAGTGCACGAGGTCACCTCTTACCCGTTCCCTAGGAGCTGGGCCCTCCACTCTATTTGTTCCCCCTGGTGTCTCCCCATCTGTTCTTTTGTGTAGTGCACCGGACATCATTGATCCGTGCACCACTGTCAGGAAAGGTAGCCATACACCCTGTGTACAGCGTGACAGCGACATCACTGGAATCAGGGTCTCTGTGGCTACATCATATTCCTCTTACCTGGCAAAAAACTTGGTGACAGATTCGAATAAAAAAAATATTATACATGTCTGGAAACAGTGAGGTTTCCATAGTTTTTCATGGGAGAAATGGCAGAGGAGACAACATTCCTTATTCTGCCGTTTGAAAGCAATGGAAACCTGAAGAAAGTTTGGTGTTTTGGGGATGAGAAAAATATGTTGTTGTTGTTTTTGTGGGATGGAGTCTCAATGTGTTTTGCTTGAAAAACATATGGTGACGAAATTTTGACAGATCTACATCATAAAACATTGGGCCTTCACTATGAAATGTGCGGATTGCATAGACAGGTAGTTACTCAGATGTAGAACTAAACCCAGAAGGAATCGGATATCAGGAGAACGGTGACAGGAGCCGAGTTCTGACAGCAGACAAGACTGAACTGGCTCTATTCTCTGGGGCTTTTAAGCAGATAAGTGCAGTGGATGACTTAATTATTGTAAATGAATGTCAGCATTAAGCCGGTTGTGACGCCCACCACACCTTGCATGTTGCTATGGAGCTGCAATTAAAATACCACTCTTACTTATGTGTGTATTCAACACTAATGAAGGAAATAAGGAATAGTCTACAGATCAGAGAAGGTTTTCTGACATGTATCAAACGGACGCCATGTTTTACTATTGTGGTGACAATAGACAAGACAGGACAAGGCTCCCATAGCTGCTCCTCCATATTTATGGATATAAGGAGAAGCTGCAGATTGAGAACTAGATCATCCTCTCTACCTGGTTTGGTACCTTTGATATTCACCAGGGGCTAACTTGTGCGTCTCAGACCTGCCAGTGTTTATGTCTGCCATCTGCTTTTTATTCCATCTTTAAAATAGGTGCAGTTTTTAAAAGTAACACAAAAAAATATATCAATCAGTGGGTGATGGATTACGGTGTGAAATACACAACGCACTGTGTGAACATACCCATTATTTGAGGTGTCACATTGTGACCTATCAGAACTGCAAATGTTTCCAAAAGTGCTAGATTGTATTTGTCGCAGGTTGCAAGAAGCATGAACTCACTTTCTACAGACTTCAATTCAAATGAAAGCGAGTCTTGTCTGCATTTTGACCGTTTTTTAAAGGGTTTTGTCCACAACTTGGACCACCCCTTCTCAATATGTTTCCCCCCAGTAAAATAATAACATCTACACTTATGTCCGATGAGAGTGCTGTTCCAGCGGTGTCAGCACGGCCCCTCCCAGAGATCGGGTGACATTATGTCATGTGATCCCTGTGCCAAATCAGTGCTGGCTTCACACTCTACTCCTGCTGAAAAATCACATATCCAGAGGATGCAAGAAATCAGACACACCTCTTGGTTTCTCTAGATGTCAATTATCTTAGAAAGATGGGAGAGTGAAGCCAGCACTAATTGGACCCAGTGATCACATGACATAATGTCACCTGATCTCTAGGAGGGGCAGTGCCGACAGTGCTGGAACAGCACTCTCATCAGAGGTGAGTATAGGTGTTATTATTTTATAGGGGGAAAACATAGGTATTGAGAATGGGTTGTCCGAGTTGTGGACATCCCTTTTCTTAAATAGTTGCATGGTTGCAAGTTGCAGAAACATTTTTGGTCGCACAGCTTGTCTGAGAACTGCTGTCACACGAACTGATATTTCACTGATCTCACACAACAGACTGGAGCTTCTGGGCAGGGAGGTAAGCAACTGTTCATCAATAGGTCACAATAATTTTCTGGGGAAAGGAAGTGGCCCAAGTTAAGTTTATTAGGGGTGTTTTCCAAAGCAGGACTCATTTTTGGCTGGCACTGTAGCATGCTGAATCATAACAGTGTGTAATGCACAAGCTGTTAGGATTCTGCTCTTCTTGTTGGTTGGAGCAGTCATAGGATGTTTAGATTGTGAGCCCCAATGGGGACAGTGTTCCAAATGTATATAAAGTGCTATGGAATTAATAGCGCTATATAAATGGATAGATATTATAATAGTCACCCATTTGTAGTTTGCATTTTTGAGATTACATGCCAACTAGCTTCTTTGCCTTCTATAAAAGTTGACTTGACAAAGGTAGTATGCAATATGCGTATGCGTATGCAAATCGTATATAAGCGTTCACTTGACTAATGCTTGAATCAGCATGCAATGTATCCCAAGTGTGTGCATGTTACAGAGTCAGATGAAGATGAGCCCGCCTGAAAATCTTTAGGTTTCCGATCGTCTGAGAGTTTGTAAAGGAGGGCTTTTGGCTATAATGTAGGGCTATGTTCACACAGTGTTTTTTGTTTTGTTGATGCATTCCAAACGGCTTCAGAAAATGCTAATTTTTTAGAAGTTTTTCTGAAGACTTGTCATATTTGACATGTTCTTTTTCCTGAAACACTTTGTGTAGCGTTTTGATGTCACAGTACCTCGCTTAGGCCCCTTTCAGACTGGCGTTTTTGTTTGGATCCGTCGGATCCGGACAAAAAAAAACGCATTTGGTGAGGGTCCCACCTAACGGCCGCACTTGCGACACACCCTATGCCTTGTGTATGGGGCTTGCGGTAATGTGCGGCAAGTGCGGTTGCGGCCGCGAAAAAAAAACGCGGTCAGCAGTGCTTTTTTTTTCGTGGCCGCACCTGACGGAACCGCCTCTTGCTGCACCTGCCGCACACTTACCACAAGCCCCATAGACAATGCTTTGGGTTCACCGCAAGTGCGGCCGTTAGGCGGCAGATGTGGTAAATCTGCTGCATTTTGGTGAAAACGCCAATGTGTAAGGGGCCTTAGAGATTTTTTTTTTTTCTATGTCAGAAGTTTTTCAAAATCTCATAGAAAGCAGAAAAATACTTCTCATATAAACAGTAAAGTGGATTAGACATAGAAATGAATAAAAAGTCTTGGATTTAGGAGCGGATCTGCTCCAAAGGCGCCTTAGAAAAAGGTGTGAAAATAGTATAACCCCCACATTTTCTGGTCCATCTTCTATACTTCCAGCTGCGGACAGAACAAACACTTTCGACTTGTTTGGTTTTGCTTACAGTGACTAATACTTGCAGTTGACAGCATAAACCCATGTCCAATACTCCCCCAGCTCACAATAAGCACAGTGTAGGAGGTTATAAATTAAGAAAATCTCTTATTACTGATTCTGCTGATTTTCTTGCAAATTTGCAAACTGTGCATACGGGCTCCCGCTGCTTATATTGTAGAGTGTAAATTCAGCCCCAGGAGCGTAAACCACTGGAGAAGACGTAGAGCGCAGCGGGGCCAGGCAGGAAATGAATTGTATATCGAAGAAAGAAGTGTGAACGGATGTGAGGAACGAAGGGAGCTCACAAATGTCAAGCAGCTATTCCAATCCTTAATCTGAAATTCTGCAATAAATAATAAAATCAGGACACGTAATATACGTATAATATCCTAAGGATTACAGCAGCACACTCTAGCAGCGGGCAGCTGGCAATAAAGTAGAATGGCACGAGAGCACATAAAACAACTGGAAAGGGTCAGATACACTGAGCTCAGGCTGGTTGTTACGCTAAGTAACATCAATGCTTTTTGCCTATAACATAAATATAAGAAAGGGTTTAGAGATTTTCCTAACAAGGTTCATGGTTATTGGATTTCTTCAGTACAGGAGTCCGGGCAGGCAGCAGTCCGCTAGATAAAGGAAGGTTAGACATGTCATTGGCACAAGACCAGTGAAAAATAAATTAATTCATTGCAAATTGGGAAAGATTTTGGGCAATGAAATAGGTTTGTGATATTAATAGCTGTAATTCCTTAAAGGGAATCGGTCAGCAAGATTTTGCTATGCAATCTGAAGACAACAGGCTGCAAGGGTTAAAACACAGAATTCTGGGATGCGGTCTTGTCAAGGTCTGATCTGTTGCTTTCCAGGAATGTTTATTTAAGCAGCAGGACTGATCATTGCTTGAGGTAGTCAGACACGCCCCCCCTCCTCTGATTGGCACCTCATTGTCAATGTTCAATTTCTATATAAATCCTGGAGTGGGCACTGGGGCAGCCGTCTCCTCTCTGACACATAGCTAAATCTAAACATTCTAATTGTGTCATAATGGCTGCACCCAGTAATCTAAGTGATATATTGTTGGATTGAGGGATTCTTTGCCTACATCACGCTGCTCTTAGGGTACTTTCACATCAGCGGTTTTTTTTGCCGTTCGCGGCAGATGCGGTGAAAAACCCGCATCTGCCGCGATTACCACATAACCGCTGCACTTGCGGCACAGGTGCGGCAAGCCCCATACAATGTCTATGGGGCTTGCGGTAAGTGTGCGGCAGGTGCAGTATCGGCACTTGCGGCAGGTGTGGCCGCAAAAAAAACGCGGCTGACCGTGTTTTTTTTCGCGGCCGCACTTGCCGCACCTGCCACACCTGCCACACACTTACCACAAGCCCCATAGACATTGTATGGGGCTTGCCGTACCTGTGCCGCAAGTGCAGCGGTTATGCGGTAATCGCGGCAGATGCAGTTTTTTCACTGCATCTGCCGCGAACGGCAAAAACAACTGATGTGAAAGCAGCCTTAGATGATGGTAGCAAAAACCTGATGACATATTCCCTTTAAAGAATACAAAGCCTTTACAGTAGTTGTTTTAATGTCATTATTCCAATCATTCGCTCCAGATTTAAGACCTCGCTACACAACGGATCGGTGTCGGCTGATCAGTGTTCAACCGATGACAATCTCTCCAGACTCTTCCATGCGCAAGATCTCTGCCGAGCGCACCTGACTCCTTGAGTGGCAGCTTATATGATTAAGAACAAAAAGATCACCCAAAACTGAACCAACTTAAATCCTTCTCTCAATGGACAACATCTGTCAAGGGGTGGTTGGGAGGCCCCCATAGACAATTGTCTGTCAGCCGGACACTAGACTTATTCTTAAAGCGAACCTGTCACCCCCCCGGGCATCAAAAGCTCTAATAGCCACCTTCTGCAGCACTAAGGCTGCATTCAGGGAAGGTGACTATAGCCTTTTGATGCCCTTTGTAGTCTGAAATATGAAGTTAGGTAAATGCTTACTCTTAGAAAGACCAGAGACCGGGAGGCGGGGTTTCACGCTGCTCCGGCCCGCCCCCTCTTGTCAGTCATGGTGCTCGGCTGCTGCTGCCTCCCCTCAGTGTGGAAAATGAACGCGCGTCTCCGTTCTCATGCACGGAGCCGCGCATGCGCTGTGCGCCCGGTGTCCAGGAAGTCATCGACACCGGGCACACAGCGCATGCGCGGCTCCGTGCATGAGAACGGAGACGCGCGTTCATTTTACACAGTCATGGGAGGCAGCAGCAGCCGAGCACCATGACTGACAAGAGGGGGCGGGCCAGAGCAGCGTGAAACCCCGCCTCCCGGTCTCTGGTCTTTCTAAGAGTAAGCATTTACCTAACTTCATATTTCAGACTACAAAGGGCATCAAAAGGCTATAGTCACCTTCCCTGAATGCAGCCTTAGTGCTGCAGAAGGTGGCTATTAGAGCTTTTGATGCCCGGGGGGGGTGACAGGTTCGCTTTAAGAAAGGGGACATTTGGTTCCTGTTTTTCTTGCCACCTAACTTGGATTAATACTCTGTACCCGATACCGCAATATGGCCATATTTTACATGTCATGCACACTTAAGGGTTAATAAGACCAAAGCAATTGGATCTGTACTTTTGATGTATAGCATGGCGAAGCCAGAGTTCTTAATGTACATTTGGCCACTGAGTCAGAAAGGCACAATTCACAGATTTCTCTACACCAGACTAAGGGCTTATTCAGACATCAGTCTTCCAAGGATAGAACTCGTACCCATTATAGTCTATGGGGCTATGCACATGTCCATGTATGTTTGCAGACTGGGTACTCCACACCAATAAACTGAGTTAATAAATGTCTGATTTTGACCCAAGTCAAGGATCAAACTCATCAATGTAAGGGTAGTGTCACACTTGGTGACGCTCCAGCGACCCCGACAACGATACGACCTGGTAGAGATCGCTGGTGCGTCGCTATGTGGTTGCTGGTGAGATGTCAAAGAATCAGATCTCTCCAGCGACGCAGCAACGATACGACGGTCATTGGGAACCTGACACTCTCGGGCATAGTATCGAGGTCATTGGTTGTTGTCCCTGTCAAACACAGCGATGATGCGTTCCCCAGAGGGTGAGCGATGACCAAGAAATGGTCCTGAATGATTTGTAACGATCAGCGATCTCACAGCAGGGGTCTGATTGCTTCTACGTGTCACACATAGCGAGGTCGCTGCTAAGGTCGTTGTTGCATCACAAAACTTGTGACTCAGCAGCGATCTCGCTTAGTGTGACAGGGGCTCAAGTCTCTGGCTCTGAAAAAAACAACAAAAAACAGACAGCAGCTGGCTCCATCTGTGTGCTGTCCAAATTTCATCTTTGATAGGAGAAACTTGGAAAACTTCTCTTACAAAAAAAATTAAGCCGATGGTGAAAACTTCTGATCCAAAACACAGATGACACTTGGGCGTTTTTTTTTTTGTGCATGCGAGTAAAATCACTGACGTCTAAATGGGGTTTCAGTGTTAAGAATTTTTTTCTCTCCTATACAAAAGTCGTCTAATCTGTTAGATCTATCACTACTCAGTACAGCGTGTCTGGTGGCTCCCACTGGTTCTGAAGACGTTGTGCCATGGCTATCAAAAAGCTCACTGCTGCAGGCAATTCCTGGCATCTGCTTTGACCAGGGGTGTAACTACAATAAGTTCAAGGATTGCAATTTCACTTGGGTCCTAGAGCCTCGGGGGCCCAAAAGGTCCATTTGGCTCATATGAATAGACCATTACTATTAACAGCCTGCAATAACTAGGAGCCCCATTGCAAAAGCATTGGGCCCATGAGTCTCAACTTACGCCACTGGCTTTGATGTTTACATGTACAGGATATGATCCATGAGGCAGTGATTGGCTGCAGCGGTCACATGCATAATAAACGTGGCACAGTACCTGCAGGACCAGCATATAATGATTTGCGAAGTCACAGGTTCTTCTTTAATCTTTACAAGATTTCCAGCTGTTTGCCTGAACTATTTTTCTTTAATTCCAGTTGACCCCATTAATTTTCGTGTTGTGTGGATGTGTGATAGAAATTAAGTTTCTGATCAACTTCTGCTTTAAGAAGACATTGGTGCACGTCATGATGTTACACCATGGTTCTCTTTCTAGACATCTGCAGTTTCTACAAGTAACTAATAAAATGATCTTAATATATTAGAGTGGGTTGTCCAGGTTTAGATCAGAAGTTGGCAGTCACTTGTGAATCTGCACATCGCGCACAGCAAGCGCTGTCAGGATTCTCCGGTGAGAACAAGTACTCATGTGATGGCAAGTATGTGATATGACTACTTCCAGCCACATTCCATTGAAACATTCCCATCCTCACTTAATTCAATGACACTGAGCGAGTTGGAAGATGGTCGGGAATATGCATATTGAGTACTTGCAGACGCATCCTGCCTCTGGCTCCGACACCAGAGAACAGTGCATCCTGTGCGCGATGTGAGGATTCACAAGCCTGCAGTCACAGAGAGTGACTGCAGACGTCCATGCTAAACCTGGACAATGTTTGGAGGGTCTGTGTGGAATACTTAAAAATGAATCTTTCACCAAATGTAACTATATTAATAACTGATGAGACTGGTGCACTCACTTCTAAAGTCCATGGCAGAATAGCTGAATAACTGTTAAAATCTAAGCATTTATGAGTCCATATAAAGTGTGGGAGAGCTTTGTGTTTCATCCAGACTCTGTTCAGGCAGCCGCACTGACATCTGCAGCTTGTATTGTGCGGTATGAGAATCTCAACGGCGGCAGAGGAGGGACGATGGGGAGCTATCAAACAGGGATTATATAGCCAATCTAATGTGAATGGAGTTTCAAAGGAATTACATCAGCGTCAACAGGCTTAAGAGATCTCTATGTATGATGTATATATCCAGTCATCTATATTCTGTTTTGTCATTTACTATAGAGTTCCAAATTGTCTGTGGAAATTACATCAGCACAAAAATTGTACAGGAAGATCTTCATGAAATGTATTTCTATGGTCAAGAAGATGCACAAAAGCCTAAAATCACCATGTGGCCAGAAATGGTGTCCGCAGGATTAGTGTAGTCAGCAATAGTGTCATCAGGAATAGGGTGGAGTGAAGAGCACCGACTCTGGAGCAGGAGACGGCACCGACTCTGGAGCAGGAGACGGCACCGACTCTGGAGCAGGAGACGGCACCGACTCTGGAGCAGGAGACGGCACCGACTCTGGAGCAGGAGACGGCACCGACTCTGGAGCAGGAGACGGCACCGACTCTGGAGCAGGAGACGGCACCGACTCTGGAGCAGGAGACGGCACCGACTCTGGAGCAGGAGACGGCACCGACTCTGGAGCAGGAGACGGCACCGACTCTGGAGCAGGAGACGGCACCGACTCTGGAGCAGGAGACGGCACCGACTCTGGAGCAGGAGAGAGCACCGACTCTGGAGCAGGAGATACTTCTTCCAGTGAAGCCTCATTCATCATCCCACACCATACTCAACTGCTATTGGAAATTGGCGTTTGGCCTTTACTTTCAGTGAAATGTAAGTTAATATCACAAAATGTTAGACATTCTTATGCTTCCAGTTTGGATAAATTCCCTTTTTCCTGCTTGACATGTACACAAGGCAAAGTCTACGAAAACATGGTATATTTGGTATTGAGGACCTCAAGCAGCC
This sequence comes from Allobates femoralis, assembly GCA_033576535.1. Lineage (NCBI taxonomy): Eukaryota > Metazoa > Chordata > Amphibia > Anura > Aromobatidae > Allobates > Allobates femoralis. The sequence goes on from JARQOC010000011.1 coordinate 73,986,360, forward strand.
GCAATAGAGGCTAAGGATTTTTGCTCCTGAAAATCGAACATTTCCCCAACTTATAAGTATGAGAATGCCTGAAGAATCAACCGAAATGTAACTATGTTACCTTGTATGTCATTTGGAATATATAAATTCATTATAAATTGTACCGGAATTATAAAGAACACAAAGGTAATATGTAATGGTAATGTCAGAAATCAGGAAAAGAAAAAAAGAAAAAAAAAAAGTAGACTCTGTAGTGGAATTGTCCCACACTGTCAATGAATTAACAAAACAATAACATATAAAAATCTCCTAATCCCATCTAGACAAGATCCTGTACACGTCACTGGGTCATTAATCCTCTGCTCTCACATCTGTCCACTAACCATCACTGACAAGGTCACACAGTTATTGCAGGAGGAGACCGGTATTATAGGAATTTTGCTTATTTTGTACTGCGTAAAATTTTAATACCTTATTATTTAATACCTATTATGTAAGGCAAGCACTGTACACTCAGCCCACTTATACCTAAGGCAGGACATTTCCTTTATATTTATAATTGATTATCTAGATTTTTATGTATTTTTTTTACTCACTTATATAAATCATATTCTGCAGCGCTTTAAAACATCATCCTTACCCCATTGGGGCTCACAATCTATATTCCCTATCATACTGATCATGTCTTTGGAGTGAGGGAGAAAACTGGAGAACCTGGAGGAAATCCACACAAACATGGAGAGAACATACAAACTGCTTGGTGGGATTAGAACCCAGGACCCCAGCGCTGCTAATAACCGAGGCACTGTGCTGCTCCTATGCCTACTTCTTAGGGTATAATGCTCAAATGAGCTGCATAGTGTATAGAGACAGATGTAATGTAGAACTAATGAGATACATTTAGGGCATTCACTATGATACAATTGCATGAATGCAAACCCACTGGATATAGCCGATGTCATCATGTCCAGAGAATGTAGGGGAGGTCATTGTATCCGGTGGATACAGGTAATGCCACTGTGTCCACTAGATGTAGGTGATGTCATCGTGTCCAGTAGATGTAGGTGATGAACTCATGTACACTGGATGTTGCTGATGTCATCGTGTTCAGTGGATGTAGGTGATAACATCGTGTCCAGTAGATGTAGGTGATGAACTCATGTACACTGGATGTAGGTGATGTCATTATGTTATTGTGTCCAGTGGATGTAGGTAATGTCATCGTGTCCAGTGGATGTAGGTAATGTCATCGTGTCCAGTGGATGTAGGTAATGTCATCGTGTCCAGTGGATGTAGGTTATGTCATCGTGTCCAGTGGATGTAGGTTATGTCATCGTGTCCAGTGGATGTAGGTAATGTCATCGTGTCCAGTGGATGTAGGTAATATCATCGTGTCCAGTGGATGTAGGTGATGAACTCATGTCCAGTAGATGTGGGTGATGTTATTGTGTCCAGTGGATGTAGGTGATGTCATCGTGTCCAGTGGATGTAGGTGATATCATCGTGTCCAGTAGATGTAGGTGATGAACTCATGTACACTGGATGTACAGTCATGGCCAAAAGTTTTGAGAATGACACCAAAATGATATTTTCACATGATCTGCTGCCCTCTGGTTTTTATTTGTGTTTGTCTGATATTTATATCACATACAGAAATATAATTGCAATCATATTATGAGAACCAAAAGGTTATATTGACAGTTAGAATGAGTTAATGCAGTAAGTCAATATTTGCAGTGTTGACCCTTCTTCTTCAGGACCTCTGCAATTCTCCCTGGCTGCTCTCAATCAACTTCTGGACCAAATCCTGACTGACAGCAGTCCATTCTTGCATAATCAATGCTTGCATTTTGGCAGAAGTTGTTGGTTTTTGTTTGTCCACCCATCTCTTGATGATTGACCACAAGTTCTCAATAGGATTAAGATCTGGGGAGTTTCCAGGCCATGGACCCAAAATCTCTATGTTTTGTTCCCTGAGCCATTTAGTTATCACCTTTGCCTTATGGCAAGGTGCTCCATCATGCTGGAAAAGGCATTGTTGGGTGCCAAACTGCTCTTGGACGGTTGGGAGAAGTTGCTCTTGGAGGACATTCTGGTACCATTCTTTATTCATGGCTGTGTTTTTAGGCAAGACTGTGAGTGAGCCGATTCCCTTGGCTGAGAAGCGACCCCACACATGAATGGTTTCAGGATGCTTTACAGTTGGCATGAGACAAGACTGGTGGTAGCGCTCACTTCTTCTTCTCTGAATAAGCTGTTTTCTAGATGTCCCAAACAATCGAAAAGGGGATTCATCAGAGAAAATGACTTTACCCCAGTCCTCAGCAGTCCACTCCCTGTACCTTTTGCAGAACATAAGTCGGTCCCTGATGTTTTTTCTGGAGAGAAGTGGCTTCTTTGCTGCCCTCCTTGAAACCAGGCCTTGCTCAAAGAGTCTCCGCCTCACAGTGCGTGCAGAAGAACTCACACCAGCCTGCTGCCATTCCTGAGCAAGCTCGGCACTGCTGGTAGTCCAATCCCGCAGCTGAAACAGTTTTAAGATACGGTCCTGGCGCTTGCTGGTCTTTCTTGGGCGCCCTGGAGCCTTTTTGACAACAATGGAAGCTCTCTCCTTGAAGCTCTTGATGATGCGATAGATTGTTGACTGAGGTGCAATCTTTCTAGCTGCGATACTCTTCCCTCTTAGGCCATTTTTATGCAGTGAAATGATGGCTGCACGTGTTTCTTTAGAGATAACCATGGTTAACTGAAGAGAAACAATGATACCAATTATGAGCCTCCTTTTAAAGTGTCCAGTGGTGTCATTCTTACTTAATCATGACTGATTGTTCGCCAGCCCTGTCCTCATCAACACCCACACCTGTGTTAATGGAACAATCACTAAAACGATGTTAGCTGCTCCTTTTAAGGCAGGACTGCAATGATGTGGAAATGTGTTTTGGGGGTTAAAGTTCATTTTCTAGGCAAATATTGACTTAGCAGATGTAGGTGATGTCATTGTGTCCAGTGGATGTAGGTGATGTCATCATGTCCAGTAGGTGTAGGTGATGTTATTGTGTCGAGTGGATGTAGTTGATATCATCGTGTCCAGTGAATGTAGGTGATGTCATCGTGTCCAGTGGATGTAGGTGATGTCATCGTGTCCAGTGGATGTAGGTATTGTCATCATGTCCCGTGGATGTAGGTGATGTCATCGTGTCCCGTGAATGTAAGTGATGAACTCACGTATACTGGATGTAGGTGATGTCATCGTGTCCAGTGGATGTAGGTGATGTCATCGTGTCCAGTGGATGTAGGTGATATCATCATGTCCAGTGGATGTAGTTGATATCATCGTATCCAGTAGATGTTGGTGATGAACTCATGTACACTGGATGTAGGTAATGTCATCGTGTCCAGTGGATGTAGGTGATGTCATCGTGTCCAGTGCATGTAGGTATTGTCATCGTGTCCAGTGGATGTAGGTACTGTCATCGTGTCCAGTGGATGTAGGTGATGTCATCGTGTCCAGTGGATGTAGGTATTGTCATCATGTCCCGTGGATGTAGGTGATGTCATCGTGTCCCGTGAATGTAAGTGATGAACTCACGTATACTGGATGTAGGTGATGTCATCGTGTCCAGTGGATGTAGGTGATGTCATCGTGTCCAGTGGATGTAGGTGATATCATCATGTCCAGTGGATGTAGTTGATATCATCGTATCCAGTAGATGTTGGTGATGAACTCATGTACACTGGATGTAGGTAATGTCATCGTGTCCAGTGGATGTAGGTGATGTCATCGTGTCCAGTGCATGTAGGTATTGTCATCGTGTCCAGTGGATGTAGGTACTGTCATCGTGTCCAGTGGATGTAGGTGGTGTCATTGTGTCCAGTGGATGTAGGTATTGTCATCGTGTCCAGTGGATGTAGGTGATATCGTGTCCAGTGGATGTAGGTGATGTCATTGTGTCCAGTAGATGTCGGTGATGTCATTGTGTCCAGTGGATGTAGGTGATGTCATTGTGTCCAGTGGATGTAGGTGAAGTCATCGTGTTCTGCAGATGTAGGTGATGTCATTGTGTTGAGGTTATGTAGGATGTGGGCAATTATTGCTTTCAGTGAAAAACTATCTTATCGAGGTGGTGATGGCAACACAAGACAGGTAAAATTTGCAGAGTATGTTTTTGTTTTCATTAATGTAAATAAGAAAAAAACAACTTACTCCTTAGGCTGCTTTCGACGTGCTCTGGGTTTACTAGCAGAGGTTAATGCTGACAGCTCAGGTAACGCATCCATGAGGGGTTGCATGTCCCCAACGACTGGTGTAGCTTTTCTCTTGGCCTGTGCCTTTTTTGCCATCTGAGCTAGTTTAAGGGTCTCAATTTCTAAAGAAAATTACATTGTGTTAATTAACATTTATTTCAAATTCCAAAAGGAAAAAAAAACAACAACAACCTAATAGGAAAAAAATATAAGGAATCACAATGTAAAATAGTTTGCTAATATCTATCAGAATGACAGATCTAAAAGCCATTGTCCAAATGATTAACATAGGTAGCAGCGTTAGTGGACAGGTTATCAAAGCAACTGTTCAATTTTCTAACTTGATAATCATTCAGTCTCCCAAAGTATTACATGTACAATGTAATACAAATAATAAAGAATAAGGGGATTTCTGGGACCGGGCACAGATTTCCTGACATATTATGGTGCCGCGTCTCTTGGTGAACGAGGAGAGAATTGTGCTGCGTCCTTTTAGTCAACCGATCTGTTGTAGTACCATGAATCTGACCCGATTTTGATATCCCAATGAGAAGCAATTCAATCCCACACCCTCTAATAATAATTAAAACCCCGGCCTGTGTCTTCAGAATGACAATATTCTAAGAAACTGAAATTCCACCTGAAGAGAGGTCTTTAATAACCCTTTAAAGTTGACATAAGTGTTTACATGTATACAGTTGTGGCCAAAAGTATTGACACCCCTGCAATTCTGTCAGATAATACTCAGTTTCTTCCTGAAAATGATTGCTGTCACAAATTCTTTGGTATTATTATCTTCATTTAATTTGTCTTCAATGAAAAAACACAAAAAGAATTGTCCTAAAGCCAAATTGGATATAATTCCACACCAAACATAAAAAAGGGGGTGGACAAAAGTATTGGCACTGTTAGAAAAATTATGTGATGCTTCTCTAATTTGTGTAATTAACAGCACCTGTAACTCACCTGTGGCACCTAACAGGTGTTGGCAATAACTAAATCACACTTGCAGCCAGTTGACATGGATTAAAGTTGACTCAACCTGTGTCCTGTGTCCTTGTGTGTACTACATTGAGCATGGAGAAAGGAAAGAAGACCAAAGAATTGTCTGAGGACTTGAGAAACCAAATTGTGAGGAAGCATGAGCAATCTCAAGGCTACAAGTCCATCTCCAAAGACCTGAATGTTCCTGTGTCTACCATGCGCAGTGTTATCAAGAAGTTTAAAGCCCATGGCACTGTGGCTAACCTCCCTAGATGTGGACGGAAAAGAAAAATTGACGAGAGATTTCAACGCAAGATTGTGTGGATGGTGGATAAAGAACCTCGACTAACATCCAAACAAGTTCAAGCTGCCCTGCAGTCCGAGGGTACAACAGTGTCAACCTATACTATCAGTTGGCGTCTGAATGAAAAGGGACTGTATGGTAGGATACCCAGGAAGGCCCCACTTCTTTCCCAGAGACATAAAAAAGTCAGGCTGGAGTTTGCCAAAACTTATCTGACAACGTTTTGGAAGAATGTTCTCTGGTCAGATGAGACAAAAGTAGAGCTTTTTGGGCAAAGGCATCAACATAGAATTTACAGGAGAAAAAAAGAGGCATTCAAAGAAAAGAACACGGTCCCTACAGTCAAACATGGCGGAGGTTCCCTGATGTTTTGGGGTTGCTTTGCTGCCTCTGGCACTGGACTGCTTGACCGTGTGCATGGCATTATGAAGTCTGAAGACTACCAACACATTTTGCAGCATAATGTAGGGCCCGGTGTGAGAAAGCTGGGTCTCCCTCAGAGGTCATGGGTCTTCCAGCAGGACAATGACCCAAAACACACTTCAAAAAGCACCAGAAAACGGTTTGAGAGAAAGCAGTGGAGACTTCTAAGGTGGCCAGCAATGAGTCCAGACCTGAATCCCATAGAACACCTGTGGAGAGATCTAAAAATGGCAGTTTGGAGAAGGCACCCTTCAAATATCAGGGACCTGAAGCAGTTTGCCAAAGAAGAATGGTCTAAAATTCCAGCAGAGCATTGTAAGAAACTCATTGATGGTTACCGGAAGTGGTTGATCGCAGTTATTTTGGCTAAAGGATGTGCAACCAAGTATTAAGCTGAGGGTGCCAATACTTTTGTCTGGCCCATTTTTGGAGTTTTGTGTGAATTGATCAATGTTTTTCATTTTGCGTCATTCTCTTTTGTGTTTTTTCATTGAAGACAAATTACCGTATATACTCGTGTATAAGCCGACCCCCCTACTTTTGCCCCCAAAACCTGGGAAAACCTATTGACTCGTGTATAAGCTGAGGGTGGACCCCAGCACAGGTATACAGCTCCCAGCAGTGTGGTATATAGGCCTCCCCAGTGGTATATACAGCAGCCTCCTAGTGGTATATACAGCAGCCTCCCAGTGGTATATACAGCAGCCTCCTAGTGGTATGTACAGCAGCCTCCCAGTGGTATATACAGTAGCCTCCCAGTGGTATATTCAGCAGCCACCCAGTGGTATATACAGCAGCCCCAGCCCCATCCACACACACACATATACACATACATACACACACACACACACATGCACCGTTTCTTACCTTGTCCGGTGCTGTCCCCCGCTGTCATGTCCCGCTCCTCCGGCCGTCCGATGCTGTCCCCGCTCCTCTCCTAGTCTGCGGCGCGGTTCCGGGTCCAGTTCCATGATGATCGGTGCGGTCCCCGGCCGACTTCCTGCTTCCATCTGTAATCTCTGCCCAGGTCAGGCCCTGCACCAATGAGAGCGCTGGACCCGTGCCGTCAATCACCGGCCAGACGCGGCCAGATGACGTTGGGGCCTCTGATTGGCCCAACGTCATCAAGGCGCCGCGGCTTGATGACGTCGGGCCAATCAGAGGCCCCAACGTCATCTAGCCGTGTCTGGGCGGTGATTGATGGCACCGGTCCTGCGCTCTCATTGGTGCAGGGCTTGACCTGGGCGGAGATTACAGATGGAAGCAGGAAGTCAGCCGGGGACAGCACCGATCATCATGGAACTGGACCCGGAACCGCGCCGCAGCCCAGGAGAGGAGCGGGGACAGCACCGGACAAGGTAATGTATATTGTGCAGCACCCCCCTCCCCCCCGTCTTATTTTCAGCCCCTACCGTATTGACCCGTGTATAAGCCGAGGGGGGGACTTTTCAGCCCAATTTTTGGGCTGAAAAACTCAGCTTATACACGAGTATATACGGTAAATGAAGATAATAATACCAAAGAATTTGAAACTGAGTATTATCTGACAGAATTGCAGGGGTGTCAATACTTTTGGCCACAACTGTATATAAAAATTTGATTATTAACAAATAAATACAGATTTGTAAAACAAGAAAAATAGAGATTATGCCTTTACTTCTAAAATCCATTATGAATTTTTTCTCACAGTACTTTTTGAAGAACAGGTACTTCAGATTGATTGATTTAGATCCAATTCCACTTCGTAACACCCATGGGTGTAACTACATTCATGTACATTTCACAATTAAATACCAAAGCCTCATTAATATCAGATGGAAAAGCAAGAATCCCCTTAAAGGCTATGTACACATTCACACAGAATACACTTTTATATTGTACATTTGCTTCCCAAATGA